>CM026387.1:71569930-71633051 GCA_014843695.1 Archivesica marissinica | reverse complement strand
TATGGAGATATAGTGGGTGTTGCAGACAGATAGTGGATGTAGCACTCTGTCAATAGCTTCATATAAACTTCCGAGTTAAAATGGGATCATTGTGTAAAACTAGGCCAGCTTACAATACTAACTTGTGTGATAACTCATTTACACAACAGTTGCTTCGTACAAAACCAGATCAGTAGTTTGACGATAATTTTAACCATTGTCTGGTTTGTCAGGGTAAACTGTCTCTAGTTAGGTTTAGTACCAGTATTATTGATATTGTATTTTATTTACAGGCTATGTTGAATATAGCAACAACTGGACAAATGTTGTGAAAGAACCAAAGTAGTATGGATATATATGCGATAATGCCAATCATATCCAGACATTATGCAGTGTGAAGAAAAACGGACAGAACAAACTGTGATGAGTCAACATGATTTGAGGATTACTGACTAACTTATCTCCCCCTCAAACTAAAACTTTATTTGAAACAAAGAAATAAAAGAGAACAATTGTCATTTAATGCACTTTTATTCCAGATGAGTATACAGCAATTCATTTCATTAAGATTGGTTATTAGTTTGTTCCATTGCGTCTCAACATTTCCATACGTATATTCCATTGCGTCCCAACATTTCCATGTAGTACCGAAGACAATGTCAGAACCTGTCCGTCTAGGATCAACCGTTCAATCTGAAACAATAGTAAATTATCATCAAAAGCCTGAATGTATTATTGACATTTCGTATTAGTTAGTAATTTCTAGGATGCAAGTTAATTTAAACAAGAGCACCATGAACTTTTGAAGGCCTCAGTGTGCTCACCAGAGTTCAAAGGGTTATACAAACACAGTATCTGGAACGTTTGCATATTCTCCGTGGCCTAGTGGTTAAGGCGTCCACATATGTAGCAGGAGGTTGAAAGTTTGAACCTCGCAAGAAATGGCTGGCCCTTTCAATAAGGATGACATTAAAATAAACAATACTTTACACTATTTGTATTCTATTTAATGCTAGTTTAACAGGTCGCCCAATGAATGCTTATAGTTGCAACACAGCTAGTATACATATCCACTAGCCACATTATCTGAGAAGAGAATTATGGTTTCTGATATTAAAGATGTTTTAGGTTTCATTAATTAACATTATGACATAAGGGAGGGGGGATGAGATATATCAATGATGTCCAATGGAAGCTCACCTGTGACAACTGTATGAGGTTAAGTTTAAACTTTATTTATATAACAATGACTGAGAAACAAGCTGTAACATCTTGTATTAATCACTCTTGTTGGAGCGGATAACTGAGTATTTGTGGTCATTCGTGTCGGAGGAAACCAGAGTACCCGGAGAAAACCCACCTGTCTGAACTGGTCACCTGTCTGATCTGGTGACCACCGTACCATCTCACATACTTCCAAATATGAGGATCGAACACGGGTTGCATTTGTGATCAGAATCAACTTCAATTATGTAGCGGTCCATTGGTTAAACACGCAGGTTAAACTCACCACACATCATAGTCTTTCGGATAAGACTCAAAACCGTTCACGTAAACGAGGCAGAGAAGACTCTGTATGTATCATTGCACAATCCACTAAAATCACTAATCTCTTCAAGAGGTGTAGCTCATATGTGCAACAGGTAGCGATGTTAAATATCCGTAAAATACACACACAATCAACTTCCATTTGTAACACTTTAAGTGATGCAAATATCATCCAAACATTTATGACTTGCACTGGCACAGTCATATTTGACTGATACTCTATATATGACTGGAATATATTCTTACGTTGCGCATTGAAATGCAGTTGCTGGGCAGACATCCACACTATTTGTTCAAGTCTGCCCCCAATCTCATTGCAATGTCCACACCTGTACCAATATTGTGTACTAACAACTGGTTGTAGAGGTCTGGTTATGGTGGTGGAGATTGATCATTGAGTACCAGATTCTGCATCTTCTCAACACCTATGTGCTCAATGACAACCTGTAAATGCAATGAATTTTCTATGAGGTACATAAATAAACAGCCAGAATCCCATTAAGAAAAAATACAGTATCTTATTAAAACATTTTAAACAAACAATGTGACTTCACTGTGATGGTGCATCACTCACTGTATGTGTGACGTGGCCCTGTGTGACATCCATGATTCAGTGAAGAACACTTTTTATATCATTGATACGCAGCCCAATGAGCAAATGTACTGTCTTAGAGGACTACATCTCGCGCACAATACTGTATTATAATGGCCATGTATGTCTGCACAGCAAACATCATCAAAGGTATTGCAAAAACAACAAAAGCTATGTTGCTACTGATGCTTTGATGGTTTAGATATGTTAATTATAAGACATAAAGCTGGAATGTCTATTTAATTGTGTGACACCCATGGTAGAGTGCCATATTTGGAATAGAAAGCCTGAAGGGTTCCAGGTTCGATACTCGGTCACGGAACAAATGTAGTGTCATTGAGCAAGGCTCCTCATACAAAGTGCTTAGTATTGGTATTAGCTTGTGTCGACAAAAATGGAACATTCATAAATACCTCTTCATATACTTCTACTCCTAGAACTTCCTCTTTGCCACCTCTACCACAACCCCTCTGCACGTTTACCTCCCTGCCAAGTTCTTCTCCGTCTTTTCACTATAATAGCTGTGAAAAGTAAATAATACATGTTCATTATTATATACGGTTGCAACAATAGACGACATGTAATATATGTATATACTAAGTCTTGTACAATTTGCATGTAGTTGCATTTAGAATGAGTGGCAGAAAATCATCATCGATTGCCACTGAATTACATTTATTGCAATTCTGTTCTTTTCTTCCTTTAAAATTTAAGCATTCAAATTTGTACACGTTTATAGACTATGTCGTATATATATTCAATGTAGCTTGTGCCAGCTGTGGTCAACTAGGTTCGGTACTGGGCAATAAACAGTTCTCGCCTGTGGTCGCCTCAGTCATATTATGTATGTATGTTCCTTTAATGTCAAACCCCTCTCGGGGACTTAGACATGTTTTCCTGGACAGGCTTAGCCGACCTAAGCGATTAACCAGTACTAAGCAATGTGTGTGAGGTGCCTTGCTCAATGACACTACATATGTGGCCTGACCGAGTATCGAACCCGGGACCGTTCGATTCCAAATCCGACGCTCTACCACTGGACCACGCACGCCACACATTATAGTGGTAAACCATGTATGAATCCCGGGCAAGTGCGACATTTTCCGAAACAAACCAATTTGTATGTATGTTCCATTAATGTCAAACCCCTATTATGTTGTCCTGGGCAGGTTTAGCCGACTTTTACTATCATTGTACTTATGACGCTCCGCGTGATCGTATTCTTTGTTGCACTTGGTACAAAAGTAGCTTCTCGATAGAAAGGCTGGCATGCTGGTGATAACATCGTAATGGTTGTCGTTGTAGTATAAATAAATGTTCTTCTCTGCCTCGGGTCCCTTATAAATAATCCCATCGAAGTTGTCCTTGGATAAGACGAGTATCTGGTAACCCTGCAATACATTTTGAAACTTTTGTATATCTTGGATATATCTTGGATTTTCCAATAGGGACATTAGCTTGGTCATGCAAGTGCGTAGCCATATTTTCTTGTATTTTCCCTCCTTTTCTTATGCTCTCCCATTTATCGTGCTTGTCGATGTTAGCTTTCGCCGTAACAATGGCCCTAGCACAACACAAATCGTCATCATTTTGAATGCGGATAATACATCTTTTATCATTCAAGTACTTTACGTTGTTGACGTAACGACATCTTTTCCCGACGCCTCCGTTAGGCATATCTACGAGAGTTACCTCGAACAGCAACGACTCGTCGATCACAAATTCATCGTTGGACTGGATGACGCGTTCTATCTCGGCCATGAATCGATCTGCTGTCAATATCGGAAGTGGATCAAAGCGGATGACGATGGGATAATCCAGGGAGGGACTTTGCACCGTCAGTCTTACTAAATCTGTTGACTTGGCCCCCTTAGTTACATCTTCAAAAATGGCTTCAAATAGTTTATTTAGTGTTGACAAAGCATCAGTCTCTATATCTATGTCTTTGAAACTGAGTTTGTATGTGGCCGCAGTTGTTCTAAACTTTTCTATGCGTTGTTCTTTGATCTTGTTGAGTGTTTAATACTGTTGTGGATCGTCATTCTTCTTCAATCGCTTGGCCAACCCTATATTATGTCCAAGATCAGAAGGTCTTTTCTGTCCACCACCCACTTGGTCTTTCTCCCGTAAATGTCTATCTAAGTTATCAGGACGACTGAAGGCACGGTTGCATTCTCGGCAGTGTACATTGATCTCATTGTGTTTTCCATATGTCTGTTCAAGTGTGTTGTCCTGGTAAATCGGCCCCTATAAATGTCACATATACAACATCGCCAATGGTTTTCTGTACGTTGATGGTTGAGTAACAGGTTTTTCTTGTCCACAGTAAAATCGCACTCCGGACATTGGTGTCTCATGTTGACGTCTGAAATAAGGAAGAAATTTTAAAAAACTTAGATACACACGATATATATTCTTTCTTTGACTGTCATTATCTAAATTAATATTAGAAGCGTTCCAAACTCGGTATAAATGCGCGAGCATATAAATGTACTAAATACGCCGTACTATTATATTGACCATAAGGATACCATTCGACAGTTTAAACTATCGTTTTCCCATGCGTTGCTTTTACTTTAAATAGATCCCCCCATTATGGTAAGAGAGTGTTTTACCGTACGCCTAAAATCTCTAACTTTATTAATTATACTGAAGATCCTCTCACTTCGATCGTTTAAATCATTATGATTAATTAATGTAAAGCTTAACGCTGAAGTATATTTTTCTATTGATTCGCGCATGCGCATTACATAAAATCGCGCTTAGGGCATGAACGTGAGGGCATGAAAGTTAAGGCATACAATTTACCGCAAAAAAACACTCATAAATGCGTAAAAGACCTGGAAGGACAAGAATAACGATACATACTTGTACAACAACTAATAAAAGCATTGATATCTGGTTGTACTGGTTATTTAGTGTCCGTCAGTCAAAGGAGCAACATGTACACGTGTCCAGACTGTAATCAGTGCTTTTTGAGGAGAGATAATATATTAAGACATCATGGACTATACCATGTGCAAGAAGAGAGATTTAGGGAAGCGTATCCTCCTCCTCCGAGAGGGGATATGCCTCCTCCTCCGCAGGTAGCGTATCCTCCACTTCCTCATGCTCCTCCGAGAGGGGATATGCCTCCTCTTCCTCCTCCGCAGGGAGCGCCTCCTTCTCTTCCTCCTGCTGCTCCGAGAGGGTATAAGTAGTATGGTCAGCTCTTTGCTTTTTTGGTATATGCGTCACTATTGATGACGTAGCGCTCAACTACCGAGCTCTTTGCTTTTTTTAGTATACGCGTCACTATAGAGCCTATTGATGACGTATCGCGCAACTACAGAGCTCTTTGCTTTTTTTTAGTAAACCCAGCTCTTTGCTTTTAAACAAACGGGCGCCATTTTGAATTATATTTATAGTAACTCATTTGCATATAAGGTAATATAAAGTAGGTCACGCGCGTGCGCGTTTATTTTTAGTATACAGACACCTGATGACGTATCGCCCTTATATTTTTAGCGACCATGACGTAAAATAATCGAGTACAAATACGTTCGTTCCGTTTCGAGACGAACCATTTTACCATAGGCGCGAAGATGAAAACACCGTTTATACTTTCGACCCACGCGGTCGAAAAACACCTGAATGTGTACGATTTCGACACCTCCGTGTTTCTTAGCGGGCGATTCATGTACGATTGCGTACAAAAATGCCTGGATAAGCCGGATGAACTTAAGCAAAACGGGAAACGAACTGAATGGACAAAAACGTTCTTTTACGACATCGGTATACTGGGATATACTGATAGGTACAGTAACAGAGTGAAAGTGGTGTATAAGAAAACGAAGCGACTACACTACGTTATTACTACATACCCGATTGCACCGATCCATAAATAACTATTACGAACGCTTCTATATAAATATAGACCGTTTAGAACCTAAGTGGGAACGAACCGCTCTATAAATAGCGAGCGCGTACGTTTCTATAAATATCGACTACGAATCGATCTATAAATAGCGATTACGTACGCTTCTATAAATATCGACCAATTAGAAGGGCCTTAAATCTATAAAAGACGGCGTAACTTTAGTTAGTGTCATTAGAGTTTCTACGCTCGAACAACCAACATGACTAGATGCGAACTAAGCCTTGGCAACGGTCGTTACGTAAGGGTGAACGAATGGAAAGGGGAGCTTAGAGTCGACTTACGAGAATGGCGAGACGACAAACCGACGAAAAAGGGCATTAGTTTAACCTTGATGCGATGGAAGAACTTGGTTGATCAGATAGAGTTTGTGGACAAGGTCTTAGAGAACAGAGAAACGTTTGAAACGCGTTTGGGCGGAAACGTAAACCTTACCGCGAAGGAGGGGAACGTGTGCGTGGATATCAGACAGTACTGGAAGCCCGAGACGGAGGTGGTGCCTACAAAAAAGGGGCTATGTTTAAGGCCCTTTGAATATAAACGATTGAAGGAACTGATACCCGAGATTGGAAAGGCGTTACCCGAATTGGACGCTGTGGTACCGTGCGCCCTAAGGAGCGATCACATGAACCAATTAGGAGCGGCGCAGTGTCCGGAATGTAACCCGAATGACTTTGTAAACTGGTAAATAACGCTGGTATGAACTCATAAAAATAGCAACCAATGGGCTACCAGTTCTAAAAATAATCACCAATCGCAAACGTTGAAGTTGTATATAATTGGGCCGTTTTTCGATAACACCGCACTTCCGAAGTCAGTGGCTAACCATCAACATGAACATTATCGATCGGAGCGATTCAACCAAAGTGTCTCAGTTTTCCGTGTCTGAGATGATGTTTTACGAAGATCGACTACAGAGTTTTGAACACTGGTCGAAACAGATCGAACCGAATAAAATGTCATTGGCTAAAGCGGGCTTCTATTATACCGGAAGCGCGGATAAAGTTACCTATTTCTCTTGCGGTGTGAAGGTGATGTCGTGGGAACCCTCGGATCAGCCTTGGGAAGAACACGAAAAATGGTCTCCGGCGTGTATATACTTGAAAATGACTGGCTACAAAAATGGAGATACCGGCTCGTTCGCTCCCGGATTTATCCCGGCCAGTAAGAACGCACCAGTTACATTTGGACACAATACTGGATTTAGTGTCGGTACGCAGGCTCCTTCACGAGGACATGGAGCGTTTGCGTTAGATGGACATCAAACTAACAAACCTTCCTCATTCGGACCAAACAGCGTTACTGGAGCTAATTTGTTTGTTAGACGTTAGACATGTTTGGACTCGTGTGCGTGACAATGTCTTTAACTAATGACTTGGATTGGTGGTTTAGATATAGACAGTTGATGAGAGAAGCCGCGGAGGGTGCGGATAGACTTATCGAAATATTAGAAATATATGTACAACCGTTGTATGCCACTGTGTTATAAAATAATGTACATATAATAAAAATGTAAATTTACGCGCGCCTTTGTTGTATTTGTAGGAATATTATATATATTATATACAAATTATAGATTGTGGACGTCCAAATTATACCCAGATTCTGATTACTTTAGAAGCTACCGTTCCCTTCTTAGGTCGCTAAAGAGTGTTTGGGTCTCATTCACCCGTAAGAAACAGATACTCTTTATGAGACATACGCTTGTACCGAGAATATTGAGACAACATTATTTACGTCACGCCATCCTTTAGACGAAATAAGATCTACAGAAGACTAGATCCGTAATGTTGAATTGGAAACAGTATTTATCGTCATTGTATTATAATTCCAAGAATCCAGCTAGTTTTTCTGGCCCCGAGAAGCTCTATCAGTATGTCAAGGGAGAAGGCAAACATAAAATCGGTAGGCACAGAATCAGAAAATGGCTGCAAGATCAAGAATCTTACTCCCTAACCAGAGGAGCCAGACGACATTTTAAGCGTTCTAGAGTAGTTGTGGACGGTGTAGACAGTCTCTGGGACATGGATTTGATGGATATGGTTAACTTGTCGAAGCAGAATGACGGGTACCAATACGTATTGGTAGCCATAGACGTGTTTTCACGCTTTGGTCATGTTCAACCGGTTAAAAGTAAAAAAGCACAAGATGTAGTAGACGCTTTAACGCGAGTACTATCAGGTCCACGGATACCAAACACGGTTCGTACAGATCGAGGAATGGAGTTCAGAAGCAAAGACGTTAATAAGTATTTACGAGACCAAAATATACACCACTACTACGCTCTGAACACTGAGACCAAAGCCAATTACAGCGAACGTTTAATAAAGACCTTAAAACATAAGCTATTTAGGTACCTGATGAAAAACAGAAAGCAGCGTTACATAGACGCTCTTCAAGACACGACGCACAGCTACAACCACACGATACATCGCAGCTTAGGCACCTCACCCAACACCATCAGTACAGAAAATGAAGGCGAAAGCCGTTTGCAGCAGTATTTACTGAGAACCAAAGGAATCTCAACAAAGAGTAAACGGAGAAGATACAAATTTAAACTAGGACAAACAGTACGTTTATCCCACGTGAGAAGCGTGTTTGACAGAGAATATTCTCAAAAGTGGACAGGCGAAATATTCAAAGTGAAGACTCGTTTTAGAAGAGAGGGCCTACCTGTCTATACCATGGTGGAATGGGACGACGAGGATAGTGTGGATGGTACGTTTTACGAGCAGGAACTGCAAGCCGTGAATGTAGATGATACCACCGAGTATCATATCGAAAAAGTGCTTAAGAAGCGAATGCGAAATAAACAACGAGAAGTATTGGTCCGCTGGCTACATTGGCCTAAAAAGTACGACAGTTGGATTCCGCACCGATGATCTTCCTTCTCCCTCTTCTGTTTATTTATGACTTTATAACACGTCGGGCATTTCCACCATATCTCGCATTGAGAGGGTCCTCTGACCTGTCCTTTATTTTTTCCATGTTTATGCTTCGGTTTCTCCAAGTGATGTTGATAACAGACGTTGGATCTACACGTCATATTACATTCGGAACAGTTCACGGGCGTATCGGTCTTGGGGCAGTTACCCCCCTTACAAACTATACAGTTGATTTCGCACTGGTGTGTTTTTCGGTCATCGTAACATTATTGAGACATCTGTCGCAGAAATAATTGGAGCTAAAAGAAGCCGGTAATACTGGTAATGGCGTGAAAATGATCGTCGTCCACCAGATAGAGGTAAATACACGGTCGTTCGTCAGTACAGGGACATGTGATAAACTTATTCCCGAGTCGGGCGTTGATCACCATCACTTTCACGTTCAACGCCGCTTCGAATGCCTCTATATCGTTCAAACTGGATGGACGGTCGGTCGAAACACCCGCCATTTCGCTTAAAGCAACAGTTTTTTATTACAGAGATTATTATAATAACTTTTTGGAACTTTCTGGTGATGGAGTATTAGTTCCAGGTTACTTTTCTTTCCTCTCCCTTTCGTTATATCTTTCCATTCTTCGGGAGTACATGTATTTAGTTTCGCCCACGTCATCCCGATCGCTCTCGCCATACACAGCTGGTCGTCATTCTCGATGGTTACGATGGATTTCTTTAGGTACAGCGAATTATTCTTTCCGCGGAGTCTGGTAATGCGTCGCCTGGCTCCGCCTTTAGGTAGGTCTATGGTTCCTATTGAAATCTCGAAACTCTGATCCAAGGATAAGTCTTGTTTGCTATTTAAGACTTTACCTACGGTCTCCATGACGGCTTCGGCGTTCAACTCGTCCCAGGGTCTCAAAGGTACTACGATAGGATCTTGGAGCCCGTCGTGATGGATGACGACCCGACCTAAATCGTTCCCCTCCAAAGCACCCCGAGCTCGATCCAGCACGTCGTCTAACATCCGATGTAACCCGTCCCTGACATCGTTGAGCCGTTGACCACGGTGCTCTTCGTCGACCTTGACTTGGTACGTTTTATCCAAGGCCGCATTTTTAGCGTACGTCCTCTCAGACTTTTTTCTTATCGTATACCGTAGACCCCCGGAAGGTGGGGTGTCGGGTTGAGGGTCATCTCCACCCCCTATTTGAGCGATAGGGGGGTGCCAATCGTCCTTCAAACATATACGCTCAGTCTCCTCCATTTCTTCTTGATCCAATAAATAGACTCTAAACGTCTCTTCTGTATCATCGGCGCTCGACGGTGAGGCCTCGAGGGTGGCCATACTTCTAATCAGCCCTTCTAACTGGTCGGTGAAAATTCATCCCCGTACTCCGGATTTAGTAACTGAAACAACCGAAACCTCACCCCCGGGCATTCTTGAAGACCTCACGTGACGGCGAAGTTCATCAAATCGTTTTCGTTGTCGAACGAATTTATAATATCGTTTACCGAATTCATCTTGAAGGCTTGGTTTCTTGTAAAAGAATGAATTTATAGAGCAGAGATCCTTCTTATATACTACGTTCTCTCGTTTCATCGGTCGATTATTTTTAGTAACGGACGTCACTATCCTGGATTCTGATTGGTCGGTTATAACGTCATTGGATAAATAAAAATAGCAATACCGGTTCTAACTAGTTTTCTATTTATAGTAACGTATGTCATTGTTATTTATAGCAATACGTTCTGATCGGATGAATATAAACAACCCGTTCCAACTAGTTTTCTATTTATAGCAACTTAGTTCATTTATAGGATAGGTCTATACGTGTCTGGGCATGATATCGTGACGCCAACGACTGACTGATGCAATATTCCGGAAACTATAAACACGCGCGTCCTTTGCGACTTAAGTATCGGATTCCAAAGTGTAAGGATATTTAGGTACTTATGTGTATTATATAATATCAACATCTTACGATCGAAATGAAGATAATAAATATAATCGGTACCGGTTTTTCGGATCACAACTTCCGGTATGAGGTCGGACCATTAATTGAGTCGCGGATTCGTCATTGTCTCTTCGAGATCTTTCCGACGATACAAAACACGGCCAGTTTCCTCGAAAGTTCATTTTTCTTCAAACTTATTTACGATTAAAGGGAGATAATCAGTATTATAGATATATCGAAAGATCAAAATGAATGGTAGCGTCGGACTCGTGACGACGATACGCGTATATTAGAACTAACGTATAGTTACGTTTAAATATTTTTTCATTTTCAATTTTTGGACTTGAAAACTACTGGACGTATAAATAAAGGAAAGATATCGTCGTATCGGTCTCGCCGAGCTACGTCGATGTATACAGATTTCTACGCTCTAACGCCGATCCGAAAAATTTATGACGTCAGATTCGTAGGCCAAGTCTTTTAGCTCCGTTATAAATAGCGTAGATCGTACGCGGCGCTACCCCTATATCTAATAATCGAATTATGGATATCCGTATAAATACTAAAGAAATAGCGAAACGTCTTCACCATAATTGTTGCTGTTTTTAGATTGATCTGTAGGCCTACATACAGCATTTACATACATGTACATCTTATAATTCGAACATAATGCGACATATGCAGGCTAAATGACCATTACATATCCATCATGAAAACATCAAAGCCGTTGTTTTGGAGGACAGTGCACGAGGCAGAAGATGCTCCACCGACAGACAGACCGCCAGACGGACGGACGGGCGGACGGACGGACAGACAGACAGACAGACGGACGGACGGACGGACGGATAGGCGGACAGACATCAAATCTTGAAATAGCGCTATGCATGTTTCTAAAAATACCTGATTCGTCTGGCTAGAGCCAAAATAATCACTGATATTTCAGCAGCAGATATATTGGGAATAAAATATTTTGATTCGGTGTACTCTTAACTTGCAAGAACTTAATATTTTATGAACGCGTGGAATATTTTATTGAACCGGGGCTGTAATTAATATACAAATGTATGTTAGCTCAATCGCTCGGATGACCTCCTGATTAAGTTATGTACGCACTCCAGGCTTATCAGTTAATGCGATATGTGGTAGCTTAGAGAAATGTTATTGGTCATACCTTTAGCTTTTAAAGGCCGGTATTGACAAGCTCGGTATGCAAACGTATTAGTTACTTCGATGTCATTGTGTGTACCTACTGCGTTGGTGATGGCTCGCATTTCCCAGATAAGGTTATTTAGGGTCAACAGACAAACATGCAAGCAGACAGGATATCCCATTCATTCCGATGTATTGAGCAGACAAGATAGGATGCGATCGGTATGTAAACGTATTAATTACTTTTGAAACAAGTTGCCACGCTATGTTTATAATTAACTGCGTCAGTTGGGCTAGAAATATTTCTCGCATTCCCAGATAAGATTATTTAGGGCCAACTGACAAACATACAAGCAGATGGAACACCACGTATTAGACATTTATATTAATCGTTCCATCCCGCGTCTCATATTGGATGGATAATATTATTTTATTACAAATTTATATTTGCTCGATCGCGAAACAAGTTGTTACGACTTATCGCTCTGGATATCCATGGAATCCATCGCCCTCTAAAACGTACATTAAGGTTTATTAATAATTTATCGCGTTTTTATGGAATTATACGTAACGATGTAAAATATATATTATTCATTTTCGCTAAAGTACATAGGTTAAGTTTGTATATAATTAGGATTTCTTACTCGATAAAAACGTACGACGAGTTTGAATAATATAATGAACGTACCCGTATATTCGTTGAAGTTCGTGAAGCTGATTGAGGCCTAAGTCGGTTCTAAACGGTCTATATTTATATAGAAGCGTTCGTAATAGTTATTTATGGATCGGTTCGTAGTCTATATTTATAGAATGGTACGCGATCGCTATTTATAAAGCTATTATCAATAGGCTCTATAGTGACGCGTATACCAAAAAAAGCAAAGAGCTCGGTAGTTGAGCGCTACGTCATCAATAGTGACGCATATACCAAAAAAGCAAAGAGCTGACCATACTACTGGTATATGCCTCCTCCTCCCCCTGCTGCTCCGAGAGGGGACATGCCTCCTCTTCCTCCGCAGGGAGCGCCACAGGGATAGCCGAGAGTGGTGTTGCAGCATCCATGCACCATGATGATTTCTGAGCCAACAGGTAATCGACTTGTTTTATTAATTGTCATAATTATTTTATTTTCAAATATTGACATATAGTGTCATTCTATGTATGTAGAGTATTTGATGACTTATACTATGTCATGTATTTGAGCCTGTGGAAAGATCACCTTTGTTAAGGATTTACTACAGTACCATACTTCTAGAATACAAACCGAGATTCAGAGAATAATATGGTTATGCAAGAGATGGCAACCACTCTTATGATGACATTAAGAACACAGTTTTACCCGCTGTAGAGTTAATAGAAGGAGTTCCGACGAATTTAGATGATGATGATTTCTTCGATCCCAAAGTGAACAATTTACTGGTGTTGGATGACTTAATGTCGGTTTGCGGGACAGATCAACGCATCACGGATCTGTTTACAGAAGGTTCCCATCATAGACCACTTACACTCGTCTCAATCCATCAGAATCTATATGCCAACAAGGATCCAACGTAGCGTAGGAATTGTCATTATATTGTACTGTTTAACAACCCCGTAGATCGACAATCCGTCATGACGTTGGCTAGACAAATGTACCCGGGACATATGGACAGGTTAATGAAAAGCTTTGAAAAGGCAACTAAACATCCGTACGGTTATCTATTTGTGGATCTTAAGCCTTTCACAAAAGAAGATGATAGATTGAAATACGACTTAAAATGGAAGGAGCTTCACTGGGCTGAATTGACCAATCAGATTCAAGAACCAGCACAGACAGCTATTAAAGACATAGACATGCAAGAAGTTCATCATTGTTCGGCCGGAGTCCAAACTGTTCACATCGACGAAGAAAACAAGATGGCTTGTGAAGATTGCTGATTATTGTTTGATTCCACCCATGACGTTTAGAGGCATGTGAAACGCGGTTGGTGCCCGGAAAATAACGAACATCCCGATAAAAGGGCAAAAACGGAAGAGGTTGAAAATGAAATTGATGATTACATCGAAGATAACGATGGATATAAACATCACTGGGACCTTGCGCAAGGCAGTAGTAAAAACAGGTTCGACAAGCTATACGTACAATACATTGACAATGGAGAAAACGAAGATGACGCAACAGAAATGGCGGAGGAACGTGTGCAACCATACAAAGAGAAAACATTCTTAGAAAGATACCAATCGTTGCTTGAAACATACTGGTTTCCACTGATGACAAATGCTACCCATCGTGTCATAGTTGAACAGATTGGCACTCTCCGTAGTAAAGGAATCAGTCTGAAGTCTGCCGTAAAAAAGAGTTTTAAAGAAAAGCAAAAACAACTTTGAAGAGCTGTTTGAAATGAAAAATTCGGATAAAGAAGACGAAGAAAACGAGGACAGTGATGATATGGAATAAAACCGTGTAAAACTGACACATTGTATCATTCGTTGTTTGGACCCTAAACAGAGAGGACATGGCGCCTTGGGAGGATTATCTAAAAATCAAATACTTTGACACATCTCATCCCGCAAGTTTTGCAGGACCTCAAAAAGTGTACAAAGCGGTGAAAAGTGAATGAAAATATGACATAGGGATACACAGAATCAGAAAAGTTCTGCATAATCAAGAAGCGTAGTCTACACAAGCCAGTGAGAAGGCGTTTTCGAAGAAATCACGTGGTTAGCGCGGGAAAGGATGATCAATGGATGGCAGATTTAATGGACATGCAAAAGTTTGAAAAATGGAACAAAGATTTCAAATATATATTACTAGTAATCGACACATTTTCCAAGTACGTATGGCTCCGGGCTCTCAAACAGAAAACTGGATTAGAGATGACTAGGGCTTTCGAAGACATATTCGAGGAAGGCCGCATTCCCAAACGTTTAATTACTGATAAAGGTATGCACACTATATTACATAATATTTTCGCAACAAGCCATCTAAAATGTGTAAAAGCAGTGTTTTAAAACATGTTACCAAATAATTAGTATAAAAATAATATAAAAACTATATCTGTTTACATATTTCAGGTCAGGAGTTTAGAGCTAAAGTGGTACAGGATCTAATGAAGAAACATGACGTCATCTATTCTCCCACGCAAAATGAAACTAAAGCCAGTACTAGCGAAAGGGCAATACAGGTAGAGCTATTCTTGTATTCCGTATTACGATGTTTAATATAACGACCTACCATGGTGTTATGTCTTCAAAAGGTGGACTATGATGCAAATGCCACCTTTAAGATCGACACAATTATAAAGACAAGAGGAAAAGGACAAAATAAACAGTCTTATGTACAGTGGAAATATTATCCGAGGAAATTCAACAGCTGGATTAAATCTAGCGATTTATATTGATTATACCGTTTGATGACATCTTGTAAATTTCTTTCGTATATATTGTATAAATAGCTTGCTTTTTCAAAAGTATTGTATAGCATATAGTTTGCAAATAAATTATCCTAAACTACCCTGTATTGTTCTTATTATTATACTCGCTCTTTGATTCAAGAAACGAATCGTTCCGACCCTTAATAGCCGAGATAAGCGATTTTCAAGCGATGACCTACCCCCTAATAAGCGAGATACGGCTATTTTAATACGAGGACACAGAAAATCACTCATGCGGAACTACGACTTCCAATGCCAGGGACGTTGTCCTCAGTCTGAAGAAACAAACCCCGGTTCGATACGACCCTAATAAGGGCTATAGAGGGAATTTAAGTTTTATTGCCGCCATTTTGTTCTGTTCTAAAAACGGAAAGCTCTATTGCTCGAATACTATTTGTTGTAGAAACAAATGAGAGAGAAAAATAACGTCGCGTTTGTGTCACCGAGAGCAATCAAATGGTAATGGTTTTTCGAATCATATCTTTAAAACTTGAGACAGCCCCTTTAATGCTACGAAATCTCCAAAAGTAAGAAAGCTATATCTATAAAAGTTTATATTTTCCCAACAAGCTCTATTGGCATTGATCAGAACGCTTTAAACCCACACATTTCAATAACACATAATAAGACCCTTTCACCCATACATGACGGATAATAGCAACACTATGTTACAATAATAGTTAATTCACTCACCTGTAATGTATTCTTCAATCCTGTGTAATATACGCTTTATATATAAATATACAATTAATAAATTATTCATAACAATAGAGAAAAAAACGCTCCTTAAAATGATTCGCAAAGACAATAGACCGCACTTTATTAATCAATATATGTTCTATTAAATTGGAACAATACCCTTAGTGAGTCATACCGAAGTCATGTTCAAACTCGCACACTCATTTATATATTAAAATTAATGATTATTTCATAATTTTATATTGTCATTGGATTTCAAAAGGTTATAACATATTTAAGATCTAAATAGTTTCCGGTCTGCGCACATATACCTAGCACAATAAAATGATATCAGTTTACATCTGAAGCGTTCAACCCTAGTCTATACAAATAAAATAACAATATCCCGCAGTTTTGTTGTCAATACGTTAATCGTATGGTATTGTCATATTAAGAAATCAAAGTGACATTAGACACTATTATCTTTACAAATATTGGGGCTTGCACACATACATACCTATTGTTTCACTGCCCTCTATTGTCTTAAACAGTCCCGTATCGGATATAGTAACCCGATCTCCCTGGTTTATATATCGTCCGATACAACGGTTATCGATTTTTCAGAAATAGACTCCTCCAAAAACAAAATGTCGTCTTTACATAGGTAAAGAAGGGGAAAAATACCTATACGTACGGCCTTCACTACTTATCAAACAAAGTACTTGTTTTAGGCGATGTCAATGTAGATCAACTAAATCCGAGAAATCACAAGTTTAAGGATATTTTGTTAATAAATGATTTGCACAATGTAATTAAAGAACCAGTTTCGAATCATTCTTCCACTTTACTTGACCCCAATTGCAATCTCGAATACCATTGTTATTTCCAATTCTGGAATATTCGAAACTAGTAACGATATAAGTGATCATTTTGGTACATATGCACATATTCATTGCAGCGGCAGTACGTCAACGCCTTATAAGCGTCGTGTATGGAACTACAAGCGGGCCGATTTTGTAAAACTTAATGAACTAATGAGTGTAACCGACTGGTCCTTTTTACATGATGAATCTATTCATATAGCAAGCGAAGCTTTTTTTAGTAAACACATACTAGAACTATCTACCGAATGCATTCCATCTAAGTTTGTTACAATCCGAAATGATAGACCATGGTATGATTAAATTATTCGCCGTTCATTTCATCAAGACAAAGGGACAGACAAAAAGATAAATCTCTTACCAGTAATAAACTATCAGATTGGAATTTATATAAGAAGTATCGAAATAAAGTTAATAATTTTAAAAAAACATGCCAAAGAAAGATTCTTTAGTAATCTTGAAACATCAATTAATGACATACAATCGAACAACCCTCGCCAGTACTGGAAAACTGTAAATATACTTGTGAAGAAAAATAATAACAACTGTGATATAATACCCTCCCCCCCCTGGTTACCAATACCAATAACGAAAACGCTGTGTACATATCTGATACCGAAAAGGCGAACTGTTTGAACAATTATTTTACTTCAATATCAACTGTTGACGACCCTCAAACCACCTTTAATAATGAAAACTCGTGCAACTATAGAAGCTATTACAATTTGCGAACAAGAAATCATCGATATCCTCAGGTCACTGCTTATTAATAAAGCTAACGGGCCAGATGAAATAAGTCATAACTTATTAAAAGAAACTGCTTTTACAATATGTAAACCACTGTGTATAATTTTCAATAGATCTTTATCCGAATGTTGCTATCCGAATGTATGGAAGTCTGCAAATGTTATGCCATTATTCAAGGAAGGTGATAGAAGTTATCCATTTAATTATATGCCTATTTCTCTTATTAGCTGCGTCTGGAAGGTCATGGAACGAGTAATTTATAAAAACATATACAATTATATATGCGAAAACAACTTATTGTACGAGAAACAATCCGGATTTGTACACGGCCACTCAACAATATATCAACTAATAGACATACATAATCAAATTTGTCAAGGTTTTGATGATAAATCATTCACGTGCATTGTATTCTGTGACATATCGAAGGCCTTCGACAGAGTTTGGCATAAGGCTCTTCTTTTTAAGCTAAAACAATATGCCATTAAGGGCCCTCTTCATACTTGTATATTAGATTACCTCTCATTAAGAAATAAAAAAGTGTTTGTTGGGTCTGAATTTTCCGATTCTTTGAGAATTCAAGCCGGGGTTCCACAAGGCTCTGACCTTGGTCCTTTGTTCTTTTTAATATATGTCAACGATATAGCGGGAAATCTACAAAGCCTGACACGTTTATTTGCTGATGATAGTCCCCAGTTTGGATTATATGGAGCGTACCTTAAATAATGACCTTCAATCTATATTGAATTGGTCAAAACAATAGCTTGTACATTTTAATCCTATTAAAACTGAAGTTCTTTTCTTTTCACTGGGATCGCATCGTCGTCCCATCCTTTATGTTGATGATATTCACTTAGATTTCGTCACAAACATTTAGGCATAACACTTAGTGAAGACGGTAAATGGCCCGAACAGATCAATACGATCATTTCGTCAGCTTCTCAAGTACTGTCATCGATGAGGGCTTTACAATTTAAACTGAAAAGAAATTCACTGAACCAGATATATTTGGCATATATGAGACTGATCTGTTATATGGTATGGTTGTAGTGAATACGAAAAGCTAAGTTTGGAAAGATTACACTATGATGCTGCTCGCATAGTAACAGGTTTAACACGCTCAGTATCGATAGCAAGATTATTGCTCGAAATTGGCTGGGTTTCACTTGCTGATCGTCGAAAAATACAAACATTGCGAATAATTTACAAAGCAACGATTGCCGGATTACCTAAATATAACTATTCCAGACATTGTTGCCAATAGTACACCATACAACCTTAGAAATAACAATAACTACACGACTTTTGCAAGACGTACGGAAATTGATTCCAAATCATTCATTCCCTCAGCCATTTCTCTTTGGAATGAACTTCATTTAGATATTAGGAATTCCCCTTCATTGAATATATTTCAATGTAAACTAAAAGAGTTATTCAAACCACCACTCGTACCAATTTATTTTTACCAAGGTGAACGCGTGTATTCTGTTATGCATGCAAGACTAAGACATTTATGTAGTAATCTGAATAACGATCTATATTTAAACCACCTAAGGGATGATCCAGTGTGTCATTGTGGTTTTAAATATGAAGACGCGGAACATTATCTTGTTATGTGCCCACGATTTCACATGCAAAGAATCGATTTATTTAGAGCTACGAGGCAATTTCACACGAATACTATTTGGAGATGATAGACTGTTACCTGAAGAAAATGAACTTATTTTTTCATCTGTTCATAAATATAGAAAACAAACTCGACGATTTTAATTATATCATAAAGGAGAAAGAAAAATAATGTTATTGACAATGCCCATGTACATCTTGCCCTATAGTAAATGTTCATTGTGACAGTGTGACACGGAACTTTGGTATAAACACATGTATCTCTAACATGGTTAATCTCTACTACTACTCATCTTCCTTCTCTTTACTAAGTTACCAGTTTGGCTTTATTTTTTGTAATTCTTTTCTATATTCCACCATATTTGTTTGATTCTTTGCAGAATGCCTGATTGCCAATCATTCATTTATTCTTCTTGGGGAGGGCAGTTTACTAATGTTGCTAGAACTTGATGCTCAACCCATTTTGCATTTTATCATATAATGAATGTTAAGTCTATATGTACTATATATGTAAAATAGCAAATAAAATATGATTACACTTAAATAAATTAAATATTGGCCCAACTGTGATGTTTATAAATTAATTGATACTTGAGTTTGAAAATGATGAGCTTAGTAGTCATTAATTAACCATTTTCAAGCTCAACTTTAAATTTCTAATCATCGTAGTTGGATAAAGATTTAATTTAATAAAAAGAAGCATATGGTGACAGTGCTCGTTTTTGTTTATTTTCAACGTATTTGTTTTGGGTCAATATCTAGCACATTGAAGATGGTATAGCCCCTTAAAATGCAACGGAATAATTTTAAGAATATTTGAATGTTGTGTTGGTTTTATATGCATGTTGTGTGATATTGCGCTGACATGGACTAATGGTATCTAAAATATGCGAAACCATTTGATGCTCTCTCCTTCCAAGTTGAGGTGGATGTTCAAACTACATTTCTACATGTAGCATGTTACATTTTGTACAATGTGCACGCCAAATTGTATTGTAATTCTGCATTATTGTAATCGCAACGATTTAAATACATATATTTGGGATTAGTGCCTTCACACCCAGCCTGACCATAGCTATGACAATATGAGTCTGATTTATAATGCACTATGGTGTGTTTTCTCTTGTTGACAAATGCTTACCATTACAATTTAAGTGACATAATTCCACATTGATGATCCCTGGGAGCTGAAGTCAAATACAATCGTGTTCTTTTGTCCAGAGATGCCAGAACGACATACATGCATCCAAACTTCAGTCTTGTGCTCCGAGTTCAACATTAAAGTTGTTCATGACAATGTTCGCAATATGGAAAGCATCATAGCAAAATGCACATACTCATTAGATAATATCGGTTGCACACACCTTACCACTTTGTATCAAACCCGCACTGGACAGCAATAACATGTTGAAAGGATTTTGGAAATGTAGAACAGTTGTAGGGTACTTTAAGCACCTTAACACCTGAAATGAGGAAACGACAGAAAGTTCTAAATAGAAAATAGAGCCCAAATATTTCTTACCAAAAATCAGGATTCCGGACTTTTACTGTCGTATCCTGAATGGCGGAATTATCGGCGGTACTGATGGACATGACTGAGTCAGAGTGATATTAATACATGTACAGATATGTGCACAGAAACACGCATTCAGAAATGTATCGAATTGTATGAAGCCTGATAAACACAATGGACGACAGACACGTCGCGTGCAAAGTAAGCAAGATAATGACGTGTGAGCTTCACGAAGGTATCGTCCCAGCGACGTTGACATTGCTAATGTAACTACGACACCTTCATTTTAGTCTCATACAATCATTGCTTTATTTGTGTCACAATAAACGATTTACCGTTGAAGCTGAAGCCTCGTCACTACGATGACGAGTCACCATCGTAAAATGCCAGGACCACTTTGAACTTCAATAACAGTTTCCGTCGTGGATAAGTCGGATGATAACTAACTGCATGACTATCCGACTATTTACTTTCCAATGAATGTTTTTTCAGTGAAAGTAAATTCTGTTTTTCACCGTTACAGTCCGTCCTAAACCCAAATTTCCTGGATACATATTTTCTCTGTTGATTATGTATCCATAGGACATATATAATGCTATCCAGGCGAGTGTGAAGTTCTCACCTTTGAGGCAATTTGAAATATTCAAGATTTTCATAATAGTTTCACAATATATTCACTAATAAGGCATGTACAGTTCTAATAGTTATGCATAGACGTTAATAGTATACATACATTCTATAATAAATAATAATAATAGAAGAAGAATATTTATAAATTTGGGACAATTGGCAGATGTAGCCATTTTGAAATTCAAAATGGCCGCCACTGAATATTTTTCTTCCCATAATAAACAAATAAATATCCTAATATACTGAAGGAAATAAGTTTAGCAAGTTGGTATAAAATACTAAAATTAGTTAAATTTATACTAAATTGAACAAAATCTCAAGTTCTTAAATCTTCAATCATTTAATTCTAATTTAACTTCAACAATTTAAATTTAAAAAATACTTTATTTCCTCTGTAATCCGCCACGCTGAAAATGGTAGGGTTCAAAGAGAAAAGTCACAAATGTGTCAATATCGAGTATGTCCTCCGTTAACAGCAAGTACAGACGCACATCGTCGTCTCATGCTGTTGATAAGCTTCTTTACAACTTGTAGAGGGATTCGGCGCCATTCTTCATGCAACGCTCGCTCAAGGTCACGTACGTTTATGACGTCATTACGTTCTCTTATCTTACGTCCTAGGTGGTCCCACATGTGTTCAATGGGCGAAAGGTCTGGCGATTCGGACGGCCAGGGAAGAACGGCGATATTGTTACAGTGTGTGGGCGGGCATTATCCTGTTGAAAAAGTTGTGCATGTCGTAGTAAAAAGGGTACAACCACTGGCACCACTATCTCGTTGCAATATCGCACTGCAGTAAGGTTCCCAGCAACTGTAACAAGTTTAGTTAACCTGCGACTAGACATAATCCTATTTCGTCTTGACGTCACAACAATATAACGGTCTTCCGCTAACGTCGTTTTTCTTGGTCTGCCCGAACGTGGCATATCTTTTACATCCCCATGTTCGTTGATATCTAGTGATTAGACGACTAATAGTCGATTCATGAACGTTAAATTGTCGTGCAACTTCTCTTGCCGTCACACGAGCATTTAACATGCCAATAGCCATTTGACGTCGACCTAACGTCATTCATGGAGCACGCCCCATTGAATAATTTCCAAATTTTAAAGCGGTTAATTTGGTTATGACAAGATTGTGTTGGTTTTAAGATTCCACACAGGTAATATTTCGTGCTGCACGTGCTCTCCGTGGTTTAACAATAATTAGCCGTTTTGACGTAGCAAAACCACTGATGCGGACACTTGTACTGGGGATCTATTGTGTAGGGCCAGACGGTCATAATTAACACATTACATGTATATATACCAATCGGTACCCTGAAAAACTTGCTAATCTTATTTCTCTGAGTATATGTTAGCATCAATATCAACCAAACTTCAAAACATTCAACCAGCCTAATTGATTGGCAACATCAAGTTACAAGTGTATTGAGGAACCAACCCTCATATCTTCAAATAGTACTAGGATTGTTGCTGCGAGACTATCAGACATTACTTGGATATGCATTTGATTTTGGAATTACATGCAGTAATGATGAAGTCCTTCGATTCAAGAAGTTTGCAGCAGTTGCGGCATTCCACAAGACATGTCTATATGGTATATCAACCCCAGATAGTGGACTAGTGCAAACAATAACTGACAATTTCGATGCAGACATTCATTCCCAAATAGTAAATTGCTCACTCTATATTGTATTTACCACAGATCAACAACTTTATAGGGTAGCTGTACATGCTCTATGGGAGAAGCAAACTAGATTTAGTAATGTTTACCTCCGACTAGATGGTATGCATTTATTGATGAGCTATATCTGGATCCAAGGGTATCTGATGGACGACAGTGGTCTTCCTGAAGTTCTTAGTTAAAAACGTTCCCTGAAAATGTGAGAGCTCTGCAAATGTATGCTGATACAAAAACGTCTCAGGCAAATGTTATACAGAAATAACCGGGAATGCATGGATGGCCTTCAACAGGAACTGCATCATGCAACATCAAGCAACAAAACAGCCATTATCTGGATACGGTGTTTGATCACACCAGTCGTCACCATAATCAAGTACATCCGAGCAGAGAGGGATGCAGATTGGCCACTTCATCTTGCCATCATCAGTGAAATGATGCCAACATTTTTTATTTTTTGCTGCGGGGAATTTTAATCATGCTCTGTACTATTTACGGACGATGGCATCGCCTGATTATATACAACAACAGTTCATGAAAGGACGACACATAATGCATCATATTCCAGGTCTCATCAATGGAAACGGGAGTGATACGGTCATTGAACAACCTACATGAGGTATGGACATGGGTAATTGTGGTATAATTGGAATCACTCTTAGAACAGTGACTCTCAAGACATGGACATATAGTTTATATGCATGTAATAGAGTTGTGAAGAAACTTGACATCATGAGGGAACCGCCATCTCAATCGTCGGATCACAACTGATTGAAAAGACAGACTAGTTCTAAGAGAGAAACTAGAACTCTGCATCGATCCCATTAACAGTGAGCCTAATCAAGATGGACTTGTAAATATGGTAACTGGTACAATTATGGCACATCCTCTGTCAATGTGGACAATGTTGTACATCACTTTCTTGGTGATATTTGGGTCTTGGGTTCTGATCATGTCATGTTAGGATGGAACAGCGGGTGGAAACGTGGGCTGCATTTATATTTAGTGATTTCGTTTAATTCATGACTTTTTTGAGTTTTTTCATTCATTCTTGTCAAAACCAGTCATTTTGTTTAATTATTCATAAACAATTTTTTTTTAATGTGACTTCGTGTTGCGGGCCGTTTTCTAATGTTGCTAATACTTGTGGCCCAAACCATTTGTATTATGATGCTGTATTTTTGTAACATTGTGTTGTATATTATATCATGATGAATTCAATAAAATATGAGTAAACTAACTTGCTGATGAAGACATACGAAAATGGTTGGCCTGCGACATGAGACAATCCATAAATGTGTTACAACAATGACATTATCACGCAGACATATTAAAGTTGATAACACGAAGATATATGACACAGATGTGATATTTGTCGGAGCTATGGCTATCCAATGTAGCTTCTATAATTATGACACACATATTTACAAATGACAATTGAAACATGAAGATCGCCAAGACCAAATCATCTCTTAAATATAACTTGAACAATCCTTTGGGTAGTGCCATGGCCAATAGATGTCATTGTGCAAATCTTCTCTTGTCTACCTTGTATTTGACATGTATTTACAAATGCAATACAAACTGTCCCTATAGTCATGTTGCTTTTCACATATACACTGTTGGAAGCATCCAGGAATCTATAAGAAGTGAAAGGGACACATGAGCAAATATGGTGTCTTTGTCCTGCAGGCAGACTACCACAGAATGTTGCATTAACTGTGAACACCAACAAGAAACAACTAATTGACTTTATCATAGCTGACCTTGTGTATCATAAGGATGTGTTGGTATGTATGTTGGATGTGACTGGTAATGACCTACATGACTATAATACAGTAACATAAGAAGAAGCATACATAATGATAATACAACATGTTGCTTCTGTTGGAGCTGATCACGCCCTTGTTGTAGCTGGTAACACAGAAATATGCATGCTGCCATGTCAGTTTGTGTGCAAGGATGATACCAATGGCCATGTTATGATGATTTCTCCTTTCAGAGGGAGGCCCAAATTGACACTAATGCTACTGTAGAGAAACACCACGCAATCATTCTAAATCTATTATCGGCTGTGATACTGTTGCTACATACCATGGCATTTGGGAAATGTATCTCTCTAGTGGTATTAAAATCAAACAAATACAGTCTCTCTAAGGTTGGTAATATTAATAGCTCTCTTCAGGAAGTAATCAGACAAGCAAAACAATTCCTGCTATCATTCTATGTGCATCCAGAGTGTGACTCGATGACTTGAACCCGACAGAAAATATGATCAACAATGGTGTCAAACAGTATTGGCAGTGCCCCAAAGCTTCAAACTCCCTCCAACAAATGAGGTATTCAGGAAACATGTGGCCAGAGCACATCTGCAGGTAGCTAGCTATATGAAGACATGCCTTGGAGCTCGACCAACCAGTTATGAATCCTCTCGTACACCGATGGACAAGTGGTGATGGCTCAACATCATTAACACCAAGAGTTGTTGCTCCGAATGTTACGCACGTCCCTGTGGATATACTAAAATGATCAAGTGTTCTTGTGACAGTTGCGTGCCATGTAAGTCAAGAAGGTGTGGATGTCACAATGCCAATACAATGTACTACATTATGTGCATGCCAGGGTGGAGAAAGATGTTTCAGCCAGAATATGAGAGAACGAATCCTGGCAGAAGATGTTCATGATAGTTAGAATGGTGCAACTGGTGACATCTAATATGTACACACATGAACTGGTATAACGGGCATGTATGCATCACATGTGGAACTATATACATACACTATTAACATAGTATCATGATGATTTAAGAAGTTATATAATTAGTAATATTACATGTTATTCCAACATATTTATTTGTTCATTATGGGAAGACAAATATTCAGTGGTGGCCATTTTGAATTTCAAAAGGGCTACATCTGTCAATTGACCCAAATTTATCAATAATATTCTTCTTAGATTATTTAATATAGAATTGTATACATTTTGGGTCTACGCACAATTATTATGAGTATTCATGCCTTATTAACGAATATATTGTGAAACCATTTTCAGATTCGCGGCCATTTTGAAATTCTTGACTATTTCAAATTGCCCAAAGGTGAGAACTTCACACCCACCTGGATATCATTATTCCAGATGTGTAACTAAGGCATGCCATTGATTGCGTCATGTTACTATTGAAGTGAACATATACAAACGGGTGGCAACAAATATACATATTAGGTTTTGTTAACAATATTTTCATCCTATTTGATTAATTTCTCATAGATAAACATTTTGTTGACGGGGACAGTGATATTACTTTACAACTCATACTTGATTTACGCATGGAAAGACCGTGATTTGTTCCAGATGTGTAGCTAAGGCATGCCATTGATTGCGTCAAGTTACTATTAAAAGTGAGAAAGCACGTAATAAACGTGGATGTTTGTGACAATTGTATTTATTTTAAGGATTTGAATATCGCATAGGTACTTTTATAGGCGATTACATTAAAGTGTCTTGAAGCGATTCAGTTGGGATATTTAGCAAAATATTTAACATGGAAATACAATTTGTGTTTTATTGCACGTGTTTCATAATAGCGTAGGTAAATTTTAGTGGTGATTACAAGTCTTGACGCGATTCTTGACGCGATTTTGTTGGAATATTAAGCTAAGGATTTAACATGGACATTTTATCGGAGAATACATTAAAGTGTCTTGAGGCGATTCTGTAGGGATATTTAGCAAAATATTTAACATGGGAATACAATTTGTGTTTTATTGCACGTGTTTCATAATGTGAGCTACAAATAGCGTAGGTATATTTTAATGGTGAATACATTAAATTGTCTTGACGCGATTTTGTTGGAATATTAAGCTAAGGATTTAACATGGAAGTACAATATGTGTTTTATTGCACGTGTTGCATGATATGAGCTACAAATAGACTGAGATTTTTAAGTTCTTCAGTATCTTTGTTATTCATCAGATCTCTATATTTAATAACATTTTGAAATCTGTGATAGTAAAGCGGAATTAGTTCCTTTATTTTTAGACTAAACTGCTTACAAACAAGAATATAGTGGAATTCGTCTCCTAAATCATTCAAGCATGATAAACATTTCCTGTCATTATATTTGGCCATCGACCTGTTTCAATAGGCAGTTTATGTTGAGAGGTCATGTACCTGAAGATTGGTAAGTACAAATGTGTTGGTAGTAGTGTTAAGTAATCCTCAATATACTTCTGTTTGAAATTTAAATGTACAGTAGGTTCTAAGCTTATTGCGACCACGTCCAGAAACATCGATCACACTGTTAATAGAGGTGGACCAGTCAGTAACATATTTCTCCATTACCGCATTTTCCACACTATCTACTAAATTGTTCTTATGCATAGGTATTGATAGGTTGAAGTAATCCATCAAAGTAGTGTCTGCAAACTGTCTCTTGGCATAATAAAACCAGTTTTTATAACTTGTAGATTTAGCATTCGCCCATAGTGCAACTCGCTTATTTAATCTGGAATTGTCGCTATTTGCTAAGCGTGCCCAAAACCCAGATATGTGCTTCATTGACGCACGACTGGCGGCTTCCAACCCATTTCCCCGGAGACAGCTGCATTGGGAGAATATTTCCCAACACCAAGAAAGAAACGCATGGCACGATTGTCGATTGCATTAATGCATGAAAACGTTTTATATCCTCAAACCGGGGTACCATAAGCAACAACAGGCCAGACAACAGAGTCATACAATTTGGAGAACACATTATATGGTACCCCCCCCAACTAACTTACAATTAGCAATGAGCAGTCCCAATATACGACTTACACTTTGAGCAACACAGTTTGCAGTAACATTGAAGTCAAGGTATTCACTCAAAACAGAACATTAACACCACATTTAAAAATAACATCAGATCTTGGCAAAGAAGCAGGACGAACATGGACAACTTTACTTGTATCCCTGTTTATAAACATATCGTTTATATTGCACCAGTCATGTAAAGCATTCAATAATCTCTGCAATTCAAATTGGTTTTCTGCTAGTAGGACAATGTCATCCGCGTACAATAGAATACCTATTCAGTCATTATCGACATTAACACCGATATTTAATGATTTCAAAAATATCGTTAAATCATTAATGTACAAATTAAATAAAAGTGGCGATAGAATGCATCCCTGTCTTAAGCCACAATTAACAGCAAACCAATCAGTCTTAACAGAGTTTACTCTAATACAGGACGACACAGATGAGTAGATAGACTTAACAACTCGACACATATTAGTCTTTTCCACAATTTATCTCTGTTACTAAAATCGTACGCCTTACTAAAATCAATAAAGGCACATCATTTGAACTTGTTTTCTTGTGTAAAAAATAGAGGTCAAAGTGGTTAAGTGGTCTATGGTACTATGCTTCTTTCTGAAGCCGTTCTGCTCATCTGCTATCATATCGTTATGTTCAGCCCAACAACTTAGCGTGGCGTTTAAAATATTACAATAAATATTGTACATGGCTGAGGCCAGTGCTATGCCCCTATACGACAGGGGGTCTCTTGAATCCGTCATTGAGGGTTTGGGTATCGGGTTTATAATACATTTGCCCCAGATAGACGGGACAGTCCCATTGGAGAAGCATACATTAAACAAAGTATGCAAAAATAGCACGGACGTATCGTTCTGTAAAACTTCACTAGGGATACCGTCTATGCCACAGGCTTTTCCCTTCTTGGCACCATAAATTGCCTACTTTACTTAAAAAATAGTAATCTTTGCAATGTCTGCATGATCATTTACATAATTCAATACATTAGAGTTATGTGATGAATATACATAATTATCATTTTTATAGAACGAGCTAAAATCATGTTTCCATTTGTTTAATACCTGTGATAAATCTGTAGTGATAGAACCATCATTTAATGTAACTTCTAGTTGTATATATTTTTTCTTACTCTGACCAACGCCGATTTTACCTACAGATTTCCAAATATTTGACTGGTCTACATTACATTCATTCAGCAATTCATTTTGTAAAGAATACCAATATAAACGTTGTGCCATCTGTACTTCACGGTCAAAATGTTTACGGACCTGAATATACTCGGACTTAAAATATACATTTCGGTTTTTAGTACACGCAACACAATTCAACCAATTTCGTTCTGCTATACAAACATTATTCCAGCTATCAGTTAGATCGCTACTCCACCACGGCTCTCCCGGTCTGCATTTTCTATTGCTCCAACCAGAGGTAATTGTTTTATAAGGCACTGACTTGTACATATTATATTTTAAAATACTACACCAGTCTTCATAAATATAATCAACATCAGTTTGCGTTTGATGGCAATGCTCAGGTTTATCAATAGTTACGCTAACATGATTATGGACATCTTGGTCTAATAGAAAGGTTTCAGGAACATTTGATACATCAAACTTGTCATAGCTATTATTGTATTGACTAGTAAACTGGGGGAACTGCACTAATGGTGATACTCCATTTAGAGTGGTGGAACCTATAGCCAACTCGGCGTATTCCTATGCTTGGTATATTTGTCTAGCTGTTATGCAGCTGGAATAATGTCTATCAAATCATAAGACAAAATACAGACACCCAGTATTTGAAGTATGTTGTGTGGAACAGCTGGTACAATTTCTTCATTGCCATTCAAATAATGTTGATTCCCGGACCCAGTGATTACATTTCTTCGCAGGACAAACTGCATTTTCACTTTCTGTTTGTTGGAAATGTCCAGGTATGTCCAAGATGATGTAATAACTTTAACAAGTACGGAAATGAAGGACACTGTGATTTTTATTCCGGAGGTATGTATGTATGTTCCATTAATGTCAAACCCCTTGCGGAGACGTAGACATGTCTTCCTGGGCAAGCTTAGCCAACCTAAGTGGTTAACCAGTACTAAGCAATGTGTGTGAGGTGCCTTGCTAAATGACACTAACTACGTGGCCTGACCGAGTATCGAACCCGGGACCGATGGGATTCCAAATCCGACGCTCTACCACTGGACCACGTAGGTAAAATATATAATGTTATCAACCAGCAAACCTGTACAATCTGTAAACACGAAATGCAAGTTAAGGAACATAATTTATATTATGTATGTTAATAGCACACTTCCCCCTAATTTCTCCTCACTTCTACCAACATTGAACCCTTGTGTTTGGCTGCGTAAATTGTCTTCTGTGCACACGTATGATAAATAATGAAACTTGGTACTACCATCGTTATATAACTACGTAGTTATTCAATTTTGGGAGAAATCGGTCAACGGATATGGTCATGGCGGTTATCTAAGTGACGATTCCAATTGACTTCCATAGCAAAGGTGAAATGAAGCATTTGTTCTTGTGTCAAATACCAGTGTGGGGTTTGCATCTTTCCGGGTGCTGTTCTCTAACTAATTGTTGTTATATTTGTTGATTAATACTATTTTACTATTGGGTTGTATACTGTGGTACGTATTGTGGTACAAACTTGCGCATTGCAAGTACGGTTTTGAGGCGCAATACCCACACCTATTATAGTATCATACTTGCTAGTGTTACTGTGGTATCGTATTATTGTTATTGTAGTATGATACTATCGTTATTGTAGTATGGTATCATTATCATCGCACATAGGGGTCATCATTCTATGGATGGAAAAGTTACCTCCCCATACTCATAAGGTCACACATAGGGGGTCATTATTCTATGGCATGGAAAAGTGACCACCCTCACTAATATTAGTAATATATAGTTGCACATAAGGGGGTGGTCATTATTCTATGACAGCCCCTTGCCCGCGGGGGGATAAAAATGCCGGCTGTATCTCCCTGCAGAGGGATGTAACTCCCCCAAAAATGGAGCCGCCTGTTTGCCGTGGGTGGCATCCCGTAAGCCGGAGAAGAGGATCCTGGTGGTTGAGGGGACTGCACTATTACGATTTTGTAGTTCCCAATACACTACTTTGGCGTCTGATTCGGTGTAGACGTGGTGGTCGTATTAGCCCGGTACGATCAATCGGCTGGTCACGCCAAGCCATAGGACAAGCCATATTTATGACCTGTCCAACTTTTTTAAGTTATTGCTTTGCTATAATACTTTAAACAGTATATACGTCATATTTTTCGTTCACAATATGTTCCTTTTCTATGATTGCCATATATGATAAGTATGTTACACACAAATATTTTTCAATTTTCTGTTCTAGAGGGCGGTGGCTCAGGGCTTATCGGGTGGGTACGTTAGCGATCCAACCTGAACCGGGTCGGTTCATGGTCGAATCTGTGATGTTTGGATCGTGAAATATTCGTCCGAGTATATTACTTGAGTATCCCTGACGCGTGTGAGCCGGATATTCCACTCCGTTGGCTTGTCCCGTTGTTGGACTCCATGGAGGGTGGGGGCTACAGGTGATGCATTTTCAATAATTTAATATGGATACCCCAAAGAAAAAATGACCGCATAACAAACTGGACTGTGATGACACGGGAGGTGAGAACTCTTCTCAGCAACCATCAAATTCCATTTACACAAGATTTCTAATTATCGAATCCACTGACATAAGTAAAAATATTACGACCCTCTCTCCTTTCGTTATAGAAAAAATGATCGAGAGTATTGCAGGAGTTCCGAAATCAGTTAAAAAGCTCCGAACTGGAAACCTGCTTATTGAAGTAGGCAATCTTCATCACGCTCGCAATCTACTTTCTCTGACATCTTCAATGTTCCTTGCAAGTGTTATCCACACCACTCTCTCAACTCATCAAGAGGGGTAATTCGTTGCCCTGACCTTGCTGGCGTTGCCGAGACTGAGATTGTGGATGAGCTTCGAGAACAATATTAACAATATATTTTATTTTATTTGGCATAAACATATAACATGTTCATCGCCATAAATCAAATAACATGGCGGTTATAATAAAACTAACATACATCATTCTATGAATTGAGAAAAGAAAGTGTGTGTATTATTAATTACATGTATTTAGAATATATTGTATTATTAAAACAAATATATATATACATATATACATACACATATATATCCATACACACACACGCACGTACGCACGCACGCACGCACGCACGCACGTACGCACGCACGCACACACACACATATATATTAACATAATAACAATTATTTATCATTAAACTATGTAACAATAGATCAATGCATCCTACTGTTGACAATTGTGCTCTATACTATATACATACTATTGATATTCAAGTTCTAGTTGCGTAACACAGTCCAGTATGCTAGTAAACTACATCAAGTACATAATGGTACAATTGTGAAGAAAGATAGGTGTCCCCCATATCAGTTTAAAGTGCTTGGGTTAATGATTACATATGTCGTCAAGGAGAAATCTTAGACACGAGGGTATTCTTGAATCTGAGGTGCTCTATATGTACAATATGTTGAACTGTATTACACATCGATTTGCCTCATACAACACGTGTGTTAATGTAGCATACTATTGTATTGTACATGGAATTTAAATATTTACAGAGATGGATAATAAGACCATAATTTACATAAAACGTATTAATATAATTGCACAATGTATCACTTTTATGTTGCTATACATATACTTTAACATGTAGGAGCATGGTACATATAATGTTGCCAGTAGTCTACACATATGGCAATTCGAAAGCATGTGTGTGGTATACCAAGCTTGATCGATTTGGAATGTATGTGTGCTTTAAAATCTGGTCAGCCAAGTATAGTGCTTACAATCAACCGGTTATGACAATCCAAACACTTATCAACATTATCGAAACGAAATATAATGTACGACTTAGGACCATTCATACCATGGTTGATTATTAAATGCTCGATTTCTCACATGTGCATTGCCCCATGCTCTTAACTTTGCATGTATTATTAATATTTTATATACTAACATGCCACAATGAAACGGTGAAGAACTACCAATGACAGGCCGGGACAGTGCGTACACGCACGCACCCGCATGCCGAGGCTCCTGCTACACCAGTGACACCATCCCTAGAGCAAATACTGCCTGAAACATTATATGTACAAGATAGGAAGTAGATATTGCAGTCGGACAAATCCGTTCATCGCCCTATCACCGTGGTACATCAGTATATGTTCCTTGTCACCGATCTATGTTAAACGTAATAGTCATGCCCGTTGTTTTTATTACAATAGATATAAGAAGTATGTGCACATATTTCCAAGGATGGATACTAAATTTGCATTCTTGGGGAAGCTAAGACATATTTTACCTGATGCTAAACATAAACTTATGACAGAATGACAAGAAATAATTTACCTATTTCTTAGCACAAATATATTCTATCATTCATCAGAAATTAACATAATTAGAATGAGACAATAATTGAACACAGATGCGGTATACTAAAATAATCATGTAATATCACGTTTACTATTTGCTAAAACTATATATTTTCGACAAAGTAGGCCAAGAACAATAATAATTCGGTAAGCAGTTGCACCTAATTTCTCTATAAAATGGACAAACGAGTAGAAAATTGTACTCTGTTTCTACTGCTTTCATGTTACATTTTGTACAAATTCTATTTTCCCTTTCAATATTTCTATTAACAATTTATGTGCCGAGCATCTAAATCTAGTTAGAGCTGTGCGATGATTAATACTATTGATACAGCTTAAATATTTCTCCTGTTGGAAAACGCTTTTAAATGTACAATATGTTTCTAATTTAGGCAAATGGCTTATTTCAGAAAACCGTTGTTGTACATATTGATCTTTGATGCACTGTATAACACTATTTATCTGTATATTAGTTACATCAACAATGTCACATAAATAAGCAAATCCTATGTTGTTTAGCAACGATTTGACATCACCATACCATTTGTTCAAATTATTACCATGCCTATCTTTCATATGAAGCAATTTATACATGAGAGAATCATGCTGTTTCAATAATTTATACCAATATTTTATTATTCTTATCTTTCTATGCACCATTAAAGGAATGCGACCTAGTTCTCCATATACAGCAGCATGTGTTGTCTGTTGTCGAACATTAATCAATTGTTTCATAAATTTCATATGTACACGTTCAATATCAGGGGCCTTATGGAAACCCCATATTTCAGACCCATAATTTAAAATAGGTAAAACCATAGAATCAAACAACTGTACTTGTTCAGATATATCTAAGGACACAATATCAAATAAAGAACTTAGTGAAAAAAGAGCTTTTAAAGCTGGGTTTGATAATGCCTTTTGCGACTGAACAAAACGTCCATTAGACGAAATAGTAACTCCTAAATAAATAAAAGTTTTAACATTCTGAAGTTTTTGACTCATAAAACACATCAAACGATTACCATGTTTACATAGCATAACAACTGTTTTTTCTGTATTTACTGCTATACCCCAGACAGTAACAATGCAACGTATTTAACAATTTCTGCAATCCTTCTTTCGTATACGAAAAAAGCACTGTGTCATCAGCAAATAATAAAAGGAACAGTTGCAATTCCTCTACAGTGAAAACATCAGTCGATTCAGCATTTACATATGCTTGCATGTCATTAATAAAAAACAAAAACAATAAGGGGGATAATGGTTCACCCTGTTTCACACCCATATAGCTTTCGAAATAATCGGAAATTGTACCACTGACTAACACACGATTTCACATTTTCATACATAACTTTTAGCATTCTAACAATTTTTGTTGAGGCTCCATATTCTAACAATTTAAACCAGATGCCATGTCTGTATACCATATCGAATGCTTTTCGAAAGTCTCCAAAAGCTAAATATAACTTTTTCTTTTCAAAATTAAATTTTTTATTTATGACGCTATTTAATACAAATAAACAATCCGTTGTATTTGTTCCTTTTCGAAAACCAAATTGGTTGTCAGATAATAAATTATTGCTTTCTGCCCATTTTCTTAATCTGTTATCTAATAATATTGAAAATATTTTAGCAAAGATGCTAGTAAGTATGATTCCTCTGTAATTATTAACATTATTTAAGTCACCCTTTTTTGGTACAGGCACAATAATTCCCGTAGTCCAACATTCAGGATAAATACAATTTGAATATATATAATTAAATAATTTGCAAAGTACCGGTGACAGTAATTCCTTACATTCTAAAAATATTTCAGGAATCAGTAAGTCACTTCCTCCACTTTTGCCTCTTTTCAGTGAAGAAATGGCTTGTTCTACTTCACATACATTAAAGTGCATGTCTAAATCGTCGACATTGTTTTGATTATAATCATCATTCCTTAGTTGCTCTTCAACACTAGAATTTGAAAATATATTGTCACTAGAAAATAAGTCATTAAAATGTTCATACAATTCTTGCTTACTAATATTACCGCGTTTTGATTTCTTTGATTTCAACCGTTTTAACTCAGACCAAAATGTGCGTGGCTGATTATTAGCTAGACTGTGTAGTTCACTCTTTTGTTTGTTTATTCATATGTTGTGCAATAGCTCTCCTTTTAACTTGTTTATACCGCCGGCGTCTTATTATTAATAGTTCATTATTTTCAACTGATCGACATTTTCTATAATTTCTAGTTGCTAGTTTAAATTCTCGTCGTGCATATTCACAATCATTGTTAAACCAAGAGCGTTTAAGCTTACGTTTGCTGCTTCTGTAAAATGTTCGTTTTTGTCCAAAAGGCATTTTTGTAAAACCATGTTGACATGGTGTCAAATACCAATATTTAAATCAACATTTCTTGATACTCTGTCATTAACAATAGTATCAATATTTTGAAATTCAGAAAACATTACATCTCTATAACGTTGTTTATTTTCAACGTTAAATCTAAGTTTATAATAAGTACAATTATCTTTAATAGTATTCGTCTCATGTGAAGGAAAACTTATTTGTATAGGTGCATGTGTTGAGCAAGTATATATATCGTGTACGATAAAATCATTAATAAGTGGAGACACATCGCCAGAACATAAAGCATAATGAATGAGGCTATTTCCTTGAACAGTCATATTTGTATAACTACCAACACCAGCGTCGTCGCCACAACGACCGTTTACAATTTTTAATTTACTACTGAAACAAATTTCTAGCAGCTTAATACCAGATGTATTTACACCATCATCCATTGAAAATCGATGCGGAATATTATATTAATAGATTCGTCTCTGTTCATAACATGTATATATTTATTAAAGTATGTGCTATTTTGTAAAACATCAGAGGTCTATTTCCACACCTTGCGTTTAATTCCCCCATCACGGACACATCGCCCAGTTCTGAATATGTCCGTACATTTTGTTCTAATACTTCGAAATAACCAATTTCATGCATTGCATAATAATCAGAATTACTAGGAGGGATATATATAAAGCAAATATAAAGGTCATCCTCTAATCCGAAAAATCGTTTACAACATTTGACCCAAATAAATCCAGTATAGTCTATTTCAGAAATTGTGATCCCACATTTGAATTTCTCTTTGTAATAAAGACAAATCCCCCCATGACCTCTTTTAGACTTTATACTTAGGCTTTCCTTTCTGGGTACATATACAGAATCATAACCTTCAATTTCGAATGTATCACATTTTCGTTGCCAGGTTTCCAAAAAGAACAACACATCAACATTAGAAACGAAATTTACAAAATCATCGTTAAACAAACAATTGTTTAAACCTTCAACATTCCAAGAGATAATATTTAAATTACACTTTTCTCAGGAATCCTATCTTGAAACGTCGCCGTCTTTCCTGGCCTTGAGCATCTCCGGGATAAGGGTACGGCGCCTTTCCATTACCTCTGGAGGGTGCTGATCTGAAACATTGTATGGAGTAGATCGAAGATTTACATGTCTTAGGCACTGTTTGAGAGTTTGCTTGGACTCTTTGTCTTTGAATCGGACGACTATTGGGCGTATCTTTCCTGTGTAAGGTGCACCTATTCTGTGTGCCACATCGATGGCCAAGCTAGAACCAGGATCAGCAATATTTAATATTTTACTACAAAAGTCACGTATCTTCGATGTACAGTTCTCAACATATGGCCCAGGTACAGGTGTAGCTTCAGAAACTGGGTTGTTCATTTCCATCTCAGCCGCCTGTCCGGAAACTACTTCTGATATAAGAACACCGGAGGGTAAACTGGGGGGGTACACTAGGAGGTACATGACTATAGTGGGCATTATGTGGGGTAGGGATCTGTGCTGTGCCCTCTGGTATGCCAAAAAACAACATATTTAGACTCATTGAACGGCACTTTAATTCGACCATGTCTTCAACTAATTAGTCATTTGCTGTATGTAACTTGGTGTTTTCACAGACTAGAGAGGTTTGAAAGGTCCTGTTTGTTTACAGTGGTGCATGCTGACAAAGTGTCATATTGATCACAAATTTCTGGCTATTCTCAAGCGCACTGCTCTCTTGATCCATACTAATGAGGCGTTATCGCATCCATAGTTGTTTGAATGGACTTCAATTAACCCAGTGTATTGTCCATGTTGTCGAGACGTTGTAAAATAGATTGGAGAATATTACTTTGAGTATTTTGCTAGGGTGATACTTGTGACAGGTTCGTATATGTAGGGGAGTAAGGGTACATAGGTGGCATGATGAACTGTCCCGCCGCACTGTTCAACATTGGAGAGGATCCATTATTTTGTAACGGTTTTTGCGGACAGGATGGTTGACTGGCAGCCATCTTTGTCACACGTTTCACCTCTTTATCGTCGCTACCTGGCGATATGATGTTTTTCCTCTTCTTTCCCATCACATAGTTACACATTGGAGACCACATAATGTCACAAATGAATTATATATGCACTGTGTCACAAATAGAGTAAAATTCTATCATTTACTTGTAATTAACACGAAAATGTATTTTTTTTTCTGTACTGTTTGAAATTTTCAACCACCATGTTTCACGCATGCGCAAGTGATCAGTTCGAGAACAACATGTCACTGCAGCTAGACGCATTAAAATTAAAAGAGACAAGAGAGAAATAAAAACAAACACAATCATTCTCACAATCATTTTGCACTCCTATATTACCACGTACACTATAAATTGGCTATTTACTTATCAAAGTAGACATTTATGTCCCAAATCCACTTCAATGCTAAAACTGTTTTAAATGTGGACACAACGAGACCAAATGTAAAACTGAAAAGGTGTGTCACATGTGTGCTGGCAATGGTCACTCTCACAACAACGACACGTGTCGACATCCAATATCATGTGTGAATTGCAGTGAGCCACATTCAGCCAAGTCTCGCAACTGCAAGACCTGGAAGATAGAGCGTGAAGTTCACCAGGTCAAATTCAAATTCCAGATACAATATACCAGCAGCAACATATTACTCTATCACAAAATCACACGCAAATAAATCAACCCAGTGCATTGATGCGTCTATGCAAACCTCTGATTCAGATCATGAGAACTCAAATTCTCCTGGTTTGCAAACACCTCAGTCTACTATTCCAAAAGCACCACCTGTAAAACAAATATATTACTCTTCATAAATCGTCATCACAGTCTGTAAAAACATCAACATCATCGGGTAATACTAAACCCACTAATACAAATTCGGGTAATTCTAAACCTGCACTGGTGAACACCAAGAAATAAAATAAATTTAAATAAAAACTGATAGGCGGAGGAAGGGTGATGATGATCCCTTGCTCATTATTATACCGGGGAACTTTTTATAACAGTAACAAATATTTAACTTTTTTCAAATAGTGAGCACCTTCTTTATATACAAGTACAAAAAGCCTTTATAATCTTCAAACATAGCCTAAGTGACTAATTGTACAAACATAGGAAATTAAGTAATCAGTTATATACTTTGTTTTATAAACAAGTTTCTGGCAGTTGTCACTTAATATGGGATTTACTTAATCTGTTAGCACAAACAATTTCACATGTTTTAGGGGGAACAAAAACACTTACCAATTAGCTAAAGCCACACATTGGATAAATACATTTTCACAGTTTTGACAATGTGCTTAGAAATGCAGAAGTTGATAACCTAATCTTCTGAACAATTTAAATGTAAATTCTGCAACTTGAAAAATGAAATATATGCATGTATCCAAAACAAATATTCCTATTAAAATTACATTATACACCAAGTATGGTTTCAATATATATTAATATTTCGTGATGATTACGTGGAATATATGGGGGCATAATATCAGTCTAAATCTGTATAACACCCTGAGCGACATGGAGGATGAGGATGATACCCCATCGCTCCATAAAGATAGTAAGAAGATTTCGAGGCTGGATCCTCAAGATCTCATGCAACATTAATAAACATGTTTCTATATTCATTTGTGTACTTTGTTCCATAATTTTTAAATAAATCAAATGGATAATAAACCAGATATTATTCAGTGGAATTGTCATGGTTTAAGACCCAATTGTAATGAAATTCTTCTGTTATTGAATCAAGGAACTTCTGTACTTCTTTTTAAAAGCAACTAACAACATTTCCTTGAAAAATTATTATATGTATACCTATACCGTTCCAGATGCAGAACGAGCATGTGGTGATTCATCCATCATTGTCAGTAATAAAACCCGTCATCGGTCTATCAAACTAAATATTAACCTACAAGCTGTTGCTATTTCGGCCACACTACACAATGTTATCACCATCTGTTCACTTTATATTCCACCAAGCAGTAAACCATCAATAGCTGAATTAGATAATTTAGTTCAATAGCTTCCAAAACCTTTCATAATTTTAGGTGATCTTAATGGACACCATAATATATGGGGGTGTAAAGATATAAACCCAAGAGGTGAACTTATTGAACATTTTATAGATAGACACGATCTTTGTATTTTGAATGACAAAACGTATACTTATCTGCATCCTGCAACCAGAAATTATTCATCACTTGATTTAACTATATGCCATCCATATATCTTTCTGGATTTTGAATGGAAAGTAGGAGATGACCTTTGGTTTAATGATGACTGTAAAACTGTCATTAGAAAACGTCTTAAAAGATTTAATGTTAGACCAACAAAAGAACACTTAAACTCGTTAAAATATTTCGTGCGAAAGCTCACAGAACATTGAGACTCTCTAAAAGGGATTCCTGGAAAAGTTATGTGTCTAAACTTAACTATAGGACTTCAATTAAAAAGGTTTGGGCTATGGTGAGGAAAATTAGTGGAAAATCTCGATATTCAACTCTTTAGGACATTTAAATATATCAAATAAAAACATCACCCCAGGGGAAGATATTGTAGACACTTTAGCAGATTCATTCTCCAAAAATTATTCTTCCACAAATTATGATAAACGATTTCAAAAGGTTAGAACCAGAGAGGAAAATAGAACAATAAGTTCAAACAGCTCTCTTCTCGAATTCCTTTGTACCATCAAGTGTTGATTTATGGAATACATTAACAGAGAATATCCGAACATCACCTACTTTATCTAGTTTTAAGTATCTACTGAAATGTGCATTATTTAAGCAAAATGAAGTACCTTCATATTACTACACAGGTTCAAGATCTCTACTCTTTCTCCAAACACGCATAAGAAATGGCTGCAGTAATTTGAATGCGGACTTATGTAATAATCACTTAAAAGATGACCCGATTTGTGAGTGTGAACGTGGCGTCGAAGATGCCGAACATTATTTTTCAAATGCCCTCTATTTTTAAATCAAAGGATAGCACTATTCAGATATACACGTCAATATCATCCACTTAGTGTAAGAACTCTACTTAAAGGTAAAGAAGAACTCTCAGATGAACATAACCTAAGTATTTTTAATTCAGTTCAAAAGTTTATACATGATACTGCGAGGTTTTCAAATCAGCGTATAATAGTATTTCTATTTCTTATTATGCGTGGGGGGTTTCGAGGTCGCGGACGGGGGCGAGCATCACACGAGCATATTCACGTAAATACTTCTGCTGGCATTTTTCTTTAAAATAACATATCTTTTTCTTAATTGTACTTGTGTAGCCATAATCTATTTCTGTAAATGAATTGTATTGGGGAGGGCCGTTTTATAATGTGTATAGCACTTGTGGCCCAAACCTTTTGCTGTATATATTTGGCAATAAATTATGTTTAAACTAGAACAATAAGTTTCGACTAATAACTCAGAAAATTACAATCAGATATTTTCTATCGATGAACTCACTGATGCAATAAATAAATCACACTATACCGCTGATGGTCCTGATGAAATACACTATCAATATTTGAAACATTTGCCCAAGTATTCACTAATTGCACTTTTAGATGTTTTTAATAAAATATGGAAATCCGGAATATTACCCGATTCCTGGAAAGAAACCACTGTAATCCCAATACCAAAACCAGGAAAAGATAACACTAATCCAAACAATTCTCGCCCTATCGCATTAACGAGCTGCGTTTGTAAAACTATGGAACGCATGATTAACGCCATACTAGTTTGGTAGCTGGAGTCCAACAATTTAATATCCGAATTCCAAAGTGGATTTCGGAATGAACGAAGTACCATTTAATACGATTGGAAGTGTTCATCCGTGATGCTTTTATCACGTAACAACACGTAGTTTCTATATTTTTCGATCATGAAAAAGCTTACGATACAACATGGAAACATGGTATTATGAAAGACTTACACTAGTTAGGCCATACAGAACACATGCCACAATTTAAATCTGACTTTCTCATGGATAGACAATTTAAAATTAGAGTGGGTTCTACCCTCTCTAGCAATCACGAACAAGAAATGGGTGTCCCGCAAGGCAGTATTTTATCTGTTACACTTTTTAATATTAAAATAAATAACATTGTGAAATGCCTTGGCAAAGATACTGAGTGTTCTTTATATGTAGATGATTTTGTTATATGTTATCGATCAAAGTCTTCAACTTTGTTTAAATAAAGTCCAGATATGGGCTTTAAATAACTGTTTTCGATTTTCGAAGGCCAAAACCAATTGTATTCACTTTTGTCAGCCAAGAACATTACATAATGACCCTATATTAACTCTTGATGGAGTCCCATTCCTGTTGTTCCTGAGACTATAATTCTTCTCAGAACATCACCAATAGCTAGTTTATATGTAGAAGCAAATGAACCATCTCTTTACCTCAGACGTGTAAAAATTATCTCTAAAATATGCCATTAAGCTTAAATCAAACCCAAGAAATCCAGCGTACAAAATCGTGTTTGATCTAGACAATAAAACTACCTATGAGGCCTGAAATCATATACTAACCCACTAATGTTTAAATCAAAATTAAATGAAATCAGAACCATGTTTTCAGATTATACACCAATATACACATATTGATCTAAAGCCGGCAACAACGTTGGCTCTGCTGCTGTTAGTAAATTACATAATTATAAATTACGACTACCTGATCATGCGTCTATATTTTCAGTAGAAGTAGTGGCTATTGATTTAGCGTTGAATTGTGCTGATGCATCACGTGAAAATTTATGATCCTTTCAGATTGAGTTATCTGTACTACAATCAGTAGACAACATGAACGTTAAAAAACCCTTGTTCACAAATTACTTATTAAACACACATATATTACATCGACTAAACATGTTATATATTGCTGGATGCCAAGTCATATTGGTATTGGTGGCAATAAAATGACAGATCAAAGTGCAAAAGATGCACTTAAACTAGACTGTATAAATTCTAAAATACATGTACCAGACACTGATGCTAGGCAATCGATTCTTATATTACTTCAAAATGGCAAAACACTTGTATTAACATACAATTCAATAAACTACAATAATTAATTAAGCCAAACATTGGTAAATCATCTTTTGTTTATCACTCCAACCGTAGACAGGAATCATTAATGTCACGGCTGAATCGTGGACATACCCGTTTCACACACCTATTTTTATTGAAAAGAGAGGATCCACCATGGTGTATACCAACAACAACAACCTTTTACAACAACCTTTTATTTGCCATGGTTACATTGTAACAACAGACATAATAAATATGCAAATATATGTATGCGGGTAACACAACGGGGACAGAGAAAATAATGTATTCAATTTCAAAACAGCATGTTAATTCTAAATTGGTGAACAACGAAATTCCAATATGATACAGAACGAAATTGGTATTATCACTCAAGATATGGTTAAAATAAATATTAGTTGTCACTATGCGGTCATGATAACAAAGCAGTTTAACAGGTAAACAGTATAATCGAGATTCACAGTTATATTGATATCCTGATATTTTTACGTACACAACACGTTTTTCATTCACAAAAGTGTGTATCGCCACAGCGGAATGTCATTGATAACTGAATCAGTAGTAAATATGTAGTCCGTGTGTGTGTATGTACTATTAAATTGGTTGTGTATGTTCCGGATAATGTTTGGTGTTCAGCTATAGGATTTCATTACGTAAGTTAAAAAAATACTTAGGTGTCTTAATAGTGCAACGTTTTGACTATTCATCAGTTGGTTATATTTGATAACATTTGGGTACTTATAGTAATATTTTGGTATGAGATGAAATCTTTTTTCAATAAAGCGTTTACAATCAAACAAGTTATGAAATTCATCGCCCAAATCATTCATACACTTATGTTCGTTTTAAGGCACATTTGTCCAGCGTCCTGTTTCAATAGGGAACTTGTGGTTTGCAGTACGAAACTTGAGAATTGGTAAAAGCAAGTGTATGAATTTTTTCGCAATCATTTATGTTTTCTATTCCCCAAATTTCGCACGAATATGTAAGGATAGGTATTATTGTATGGTCAAACAACTTAAGCTGTAAATCAATTGGCAAGTTGAGGTTGTAAATACGCTTATATAATAGATGCATTGCTTTTCTAGCTTGGGATATCAAATGGGCCCTAGCTTTGTTAAATTTGCCAGTGGGGCTGAATACAACACCCAGGTATTTATAGTTATCTATAATTTCAACATTATTTCCTGCTAGGCTGAATGACATATTACGGACACCGCGTTTATTTGAACCAAACACCATTACCTTTGTTTTTTCTAAATTCATTTTAAGTTTCCATTTTTGACAATATATATTGAAATCATCTAGACATTTTTGGAATTCATCTGGGGTTGTACCAATCAACACAGTGTCGTCAGCAAATAGAAGAACAACAATACTTAGTAACCGAATTACATCATCATTGGCATACTCTAAACTAATACCGTTATTACCTTTATATACTAGGAAGTCTAGTAAATCATTAAGAAACAGAGAAAATAATAATGGGGACAGATTTTCGCATTGTCTGACACCACACTCGCATGCAAACATTGCTGAATGTTGGCTATTCGACTGTATGCATGACTTTATATTATCATACATATTACGTATAACTTGTAGTAAGAACTTTCCATTTATACCATTTGCAATTAATTTTTGAAATACTTGTGCTCTAGGTAAGTTATCAAACGCACGGGAAAAATCTACGTAACTAACGTATAATATACGTTTCTGTGCATGAAGAAGATCAATTAGAAATTTAAGTGTAAATACATGGTCAATAGTAGAATGATCCTTTCTGAAATCTGCTTGATTTTCATGAATAATATTATTTTCTTCACTAAATTTAGTTAATCGGTCATTCAAAACAGAAGTGAACAATTTGCCAAGACAGCTTAAAATAGTAATTGGTCTGTAGTTTTCTGGGGCCATGGGATTTCCTTTACCTATATAGATAGGGATAATATAACCTTCAGACCATGTACTAGGGATAAGGCCTTGTCTAAAATAAGATTAAACAGCTTTGTGTAGATTGGAAGCATAACATATTTGGTCGATTTAATATATTCGTTACATATATTGTCAGATTTACTGGAAGCCTTGCCATTCTTGCACTTATTTATCATATTATCAATTTCTAGTATTGTAAACGCGGAGTTCAATGTTTCGTTACTATCTGATAAGTCAGTTCGATCCGTTTGGAAATTATCGGTTTCGTTGGACTTGGCGTTAGCGTTTTTAAAGTATTCATAAAAATCGTCAATAGATGGGGATTTTCCTTTTTTATTGGATTTTAGTTTGTTTAAAAATTTCCAATAAGATTTGGGATCATTTGTTTGCATTTCTCTCAGTTTCGAATCAAAAATACGTTGCTGCACATTTGAAGTTCTGGGTCTGGCCAGTATATTGTACCAGTCTGGAAAAAAGTCCTTCGTGACACGACCATTAACTATAATTGCAGCCGGGAATGCCAAACGTACATTCCTAGCACCATGCATACCTCTCAAGTCCTTATATTCAAACCATAGAGATCGACGTGCATCTGCTATTTCCTTTGGGTAGTCCCTAGATATACCGGTAGACGATCCTTTCAGTAGAGTAGCATTGTCGAGGATGTGATGAGCCTGGCCCGAGTTACTGAAGGACACAAGAATTTGACGATGCCGTATATGTCTAGGACCCCTATTGCGTTGATTTTGGTCAACATGTTGAGTAATTACTTTACCTACTCTATATGCTTTTGTAATGTTAAAACTCTGTGGTTGCAGTTTCAATTTATTTAACAGAATGTCAATTAACTACATCTGCGGAATGTTCACCCAGTTGCTCCGGAATACCAGAAAATATCAAATTTGCCTCCCTCTGTCGGGCCTCAATATCGATACTTTTATACTCCAATAGTTTCAATCTTTGGTCAACAACATCGTGCGCGGCAGCGTTTATAGTACACCTGTGACTCTACATTGTCAACTCTAAACTGCATCAAATTTACATTCACCATTCCTTCCATCAACATGTTCAATTTTTCATCAGTTGATAACTGTTTTAGTATGTCCATGTTCATTTCAAAATAGCTCGTTTGTTTATGAGGTGATACCCCACCCGCTGATCCTGTAGAATGGCATTGTCGTTTGGATCGCTGGACTGGCTTGTAGTTATCGGATAATGGGGCATATTTACCCGTATATGGTGCAAAAGTTCTATCATTACCAACAGGCATTGTTGAGTCCATTTTCGGTCGCTTCGCTAAGTTTAATTATCAAATTTATTTTCCAAAATTGCCACGTTACAAAAACATGTCCGACCAGTTGATCACCCGGATGTCATTCCTCTATAAATGTTGAACACATCTTAAATCACTGTGTAGATTTAGCACTCATTCGTCAAAAATAGTATACAGTTGCGACACTGTTGATTTTAAATACAGTATTGCATTTTTAAAAGAATCACATCTTTTCCATAAATTGTAAGTTTTACAACTAACGTTTTATTATCATTTTTACAGCTTGACAAATTTTGTTGCAATTGACCTTTCGTCATTACAAGTTTAATATATATCAGTATGTTATCTACATAATAGTTTTAATTGTAGATATCTTGTTCTTGTATACAATATACCTAACGGGCGCGATATAGCCTGAACTGTGCTGATGCCCCGTTAAACCAAATACTCACTCACTTATTATTCTATGGCATGTAAAAGTGACCACCCTCACTAATATATAGTCACACATATGGGGGTCATTATTCTATGGCATAAAAGATATGTTATGTTTGTTGACCACCACTATCATAATTTTTATAAATGTAGTTTCTGGTTTATCATCCCACATAAATAAAAATATTAATTTCGTTATACAGTCTACAACCGTTATGTCAAAGTCGGTTATGTCGATTTCTCCGGTTATCTCAAAGTCGGATCAAAGACCTGTTTCAGACACTATCATTGTACATATAACTGGCTCCGTTTATATCGATTTCGTTAGTCAAACTTCGGTTACGTCGAAGCATTTTGTTCAGTCCGATGAAATTCGACATAACGGATGTAGACTGTATCTTTTATTAGATGTGCTTGTGAATTAGGTAAGACAGTAAATGGATAAACACGTTTTGGTGTTTAATAACTGTCGCTTTCTCCCATCAAAGTAAACTTACGATGTTGCCACTGCTTTAAGCAGTTTTTAAATTCTTGCAATGTTGGTTCCAAATTTATTGTAAGATTTAATTCTTTATCATTATTAAAATACATTCCAAGTGTTTTTGCATTCTTTGAGGTCCATGTAAAGTTGACAAATCTTGACAAAACTGAATATTTGAATTTCTTAATTCTGATTATATACGTAAATTACCTTGGCTTTTGATGTATTTAATTTCAATCCTGGTTTCCCCAGGCTGTCATTTTGCCAGAAGTAAATTAGTGAAAAATAGATAGACTGGAACCCAGACTAATTGTTTATAACAACGCTATTAATGGAAACAAGTCAAATCCACTTAATGAATGTTTCACTAAAATTAAAATGCAAATATAAATTCATGATTGAGGCTGTCAAACGCCTTCTTGTAATCTGAGAACAATAATAATCCAGGAAGTTTGTTATCGTTATAATATTCGATTATTTCAAAAAGCAAACATATATTTTCACCAATATATCGACCTTTCATGAACCCTGTATGTTTGGTGCTTATAATTGTGGGTGAGACATTTCTTATTCTGTTGGCAACAGTTCTGTGAAAATGTATATTTTTCATAAGGACCTAGTCTTGGAACAGGCGTTGATATATTGTGGCTGGTCAGTCATATAAATATATTTTAACACCGATACCATTAGTTTATACAAATTTATTTTAGCTCGATTGCGAAACAAGTTATTACAACTTATATTATTCACTATCGAGACCTCATTCCTGATGGAATCCATCGCCATGAGGGAGAGAGAAGAGGCAACGTGGAATTTAAATGCCTTGCCTAAGGGTGCCAATCGTAACGGCTCCAGCGGGGCTCGACCTCCAGACGTTTCTCACCTGAAGCAAGACCGAGACCATTAATTTGGCCATATTGAGTTCCTGATGATATTTTGTCATTTTGCCGGAATTAAATTAGTGAAAAATCGACAGACCGGAACACAGGCTAATACGGTAATAATGTGTGTAATAACAAATAAAACGCTTAACCATGGAATAATGATGACATTATATATTCGTAAATATCTTCATGTTGCAGATGACGTATTTGTCATTTTTGAAAAGAGTTTGCTAATTTCCTTAAAACATATTATTTATATGGATGGGGACATGAATGTGAATAGTGAAATTAGTCGAAACTGGTAGGCTTACAGTTTTCATTATCAGCGAAAATGTATGTTGAAAGTAATTGCCGGTGACTGGAGCGTGAAACCTCGGGTGATCTCCCGTGACTTGGTGTTCCCACAGCTAGGTGAAAACATGTTCTCGACGAAAACTGCATACATGGATATTTGCCAGGTCTGGCAAACGGCAAGTCGTTATTTGGACTACCATCAATACATTTTAATTTCAAAGTTTGCTATATGTTTCTTTGTGTCATTGAATTGTGGGAGAATACTAGTTAAGAGGCGTTACTATTCTCCAACAATTCAACTTTCTTACGAAGATTTTAATTTAGATATCATATCGACACTTTCATCTGAACTAGCGTAAAGCTTACTTAGAGCTCACTATTATTTTACTATTGGAATCATACGTGCGTATTATTTATGAAATGACTGAACAACATTGTGACCTGACCTGACTTAACTTGAGTGTGTATAAGTAATGTAGATGTCCATCAATAGCTATAGGATATATTACAATATGATAAAGTTTGTTTTGTACACTGTAAGTGTAAGAGGTCATTTGCAAATCTATATCTATTTATCTTGATATTAAAATGAACGCTGGAGTTTGATGCATGTTCAATGTACTACAACTCGTATCACTCAATTGTTTATCTATGAATTTAAGGGATGTTACATATTTCCCTATTATATGTATCTATGCAAAACAGTGGCCTTCAATGAACGACTGATTAAAGTAATGGACTAACAACCATTTGTCACTTTATGAGCATATATCTATAGTGAATAATGAATGTATTGTTCTGGAGCAATTACTTTTTATTTCTAAACATGCTACTTGGGGTTAGTCAAATTCTTTCATGTGATTAAGCTATCCAGCAAACTTGCAGTTGGTCGGTGGTTCTACCAGGTTGCTTGTCTATACTTGTAGAACTGCTAGGAGGTCTTCCTCCAATAACTACCGGAGAGTCATCGTATTGTTGGTGTGACTGCAAATATTAGGCCACTCCAGCAATGTAAGGCCCTCCACCCTTCCAAAAAAAATACAAACTATTTGGGTCAACAGTTAATTTAATGAGGTGAGGTTATGTGCAGCTGTGCTTTGCTATATTTATTTTGGCTTTGTAGCACATCATAGCCCCTTAATGTTATTGTAAATAATCACGTGAATTGGATAAAACAACAAATAAAGTGCCTATTAAATACAAAGGTAAAAGTAAAAACATACAGTCTATTCATTGGTATTTCCAATCATTCATTTCTTCTGACACCACATCCACTGTGAAGAGGTATTCAAATCAAACTGAAAATCAGCAAAAATATCACAATGTAATGTTCAACATTGACAGTGCTCATCTGTGAATAATGTCATTGTGTTTACATACTGTATTCCTCCGCCAAATATTACTGTATACCCAACCTTCAGTGTGCAATGGGCTGACTTCTTATACCACCTCTTTTTTTACACATCAACTAGTCTGAAGTCTTCTCAATTTCTCAAAAAAACACAAAAACTGTACACTGCCTGTCATGAAAATGCATTTTTACCAAAAAGAAAAATGAACTATATTAGTTATTGGGACTACATTCGATTTACGTATATACATCTTGATAAGTCATAACCAAATTAATGCTTGCCCTATGTTGAAGTATGTTGTCTGGATCTATCTGCCTTTGTTACCAATTATTTGCATACAATTATAGAACTTCTAGATACACATGTAATGAGCAATGTATGTCTGGATAATGGACACTTGTTATGATGACTTTTGAAAAAAGGTGTCATGATTTGTAGCACATGGAAAGTTATAGTTTTTCTGTTATAATTACATGTTTTACTTCAGTAATTATGTGAGTGTAACAAAGGATTTGCTAATTTAAGATTTTTAAGTTTTTTTTATAACGATAACATTTTGGTAGTATTGTATGCATTACCTTATATTGAGTTACTGAAACATTTACAGCATATACCTTTCTTGATGTACATATGATTGCGGGAGAAAACATGACAAGTGTACAATCAGTAAGTAGTATAACTATAGTTTCAGCTTTCTGGGATATACCACATGGATACATCATTAATGTATGGGCATGTTATTTATGGCAATGTTTTACAAATAATAGTATACCACATACAACATTCAGGCAAATTGTACACATAAACAAATAAATATAGATACATCCCATAGCATGTACACTACTAGATACTGATAAATCTCTTAGAGTAACCGCTACTCCACTAGATGTTGATAAATCCACACCACATCTACTCCACTAGATGATGATAAATTCCCCTCACATCTACTCCACTAGATGTTGATAAGTCCACTCACCTCTACTCCACTAGATGTTGATAAATCCCCATTACATCTTCTCCACTAGATGCTGATAAATCCCCATCACATCTACTCCTCTAGATGTTGATAAATCGCCATCACATGTACTCCACTAGATGTTGATATATCCCCATCACATCTACTCCACTAGATGTTTATAAATCCCCACCACATCTACTCCACTAGATGTTGATATATCCCCATCACATCTACTCCACTAGATGTTGATAAATAACAACCACATCTACTCCACTAGATGTTGATAAATCCCAATCACATCTACTCCACTAGATGTTGATATATACACATCACATCTACTCCACTAGATGTTGATATATACACATCACATCTACTCCACTAGATGTTGATAAATCCCCATCACCTCTACTCCACTAGATGTTGATAAATCCCCATCACATCTACTCGACTAGATGTTGATAAATCCCCATCACATCTACTCCTCTAGATGTTGATATATGGCCATCACATCTACTCCACTAGATGTTGATAAATCCCCATCACATCTACTCCACTAGATGTTAATAAATCCCCATCACATCTACTCCACTAGATGTTTATAAATCCCCACCACATCTACTCCACTAGATGTTGATATATCCCCATCACATATAATCCACTAGATGTTGATATATCCCCATCACATATAATCCACTAGATGTTGATATATCCCCATCACATATAATCCACTAGATGTTGATAAATCCCCACCACATCTACTCCACTAGATGTTGATATATCCCAATCACATCTACTCCACTAGATGTTGATAAATCCCAACAACATCTACTCCACTAGATGTTGATATATCCCCATAACCTCTATTCCACTAGATGTTGATATATCCCCATAACCTTTATTCCACTAGATGTTGATATATCCCTATCACATCTAATCCACTAGATGTTGATAAATCCCCACCAAATCTACTCCACTAGATGTAGATATATCCCCATCACATCTACTCCACTAGATGTTGATCAATCCCCACCACATCTACTCCACTAGATGTTGATAAATACCAAATCACATCTACTCCACTAGATGTTGATATATCCCCATCACCTCTATTCAACTAGATGTTGATAAATCCCCATCATATCTACTCCACTATATGTTGATAAATCCCCACCACATCTACCCCACTAGATGTTGCTAAATCCCCCTCACATCTACTCCACTAGATGTTTATAAATCCCCACCACGTCTACTCCACTAGATGTTGATATATCCCCATCACATCTAATCCACTAGATGTTGATAAATCCCCACCAAATCTACTCCACTAGATGTTGATATATCCCCATCACATCTACTCCACTAGATGTTGATAAATCCCCACCACATCTACTCCACTAGATGTTGATAAATACCAATCACATCTACTCCACTAGATGTTGATATATCCCCATAACCTCTATTCCACTAGATGTTGATAAATCCCCATCACATCTACTCCACTAGATGTTGATAAATCCCCATCACCTCTATTCCACTAGATGTTGATAAATCCCCATCACATCTACTCCACTATATGTTGATAAATCCCCACCACATCTACACCACTAGATGTTGATAAATCCCCATCACATCTACTCCACTAGATGTTGATAAATCCCCATCACATCTACTCCACTAGATGTTGATTAATCTCCATCACATCTACTCCACTATATGTTGATAAATCCCCATCACATCTACTCTACCAGATATTGATAAATCCCCATCACATCTACTCCACAAGATGTTGATAAATCCCCATCACCTCTATTCCACTAGATGTTGATAAATCCCAATCACATCTACTCCATCAGATGTTGATAAATCCCCATCACATCTACTCCACTAGATGTTGATAATTCACCATCACATCTACTCCACTAGATGTTGATAAATCCCCATCACATCTACTCCACTAGATGTTGATAATTCACCATCACATCTACTCCACTAGATGTTGATAAATCCCCATCATATCTACTCCACTAGATGTTGATAATTCACCATCACATCTACTCCACTAGATGTTGATGAATCCCCATCACCTCTACTCCACTAGATGTTGATAAATCCCCATCACATCTACTCCACTAGATGTTGATAATTCACCATCACCTCTACTCCACTAGATGTTGATAAATCCCCATCACCTCTACTACACTAAATGTTGATAAATCTCCATCACATATATTACACTATATGTTGATAAATCCCCCTCACATCTACTCCACTAGATGTTGATTAATCTCCATCACATCTACTCCACTAGATGTTGATATAACAGATAACATCTACTTCACTAGATGTTGATAAATCCCCATCACATCTACTCCACTAGATATTGATAAATTCCATCACATCTACTCCACAAGATGTTGATAAATCCCCATCACATATATTCCACCAGATATTGATAAATCCCATCACATCTACTCCACCAAGTGTTGATAAATCCCCATCACATCTACTCCACTAGATGTTGATAAATCCCCCTCACATATATTCCACTAGAAGTGGATAAATCCCCATCACCTCTACCGTACTAGATGTTGATAAATCCCCCTCACATCTACTCCACTAGATGTTGATAAATCCGCAACTCATCTACTCCACTAGATGTTGATTAATCTCCATCACATCTACTCCACTATATGTTGATTAATCCCCATCATATCTACTCTACCAGATGGTGATAAATCCAAATCACATCTACTCCAATAGATGTTGATTAATCTCCATCACATCTACTACACTATATGTTGGTAAATCCACATCACATCTACTCCACTAGATGTTGATAAATCCCCATCACATCTACTCCACTAGATGTTGATAAATCCCCATCACATCTACTCCACTAGATGTTGATAATTCACCATCACATCTACTCCACTAGATGTTGATAAATCCCCATCACATCTACTCCACTAGATGTTGATAATTCACCATCACATCTACTCCACTAGATGTTGATAAATCCCCATCACCTCTACTCCACTAGATGTTGATAAATCCCCATCACATCTACTCCACTAGATGTTGATAATTCACCATCACCTCTACTCCACTAGATGTTGATAAATCCTCCTCACCTCTACCACACTAAATGTTGATAAATCTCCATCACATTTATTACACTATATGTTGATAAATCCCCCTCACATCTACTCCACTAGATGTTGATTAATCTCCATCATATCTACTCCACTAGATGTTGATATATCAGACCACATCTACTCCACTAGATGTTGATAAATCCCCATCACATCTACTCCCCTAGATATTGATAAATTCCATCACATCTACTCCACAAGATGTTGATAAATCCCCATCACATCTACTTCACTAGATGTTGATAAATCCCCATCACATATATTCCACTAGATGTTGATAAATCACATCACATCTACTCCACCAAGTGTTGATAAATCCCCCTCACATCTACTCCACTAGATGTTGATAAATCCCCCTCACATATATTCCACTAGAAGTGGATAAATCCCCATCACCACTACCGTACTAGATATTGATAAATCCCCCTCACATCTACTCCACTAGATGTTGATAAATCCCCATCACATCTACTTCACTAGATGTTGATTAATCTCCATCACATCTACTCCACTATATGTTGATAAATCCCCATCACATCTACTCTACCAGATGGTGATAAATCCAAATCGCATCTACTCCACTAGATGTTGATTAATCTCCATCACATCTACTACACTATATGTTGGTAAATCCACATCACATCTACTCTACCATATGTTGATAAATCCAAATCACATCTACTCCACTAGATGTTGATAAATCCCCATCACCTCTATTTCACTAGATGTTGATAAATCCGCATCACATCTACTCCACAAGATGATGATAAATCCCCATCACATCTACTCCACTAGATGTTGATAAATCCCCATCACCTCTACTCCACTAGATATTAATAAATCCCCATCACATCTACTCCACTAGATGTTGATAAATCCCCATCACATCTACTCCACTAGATATTAATAAATCCGCATAACATCTACTCCACAAGATGTTGATAAATCTCCATCACCTCTACTACACTAAATGTTGATAAATCCCCATCACATCTACTCCAACTAGATGTTGATAAATCCCCCTCACATCTACTCCACTAGATGTTGATAAAACCCCATCATATCTACTCCACCAGATGTTGATAAATCCCCATCACATCTACTCTACCATATGTTGATAAATCCAAATCACATCTACTCCACTAGATGTTGATAAAACCCCATCATATCTACTCCACCAGATGTTGATAAATCCCCATCACATCTACTCTACCATATGTTGATAAATCCAAATCACATCTACTCCACTAGATGTTGATAAATCCGCATCACATCTACTCCACAAGATGTTGATAAATCCCCATCACATCTACTCCACTAGATGTTGATCAATCCCCATCATCTCTATTCCACTAGATGTTGATAAATCCCCATCACATCTACTCCACTAGATGTTGATAAATCCCCATCACCTCTATTCCACTAGATGTTGATAAATCCCCATCACATCTACTCCACTAGATGATGATATATCCCCATCACCTCTACTACACTAACTGTTGATAAATCCCCATCACATCTACTCCAACTAGATGTTGATAAATCCCCCTCACATCTACTCCACTAGAGGTTGATAAAACCCCATCACATCTACTCCACCAGATGTTGATTTATCCCCTCACATCTACTCCACTAGATGTTGATAAATCCCCATCACATCTATTCCACTAGATGTTGATAAATCCCCATCACATCTATTCCACTAGATGTTGATATATCCCCTCACATCTACTCCACTAGATGTTGATAAATCCCCATCACATCTATTCCACTAGATGTTGATAAATCAACATCACATCTACTCCACAAGATGTTGATAAATCCCCACCATATCTACTCCACAAGATGTTGATAAATCCCCATCACCTCTATTCCACTAGACGTTGATAAATCCCCATCACATCTACTCCACTAGATGTTGATAATTCACCATCACATCTACTCCAATAGATGTTGATAAATCCCCATCACATCTACTCCACTAGATGTTGATAATTCACCATCACCTCTACTCCACTAGATGTTGATAAATCCCCCTCACATCTACTCCACTAGATGTTGATTAATCTCCATCACATCTACTCCACTAGATGTTGATAAATCCCCATCACATCTACTCCACTAGATATTATTAATTCCCATCACATCTACTCCACTAGATGTTGATAAATCCCCATCACATCTACTCCACTAGATATTGATATATCCCATCACATCTACTCCACTAGATGTTGATAAATCCCCATCACCTCTACTCCACTAGATGTTGATAAATCCCCATCACATATATTCCACTAGATGTTGATAAATCCCATCACATCTACTCCACCAAGTGTTGATAAATCCCCAATACCTCTACCGTACTAGATGTTGATAAATCCCCCTCACATCTACTCCACCAGATGTTGATAAATCCAAATCACATCTACTCCACTAGATGTTGATTAATCTCCATCACATCTACTCCACTAGATGTTGATATATCAGATCACATCTACTCCACTAGATGTTGATAAATCCCCATCCCATCTACTCCACTAGATATTGATAAATCCCATCACATCTACTCCATTAGATGTTGATAATTCCCCCATCACATCTACTCCACTAGATATTGATAAATCCCATCACATCTACTCCAGTAGATGTTGATAAATCCCCATCACCTAAACTCCACTAGATGTTGATAAATCCCCATCACATATATTCCACTAGATGTTGATAAATCCCATCACATCTACTCCACCAAGTGTTGATAAATCCCCATCACCTCTACCGTACTAGATGTTGATAAATCCCCCTCACATCTACTCCACCAGATGTTGATAAATCCCCATCACATCTACTCAACTAGATGTTGATAAATCCCCATCACATCTACTCTACCAGATGTTGATAAATCCAAATCTCATCTACTCCACTAGATGTTGATAAATCCCCATCACCTCTATTCCACTAGATGTTAATAAATCCGCATCTCATCTACTCCACAAGATGTTGATAAATCCACATCACATCTACTCCAACTAGATGTTGATAAATCCACATCACATCTTCTCCACTAGATGTTGATAAATCCCCATCAACTCTATTCCACTAGATGTTGATAAATCCGCATCACATCTACTCCACACGATGTTGATAAATCCCCATCACATCTACTCCACTAGATGTTGATAAATCCCCATCACATCTACTCTACCAGATGTTGATAAATCCCGATCACATCTACTCCACTAGATGTTGATAAATCCCCATCACATCTACTCCACCAGATGTTGATATATACCCTCACATCTACTCCACTAGATGTTGATAAATCCCCATCACATCTAGTCCACTAGATGTTGATAAATCCCCACCACATCTACTCCACAAGATGTTGATAAATCCCCAACACATCTACTCCACAAGATGTTGATAAATCCCCATCACATCTACTCCACTAGATGTTTATAAATACCCATCACATCTACTCCACTAGATGTTGATAGATCCCCATCACATCAACTCCACTAGATGTTGATAAATCCACATCACATCTACTCCACTAGATGTTGATAAATCCCCATCACATCTATTCCACTAGATGTTGATAAATCCGCAACACATATATTCCACTAGATGTTGATAAATCCCCATCATATCTACTCCACTAGATGTTGATAAATCCACATCACATATATTCCACTAGATCTTGATAAATCCCCATCACATATATTCCACTAGATGTTGATAACTCCCCATCACATCTACTCCACAAGTTGTTGATCAATCCCCATCACCTCTACTCCACTAGATGTTGATAAATCCCCATCACCTCTACTCCACTAGATGTTGCTAAATCCCCATCACATCTACTCCACTAGATGTTGATAATTCACCATCACATCTACTCCACTAGATGATGATAAATCCCCATCACCTCTACTCCACTAGATGTTGATAAATCCCCATCACATCTACTCCACTAGATGTTGATAATTCACCATCACCTCTACTCCACTAGATGTTGATAAATCCCCATCACCTCTACTACACTAAATGTTGATAAATCTCCATCACATATATTACACTAGATGTTGATAAATCCCCCTCACATCTACTCCACTAGATGTTGATTAATCTCCATCACATCTACTCCACTAGATGTTGATATATCAGATCACATCTTCTCCACTAGATGTTGATAAATCCCCATCACATCTATTCCACTAGATATTGATAAATCCCATCACATCTACTCCACAAGATGTTGATAAATCCACATCACATCTACTCCACTAGATGTTGATAAATCCCCATCACATCTACTCCACCAGATGTTGATATATCCCCTCACATCTACTCCACTAGATGTTGATAAATCACCATCACATCTAGTCCACTAGATGTTGATAAATCCCCATCACCTCTATTCCACTAGATGTTGATAAATCCCCATCACTTCTACTCCACTAGATGTTGATCAATCCCCATCCCATCTACTCCACTAGATTTTAATAATGGATGAGGATTTAGGGTAGTGAGATAGTGCGGTCATGAAAAAGATAGCTCTGATGAAACGTGTGGATATTTAATGTTTCATCTTATTAGGATATATAAACTGTATACGTATATCTTCGTTGTGTGACATACTATGACATGGACTTACAGAGAAGTAATTAATTTGTATGTATATAGCCAACATACGAAGAAAACAATATTCTCTTTGTCTACAAGTGTTTTATTATTGAACATACAGATAATTATATATATACACATGTAATAGTGCGAAAATACAGTAAAAAGTGTTCACGGTTATTCACGGCTATTATGTTTTAATCGTTTGTGCCGTATTGTTAACTCTCCGCGTATTGGGAAATTATGGAAGGTGAAACTGTTTATGTGGAATTTGAACCGTTATCACTCAGTGATCAGACTGAGGTAAAAGTGCCTTTGCCGACGGCTAGTATATCTACCATTGACAACGTAATGTCATCATCAGTGACCTCCCCTATGCTGCTGGAGAGAAATCAAGCACTCAGAAATTCCATACAAGATGAAAGTCAGTCTCTCCTATTAGAGCTGGATTCTAACGATGATCTATGCGAAACACGCAGATTGCAAACATTGTTGACAGATCTACATGGTGAAATGTTTATTGACCAACTTCTTCTTGATTATGCTAATTCTGTGCCCAGCCTAGAACGTTCACGTCAAATGCTATTTGAGATTCTACGTCAATCAGACGATTATCCATATGAGAGAGACTGTGATCTTAAACGTCGTGTTAACACCCGTAGTGGCGAACATGCGTCCGTCAAGTTAGCCCGTGATATACACGTAATTGTATCAGTCATAGAGGGTGAAGAGTTTGGACTTTTGCATGACCTTCTCAGCATACCAAAGAAAACCAAGAATCGTCGTCGATCAATGATTTCGACATCATCAACCATTTTGGCCGAAAAGTGTCAATGTAAAACAGAAATAAAGACAATGAAGGAAACTGTATCATCACTCCAGGCTGAAATTCTGTTAATGAAGCAAAGACACATTGCTACTGAAAATATTAGACAGAATGAGATGAAAATAAATAAGTCTTCGATTGATACATTGAAGCAATGCTTACTTGATGTTGAAAACAAACTGTCTAATGATATAAACTGTGTGCGAAAGTCTATTTCAGATCTCCACATTTCTCTGTCAGATGACACAGTGACATGTAAATCAGAGCTGAATAACATTCTCAAGAATGTAAAAGCATTACAACTCAGAGTATATGATGCTGAAGAAATTTCAGAACGTGCTTCTAAATCTGTCTCCGATTGTTACAATCTTTGTAACAGCTACACGTTGCATGGTGTCGTCACGGACGTTGCTCACATGCAGCAATCATATGCCCAAACCCATAAGTCACCTTCGCCCGAGTCAGACTCTAGCCATGCTAAAGTATCCCGTGAAACGGACCATGCAACCTCTACTGAAGCAGAATCCCTTCCGCCCCTACCAACTCAGACTTACTTATAGTCAGCCGTATTAGCGAATTCAATTGAACGCGAACAAGATACAACCTTTGGTGGTTTGCAAATACCGACTCATGTTACGTCAGGTCCCAGTAGCAATCGCCGTAACATGCGCGATGACAAAAGGAAATTAAATTTCGATATTATTAATAGAGAAATTGCCGACACAAAGCGCCGCCGTGATCGCGAATTTAATGATAACTATAAATACCATAACTATTATGATATATCCGAAGAAAATCCTGACGACGTGAGGTCAAACGACGAAGATTTTGGAAATTATGTCCGTAAGCGAACGAAAAGATTTTACGTTGGCGGTTTTAAACCGACAATTACCGAAGCCAAAATTGCAAATTATGTAAATAGGCGCGGACCAAAAGTAACAAAAGTTTCAATTAAGAAACAAAGATACGGCAATGTATCCATCCGCGTGAATGTTGAGGATGACGAAAATGCAAGCGAAATGACGAATGACCCTCACTTTTGGCCGAATGGTGTAAGTTGTCGTCCTTGGCTCACTCATGATCGATATCGCTCGCGGTTCAATGCGGGTAATATCCACGATGATGACACTTACACGTTACAACGTGGTCGAAAGAAAACCATGTCTAAAGCATGGAATACCAATTCATATTATAATGATAACAACCGATACTCGGTATTAGATTACAAAGATGATGACATATATAATGATGGCTCACTTGATTAATAATATAAAACTCGCCACATGGAACGCAACGGGTATCATGTCAAGTGCTAGCTATTTTAGTGATTTACTTGAAAACTATAATATCCAGGTGTGCGGAATCTCTGAACACTGGTTATACAATCACAACCTTCGATTCTTAAACCAGATTAATAATAAATATAGTAGTCATGCTATAGCAGACCCTGACCTCAGCTTACCGGGAAACAGGCGAGTGGGAAAAGGCGGGATTGCTATTCTTTGGAATAGAAAATTAAATAATATTGTTTCACCTTTAGTTTTGAATTCTAGATATATCATTGGCATTGAGGTGAATATAGGCATTGGAGAGTACCTATATATCTCCCAAGTGTATCTGCCGTGTAAAAATCATTCCATTGCACAATTTACAAATAGTATTAATGATGTAGAAAATATAATATGTCAATATAAAAAACATGGTATGGTGATAGTGATGGGCGATTATAACATCGAACTCCCAACCAGACACGAGCGCAGTTTTCGGTTTGACACTCGTGGTAATCTACTTGTTGATCTTATGATCAGAAATCAGTTGATCGCTTTAGACGGCTTAGATTTATGCACCGGTGCGCTTTACAGTAATGTACCGTATAACAGTACTCGAGAAACTCTCGTGGATCACATTTTAATATTTGAAAATGATGTAAACTATATTCAATCGTGTTCGATTCTAGACGATAATTGTCTAAATGTCTCAAATCATCGCCCGATTCTTTGTACATTGACAATGCCACTGAGTGAAAGCATACAAGGTTTAAGTACTAATAGCATAATAAATTGGAAAAATGTTAAACCTTATTGCGTTGAAAAATTCGCTCTACAATTAAATAATGACGATAGGTTAAAAGTGGGGCTATATATGGATATTTCCTTGACAAGCGATATCGATGAACTCTACTATATAATTGTAAATGCTATACAGTCGGCGTCGGATCAATGCATTCCGAAATCTAAATTTAAACCGTACATCAAACCATATTGGAACAACGAACTGACTCATCTTCATAAAAATATGCAAACTAAAAGAATTAAGTGGTTATCTGAAAATCGTCCAAGAAATTCAGAATCATTAAGTTATACGGAATACAAACGATGTAAAGCATTATTTAGAAACTGTCATCGAAATATAGTACAACAATTCATTGAGGGGCTAGAAAAAGAAATCGATACAGCCGCCGAAAAAGACAGTAATGAATTTTGGCGCTTAGTTAATAAAGGGAGAAAACAGCGTAATAAATCCGCAGTTTTCGAAATGAATTTTGGCGGGAAAACGTACAACAATCCCGATGATATAAACCGTTGTTGGCGTGATTATTTTGCAGATCTTTACACGCCAACGTGTAACGTCGAATTTGATGACGACTATTTGATAGGTCGCTCGGTTGACTTACAAACTATTAATTCGGATTCGTGTATACATAATTTTAATATTGTCCATATCGATGAATCAATCGTTCGAAAACAGCTACGCCATTGTAAAAATGGAAAAGCGTGCGGATATGATCGCGTTAATTATGAACATGTTAAACATGGGGGAGATTTACTTATAAGTGTAATCACCAAACTTTTCCAGAAAATGTCCGAATTTTGCTATATACCGATTAATCTAAAAAAAGGTGTCATATCAACACTTTATAAAGGCGGTAAAAAGCGAAAGAATGATCCAAACAGTTATCGGGCAATATCTTTATGTTCAAATATTTTAAAGTTATACGAAAAGGTCATATTGAATGCTATTAAAAGTAACAACAGTTTTCAAGTAAATGCCTTACAAGGTGGTTTCCGGAAAAAGATTAGTTGTACTATGACATCATTTGTATTGCGTGAAAGCATTCATTTTGCAAAAGAAAATAACTCCAAATTATATTCATGTTTTTTGGACGTCCGTCAAGCATTTGACAGAGTTACCCATGCTCTGCTTATGCTTAAACTTCACAAAATAGTAAATTATCAAATGTATAAAATAATATCCAACATGCTCAACAATGTACAGAGTTGTGTTAGGACTCAAGGAATTACATCCGAATGGTTCAATGTTGAGCAAGGAACACGACAAGGTCAATGTATCAGCCCATGGCTTTATTTAATTTTCGTCAATGATCTGATGAACGAAATTGCTTCGTCGAAATACTGTTTGAATATACATGATACTTGTTACGGATGTCCAGCTCATGCTGACGACATGGTGCTACTATCTTGCTCCAAATCTGGTCTAGAAAAATTAATTGATATATGCTATAAAAATTCTACAAAAGAACGGTACATGTATAATGCTGGTAAATGTAGGGTAATTGTATTCAACGAAACAGAAGGTGATTTTAAAAATAGTTCTAGAAATTGGAAGTTAGGTAGTACATCAGTGGAGGAATCTGAATCTTATGTTCATTTAGGGGTAAATTGTAATAAGTACTTGAATCTTGATGATAATATTAAGCAAGCCTGTTCAAAAATACGCAAAACATTCTTTAACATGGCCGACTTCGGTGTGCACAGAAATGGTTTACACCCGCTATCAATAAAACACCTATATCAATCAATTGTTCTATCAAAGGCATTGTTCGGGTGCGAACTATGGTGTAACATGTCTGAAGCTCAATTACAGTCCCTTGAAAGAGTGCATCGCCAATGTATTAAATTCATGCAATCAATGCCACAATGTACACGGACGGATATTGCGTTAGGTTGTATTGGTGC
>CM026387.1:71533204-71568930 GCA_014843695.1 Archivesica marissinica | reverse complement strand
CACCATATATACATTCATTAATACAAGATATATACACTATATAACCATATTTACGTACATTGATACTAGATTTATACACTATCTAACCATATTTACATTCATTAATACAAGATCTACACGCTATATCACCATATCTACATGCATTCCTACAAGATATATCCACTATCTCACCATATTTACATATATTGATACTATATTTACACGCTGTCTCACCATATCTGCATTCATTTCTACAAGATATACGAACTATATCATCATATCTACATACATTACTACAATATATATGCACTATCTCACCATATTTACGTATATTACTACAATATATACACGCTGTCTCACCATATCTAAATACATTTCTACAAGATATACGCGCTATCTCATCATATCTGCATACATTACTACAAGATATTCGCACTATCTCACCATATCTACGTACATTACTACAAGATATACGCACTATCTCACCATATATAATATACGCACATTACTACAAGATATACACGCTGTCTCACCAAATTACATACATTACTACAATATATACACACTATATCACCATATCTGCATATATTACAACAATATATATCCACTATCTCACCATATCTACATACATTTCTACAAGATATACACACTATCTCACCATATATACATACATTGCTACTAAATATACACACTTTCTCACCAAATCTACATACATTACTACAAGATATATCCACTATCTCACAATATTTACATACATTACTACAAGATATACACACTATGGCACCATATCTACAAACATTGCTACAAGATATACACACTATATCACCATATCTACATACATTACTACAAGATATATCCACTATCTCACCATATCTACATTCATTACTACAAGATCTACACACTATCTCACCATATCTACGTACATTACTACAAGATATATCCACTATCTCACCATATCTACATACATTACTACAATAACTACGCGCTGTCTCACCATATCTACATACATTACTACAAGATATACACACTATCTCACCATATCTACATACATTACTACAAGATATACACACTATCTCACCATATATACATACATTACTACAAGATATACACGCTGTCTCAACATATCTACATACATTACTACAATATATACACACTATTTCACCATATTTACATACATTACTACAATAACTACACGCTGTCTCACCATATCTACATACATTACTACAAGATATACACACTATATCACCATATCTACATACATTACTACAAGATATATCCACTATCTCACCATATTTACATTCATTACTACAAGATATACACACTATATCAACATATCTACATACATTCCTACAAGATATATCCACTAACTCACCATATTTACATACATTACTACAATAAATACACACTGTCTCACCATATCTACATACATTACTACAAGATATATCCACTATCTCACCATATTTACATACATTACTACAAGATATACACACTATCTTACCATATCTACATTCATTACTACAAGAGCTACACACTATTTCACCATATCTACGTTCATTACTACAAGATATACACGCTTTCTCACCATATCTACATACATTACTACAAGATCTACACACTATTTCATCATATCTACATACATTCCTACAAGATCTACACACTATTTCACCATATCTACATACATTAATACAATATATACACACTATCTCACCATATCTACATATATTACTACAATATATATACACTATCTCACCATATCTGCATTTATTACTACAATATATACACACTATTTCATCATATCTACATACATTACTACAAGATATACACACTATTTCACCATATATACATACATTACTACAAGATCTAAGCACTATATCACCATATATACGTACATTATTACAAGATATATCAACTATCTCACCATATTTACATACATTACTACAAGACATACACAGTATCTCATTATATCTACATACATTATTACAAGATATACACACTGTCTCACCATATCTACATACATTAATACAATATATACACACTATATCACCATATCTGCATATATTACAACAATATATATCCACTATCTCACCATAACTACATACATTTCTACAAGATATACACACTATCACACCATATCAATGTATATTACTACAATAACTACACACTGTCTCACCATATCTACATACATTACTACAAGATATACACAGTATCTCACCATATCTACATACATTACTACAAGAAATTATTCACTATATCACCATATATACGTTCATTACTACAATATCTAAACACTATCGCACCATATATACATTCATTACTACAAGATATACACACTATATCACCATATCTACATATATTACTACAAGATATACGCGCTATAGCACCATATCTACATAAATCCCGCATCTTCCAACACAAAACATGGATCTTACAATAACATTAGGTCGTCAAAACATGTATTACACCGTAGCGTTTCAGTTTTTGTATCTAACGTTTCAATTTTTTGACATTAGCGTTTCAGTTTTTGACACTAACATTTCGGTTTCTGACACTAGCGTTTCAGTTTCTGACACGAGCGTTTAAGTTTCTGACACTAGCGTTTCAGTTTCTGACACTAGCGTTTCAGTTTTTACCCTTAAACACGTAATTCTCCGTAGAGTCCGTTTCAGTTTTTGACACGAGCGTTTCAGTTTCTGACACTAGCGTTTCCGTTTCTGACACTAGCGTTTCCGTTTCTGACACTATCGTTTCAGTTTCTGACACTAGCGTTTCAGTATTTGTCATTGTTATTTCAGATTTTGTCATCGTCATTTCAGTTTTTGTCTCCGTCTTTTCGATATACGACGCTACAATAGCATTTTTGGGTCGTTAATCCGATGAAAAAAAAATTGATGCGTCCCTTTAAAACAATTTTTATAGCCACTATCTCACCATATTTACGTACATTACTACAAGATATACGCACTATCTCACCATATTTACGTACATTACTACAAGATATACGCACTATCGCACTATATATACGTACATTACTACAAGATATACGCACTGTCTCACCATATCTACGTACATTACTACAATATATACGCGCTATCTCACCATATCTACGTACATTACTACAAGATATACGCGCTATCTCACCATATATACGTACATTACTACAAGATATACGCACTATATATACCTACATTACTACAAGATATATCCACTATCTCACCATATTTACGTACATTACTACAAGATATACGCAGTATCTCACAATATCTACACTAGCGTTTCAGTTTTTACCCTTAAGCACGTAATTCTCCGTAGAGTCCGTTTCAGTTTTTGACACTAGCGTTTCAGTTTCTGACACTAGCGTTTCCGTTTCTGACACTATCGTTTCAGTTTCTGACACTAGCGTTTCCGTTTCTGACACTAGCGTTTCAGTTTTTACCCTTAAGCACGTAATTCTCCGTAGAGTCCGTTTCAGTTTTTGACACTGGCGTTTCAGTTTCTGACACTAGCGTTTCCGTTTCTGACACTATCGTTTCAGTTTCTGACACTAGCGTTTCAGTATTTGTCATTGTTATTTCAGATTTTGTCATTGTCATTTCAGTTTTTGTCTCCGTCTTTTCGATATGCGACGCTACAATAGCATTTTTGGGTCGTTAATCCGATGAAAAAAAAAATTGATGCGTCCCTTTAAAACAATTTTTATAGCCACTATCTCACCATATTTACGTACATTACTACAAGATATACACAGTATCTCACCATATCTACGTACATTACTACAATATATACGCGCTATTTCACCATATCTACGTACATTACTACAATAACTACGCACTGTCTCACCATATCTACGTACATTCCTACAAGATATACGCACTATCTCACCATATCTACGTATATTACTACAAGATATACACTCTGTCTCAACATATCTACATACATTACTACAATATATACACACTATTTCACAATATTTACATACATTACTACAATAACTACACGCTGTCTCACCATATCTACATAAATTACTACAAGATCTACACACTATATCACCATATCTACATACATTCCTACAATATATATCCACTATCTCAACATATTTACATACATTACTACAATAACTACGCACTGTCTCACCATATCTACGTACATTACTACAAGATATATCCACTATCTCACCATATCTACGTATATTACTACAAGATATACACACTATCTTACCATATCTACATTCATTACTACAAGATCTACACACTATTTCACCATATCTACGTTCATTACTACAAGATATACACGCTGTCTCACCATATCTACATACATTACTACAAGATCTCCACACTATTTCATCATATCTACATACATTCCTACAAGATCTACACACTAGTTCACCATATCTACATTCATTACTACAAGATCTACACACTATATCACCATATCTACATACATTCCTACAAGATATATCCACTATCTCACCATATTTACATATATTACTACAATAACTACACGCTGTCTCACCATATCTGCGTACATTTCTACAAGATAAACGCACTATCTCATCATATCTACATTCATTATTGCAAGATATACGCACTATCTCATCATATCTACGTACATTACTACAAGATATAAGCACTATCTCACCAAATCTACTTACATTACTACAAGATATACGCGCTGTCTCACCATATCTAAATACATTACTCTTCTAATCGGTCGCTATTTATAGAAGCGTACGTAATCGCTATTTATGGATCGGTTCGTAGTCGATATTTATAGAATGGTACGCGATCGCTATTTATAAAGCGGTTCGTAGTCGTTATTTATAGAAACGTACGCGCTGGCTATTTATAGAGCGGTTCGTTTCCATTGGTCGCTGTAATAGGGTATGTAGTGTAGTGTAGTCGCTTCGTTTTCTTATACACCACTTTCACTCTGTTACTGTACAGATCGGTATATCGATGTCGTAAAAGAACGTCGTTTTTTTATACAAATTTATTTTAGCTCGATCGCGAAACGAGTTATTCCGACTTATCGTTCCTGACGGAGAGAGAATTCAAATGGCGACGCTCGTAACGGCTCCAACGGGGCTCGAACTCCGGACCTGAAGCTGCGTTATCGCGACTTCCTGTCGTACGGAGGTGGCGACCCATGATTGCGAGCTGGATTTGGTCACCATCGGGTAACCGGATATCCGTGACATCCAGTCGTTGTCCCGCGACAACCACTCGCTACACGACCTCGGTACACGGTCTCACATAGCGCGTACCGTAAATGAGGGCCGATGCAGCGATAACTCTACCCCGGGCCAGCCCGGATCTGAATCCTTGTGTGGGCGGAGAATGGAGGTACCCCCCGGTACGGACCAGTTGGAAGCGGCTCTGTTCGGATGTTATTGACTCGAGAACGGATGCGACTGGAAGCGTGAGGGTGTCATCCGGGTACGTGGCGGGGCCACCGATTATTCTGACTAGTGTCTTCGAAGAAATGCGACGACGCTCCGGATATATAATAGAGGACCTATGTCGCATTATTCGCGAATTATAAGATTATCCGATAAACCGAGGTCATCCAAAATGGACGCCGCGTAGAGACTCGTTACTAGATCTGCCTTCGTACACGGTAGTTGCGCGATACGTCATCAATAAACGCGCACGCGCGTGACCTACTTATATTAACTTATATGCAAAGAGCCGGGTTTACTAAAAAACAAAGAGCTCGGTAGTTGCGCGATACGTCATCAATAGGCTATATAGTGACGCGCACGCGCGTGACCTACTTTATATTCCCTTATATGCAAATGAGTTACTATAAAGCGTATTCAAAATGGCGCCCGTTTGTTTACAGTCAAAGAGCTGACCATACTACTTACAGTGCAAAACTGAACAGTATAGGAGATCATATTTTCCTAAAACCATTATTGATTGGAACTCCTTGAGTGACAGTGTTGTGAGCGCTGACAAAGCAAGCAGCTTCAAAGCTGCCCTGATACGGGACATATAATTAACCGGATCGCATCTCTCTCCCGTCGCGATATATACCAGATCCAGATCCAGAGTCGATCAGGTCACGCGCACTTGTTTACAATCGGAACCGGATGTAAATTCAGGATGAATCGTCCGCCTTCGGCAATGATAAAAAGTCGAGTTTTGCCGTCAGATTGAAGTATGAACGATTACAGTAAGTTGAAACGGCCTCAGTTATTATTACAATGTATCTCAAATGATGTAAATGTGATTGGGTTTTAATTGGAAACCGTGCAAAATGTTTCATATGCCGAATAAGTATTAAATTAATGTGAAACCACTTCAGAAATTGTCATTGGGGCGCACATGGGATATTTTTAACATAATTGTCATAAATCATTATAAAGAAAATATATCGTTTCTCACGATTGTTTTGCAGAATGTGAGCATCAAGTATGTGGATAATCTTATGTTTATTAATTAATAGCTTCGTGGGGGGCGGGGGACGGAGGGTTTGCCTACATATCCTGTTTTTTATTTTAGCTCAATTGCGAAACAAGTTCTTAAACTTGTATTAATCACTCTCGAGACCTCATTCCTGATGGAATCCTTCACCACGAGGGAGAGAGAAGAGGCAACGTGGAATTTAAATGCCTTGCCTAAGGGCATAATGTAACAGCTCCAGCGGGGCTCGAACTCCGGACCTTTCGTCCGTGTGACAGCATCACATTTGAAATTGAACGGTCCCAAGTGTCATTGAGCAAGGCACCTTACACACATGGCTTAGTACTATTTAACCGCTTAAGTCGGCTAAGCCTGTCCAGGACAACATAATAGGCCCACAAGGGGTTTGACATTAATGGAACATACATGCAAATTGGTTTGTTTTGGAAAATGTTGCACTTGCCCGGGATTCATACATGGATTACCACTATAATATTACTAAGGCGACCATAGGTGGCGTCCGTGGTCCAGTGATAGAGCGTCGGATTTGGAATCGAATGGTCCCTGGTTCGATACTCGGTCACGCCACGTATGTAGTGTCATTGAGCAAGGCACCTCACACACATTGCTTAGTACTGGTTAATCGCTTAGGTCGGCTAAGCCTGCCCAGGAAAATATGTCTAAGTCCCCACAGCTACATTGAATATATACAACATAAAACGTTAATGCTTAAATTTTAAAGGAAGAATTAGAAATCAATGATTTTCTGCCACTCATTCTAAATGCAAATACATGCAAATTGTACAAGACTTAGTATATACATATATTACATGTCGTCTATTGTTGCAACCGTATATAATAATGAACATGTATTATTTACTTTTTACAGCCATTATAGTGAAAAGACGGAGAAGAGCCTGGCAGGGAGGTAAAAGTGCAGAGGGGTTGTGGTAGGGGTGGCAGAGAGGAAGTTCTAGGAGTAGAAATATAGGAAGAGGTAATTATGAATGTTCCATTTATTTCGAAGAAAAACCTTGCAGGACCTAGACATGTTTTTCTGGGCAAGCTTGATCGACATAAGCGATTAACCAAGTACTAAGCACTGTGTATGAGGGAGCCTTGCTCAATGACACTACATTTGTTCCGTGACCGAGTATCGAATCTGGTACCCTTCAGGCATTCTATTCTAAATCTGGCGCTCTACCATGGGTGTCACACAATTTAATACACATTCCAGCTTTATGTCTTATAACTAACATACCTTTAAATCTAAACCATCAAAACATCAGTAGCAACATAGCTTTTTGTTGTTTTTGCAATATCTTTGATGATGTTTGATTTGCAGACATACATGGCTCTTATAATAGAGTATTGTGCGCAAGATGTAGTCGTTTTAGAGGTACATTTGCTCATTCAGATGCGTATCAATGGTATAAAAAGTGTTCATCACCGAATCATGGATGTCACACAGGGTCACGTCACACATACAGTGAGTGATGCACCATCACAATGAAGTCACATTGGAAAAAAGAGAAGGATGTATTTGTTTAAAATGTTTTAATAAGATATTGTATTTTTTTCTTAATGGGATTCTGTCTGTTTATATATGTACCTCATAGAAAAGTCATTACATTTACAGATTGTCATTGAGCACATGGGTGTTGAGAAGTTGCAGAATCTAGTACTCAATCTCCACCACCATAACCAGGACCTATATAACCAGCTGTTAGTACACAATATTGGTGCAGGTGTGGACATTGCAATGAGATGGGGGCAGACTTGAACAAATAGTGTGGATGTCTGCCCAGCAACTGCATTTCAATGCGCAAGGTAAGAATATATTCCAGTCATATATAGATTATCAGTCAAATATGACTGTGCCAATGCATGATATTTGCATCACTTAAAGTGTTACAAATGGAAGTTGATTGTGTGTGTGTTTTCTGGATATTTAACATCGCTACCGGTTGCCCATATGAGCTACACCTCTTGAAGAGATTAGTGATTTTAGTGGATTGTGCAATGATACATACAGAGACGCATTCCAGTGTCCTCTGCCTCGTTTACGTACACGGTTTAGAGTGTTATCCGAAAGACTATGATGTGAATCATTTTAGTATGGTATAGTGGTGAGTTTAACCTGCGTGTTAACCACTGGACCGCTACATAGTTGAAGTTGATTCTGATCACAAATTATTATTCATTTGTTTATAAGTAATCTCACGTATATAGTTGGCTGTCCGGTTGGCGCAGTGGTTAATGCGCTCGCTTCTCACAAATGCAACCCGAGTTCGATCATCCTCACACTTGGAAGTATGCGAAATGGTACGGTGGTCAACTGATCAGAAAAGTGGGTTTTCTCCGGGTACTCCGGTTTCCTCGAATGACCACAAATACTATGTCATCCGCTCCAACAAGAGTGATTAATATAAGATGTTACAGCTTATTTCCCAGTCATTGTTAAATAAATAAAGTTTAAACTTAACCTCATACAGTTGTCACAGGTGAGCGATTCCATTGGACATCAGTGATATACCTCATCCCCCCTCCCTTATGTCATAATGTTAATTGACGAAACTTCAACATTTTAAAAATCATCTTTAATATCAGAAACCATAATTCTCAGATAATGTGGCTAGTGGATATGTGTACTAGCTGTGTTGCAACTATAACCATTCATTGGGCGACCAGTTAAACTAGCTTTAAATAGAATAAAAATAGTGTATAGTGTAACGTATTGTTTATTTCAATGTCACCCCTATTGAAAGGGCCAGCCATTTCTGGCGAAGTTCGAATTTACGACCTCCCGCTATAAGTGGACGGACGCCTTAACCACTAGGCCACGGAGAATATGCAAACGTTCCAGATACTGTGTTTGAATAACCCTTTGAACTCTGGTGAGCACACTGAGGCCTTCAAAAGTTCATGGTGCTCTTGTTTAAATTAACTTGCATCCTAGATATTACTAACCTCAAATGTCACTAATACATTCAGACTTTTATGATAATTTACTCTTGTTTCAGATTGAACGGTTGGTCCAAGACGGACAGGTTCTGACAGTGTCTTCGGTACTACATGGACATGTTGGGAAGCAATGGAATATACATGGAAATGTTGGGACGCAATGGAACAAACTAATAACCAAATAAATTTGATATTATGGATCTTAATGAAATGAATTGCTGTACAATCATCTGGAATAAAAATGCATTAAATGACAATTGTTCTCTTTCATTTCTTTGTTTCAAATAGAGTTTTAGTTTGAGGGGGAGATAAGTTACAGTCAGTAATCCCCGAATCATGTTGAGTCGGCACAGTTTGTTCTGTCCGTTTTTCTTCACTGCATAGTGTCTGGATATGATTGGCATTAACGCATATATATCCATACTACTTCGGTTCTTTCACAGCATAATGTGTCCAGTTGTTGCTATATTCTTCATAGTCTGTAAATAAAATATATATAAATACAATATCAATAATACTGGTACTAAACCAAACTAGAACCAGTTTACCCTGACAAACCAGACAATGGTTAAAATTATCGTCAAAGTACTGATCTAGCTTTGTACGAAGCAAATGTTGTGTAAATTCAGTATTGTAAGCTGGGCTAGTTTTACACAATGATTGCATTTTAACTCGGAAGTTTATATGAAGCTATTGACAGAATGCTACATCCACTATCTGTCTGCAACAGCCACTATATCTCCGTGGATGAGTATCCAAGGTAGTCAGTCACCTGCTTCTCAACTCTATAGGTTCAGTTCCACTGGTGGTGTCCAATTATATCAGGTTGGTGGTTTTACCAGGTGCATACAATACTGCTCAGAGGGCACCTGTATACATAAGCTGTTATGCTGTCGGTAATATATAAATTTCAGAATGACCATAAAATCTAGATCTATTAAACTAGGGAATAGCACTTGGATTGCTGGTATTTGACAAAAGATTAGCATGACCCCGATTTGACATTGAAAGGTCAAACGCATGGTATTGTTTATTTGACAGTTCATACGAGGTTTCCTACTATAGAAATCAATTGGAGTGGACCCGTCGCTGATCACACAAGATATTTGACCGAATTCACAAACATCATACACCAGCAAACATCCACAAAGTCTATCAACATATTTTTGAGATACCCTGTCCCCAGACAGACGTAGCTATAAACATTAGCACCCATTGCTATTACATGGTTAATTATTGATTGATGGAAAAAACAAATTACATTCTCCAAGTAATATGAACATTCCTTTAGGTGGTGGCATATTCACGACCCTTTGAGGAGGGTTATATAGTGTCCAAAGTATCGATATACAGTCAATAGAATAAACTCTTACATGGTCATTCAGGCATTATAAATTTATACCTGTTTATATAATATTAATAAATTAAATAAGGTGTGAGAATCTGGTCTATTAAAATAAAATAATTAATATGCGACACAGCTGCTTTAGTGTATTCAATGTATTAATGAAGTTACCTTATGAATGATCTCTCTGTTATTCAATATTGTGGTGTTTCTGTCCTTGTTCATATTGTGGACACTCGACAGTACCCTGATGCCTGACATGTCTTCAATAATACAGTTATGATCTAATTCTGTAACAAGAATGACACATACCCATAACAATTCTTAATTTTAGCTGGGTGAATATCTTATCTAGTTTATTCAAATTGCTTGATTGCGAAACAAGTTATTTCATCATTAGTTTAATTGATCTCGCTGCCTCATCCCCTTAATGGAACACATTGTCACGAGGAAGAGGCCGTGTTGATTTAAACGGCTTAACTACATACATCATCACTATGGTTCTGGTGGGGCGCAAACTCACACCATTATGGTATATTATTAAAACCTTTCAAATTACATGTAACGGGTATTGCATGCATGTGGGTATGCAAACTCACAAAGTGAAATGGGTGTTAATTATATTCCTGGCAAAACGAACAACAGATGCCTAGCAGACCATGTGTTAAGGTACAAATATGTAATTTGCAGCTGTCCCTAAACAAAGACCCCCCTGTTGAAGCAGGTTGTCAACCCTACCCCCCCCCCACCCTCGCCAGTTTAGAAAGGTGTATGATAAGTGGAGTAACATGTAGATGTGTTGCCAGGAAAAAAAAACCCAAAATGCAAACTGCTTTTGACGCCACCCCCGACAAAAGAACGTCCAGGGGGGGGGCTATTTTTCAGAATAGCCTTTATTGCAGGAGAATCAGTAATAGAAATGTATGCAATGATTCGTAATAATTATGTATCAATCTTTGTTATGGCACAGTTTTTTCACACCATTTTCCACTTGTCTCCTGCATGTATACATTACATTTAGAATTAATAGCGTATTTACTGTAAAAACAAATACATTCATTGTTACTTTGAATATCAAATGTATTCTAAGCACAACCAATTTGGTATTTACGAACATATATAGGCGATAAAGTAACTGTCTTCTTTCTCAAATATGTCTTGGTTGTATACCCCAATTATAACGATTGTTTGACAAAAGGTATGTCCAGTTTGTCCACTGACATATACCATAGTGTGTTGATTTTAAGCGCTACAATGATTAAACAACTACTGGTAGTTATAAGATACATCGTTAGTGCTCAAAACTAAAATAATTCTTACAAAATAAAACATAGCAACAAACCTTGCGTTTAGCAGTTTAGTAGATACTACGCGAAGTCATTGGTGAATTTCAATGTCTTTCTAAATCCTCCCCATTTGCCCCACGGTGTCTGTTTTAATTGAATTACTTGATATGTCGATTCATAACCACTGTTGTATAGGTTCTCGCAAGGGGTTTGACATTAATGGGACATACATAAACTTCCGTAAAATCTTTATCTCAACATAAACTTCTGTCATGTTCAGTGTGCTTTTCTACATCCGCTATTTTACGCAAGCGCGTTGTGCGTGTTTACATTTTGGTTTGTTGATAAACAGTGCGTGTTGACGTTTCGGTGTTTGTAAACAATTCGCGTATACGACGGTTTAAATTTATTGGAATTTTATCGTTTCTGAGCAACTATATCGATTTTTGTAAACACACACCCATTAGTATTTATATTTTACACAAAACATCCATTATTACGATGTAATGCTGCTTTAAACGAATTTTCAAGAAAAGTAATCAGAACGTCTTGGACGAATGTCGCAAAGGAAGCTGTGCACATTGAACTGAAGCCATGCTTTAATCTGAAAAGATTGCTGAAGAAACTAGAATGTGAAAATGCAACCAGGAAACACCCCTGTCTCCACAAACGTTCATGGATGAATGATAAGGCTGCAATGGAAAGAGGATTGAAGCAATAGTGAACTGACGTGGATTTTGTTCACATCACACAATTTTGCTCATTATTATAGGTTCTGTGTTAGACATTGCATACTGGGAATGAGTTAAGTGGGATTATGTTATAAAAAGAATCTTATATTCATGTTCAATATCAAATTTTATAAAATGTTTGGCAAAAGAGTATCCGATTTTGTCTTCAGTCTTGCATATGTGCATGTATATATCCTATCATATCATGTATATTTGATCTAAATCTGGTCTAATTGTTACCTTACGCGCAATTGAAACAGTTCATGGCGAGCAAAATATGTCCGAAAAGGAAACAACGTAGCACCTGATCAGACGACATATTCTGTGCCATATGATCTGGTTCTATGCTGTTTGTAAAGGAATGTTTAGTTGATAATAGCAGTGAAATGGTCAATCCAGGTCAACAAACACTGAACATTGACGAATAAACCCAAACTAATATTACGGCATTTAGTATCGCGATACCCAGCTTTACAGTTAGCATGCTGTCACTATTGTTCCAAGCTGAATCGATTGACTTTACCAGTGTACAAAACTATGTCGTATCCACCATCTCTAAGCTAACAAGTCTGAAGACAATAGATGGTCAGTCCCTTAATTCAATTAGTACCTACATTGAGGAGTTACGGAAATATAGGGTTGATGTGAGAACACATCGGTCATGGGGACAGACAACAGTAAGTCATCATGAAGAGTTTCGAAAGACAATTCAAACTGTATTCTTAGATAAACTGATTGAGAACATTAGTAACAGGTTTACAGATACAGACATAATGTTCAGTTTTCTGTCTGTTTTCGACGCAAACAATCTACCACTCCCAGATGATGAAACGGAACATGCACTCCACATGAGAAACTGTAACAGAAGAAGTGTCTGAAAATGAACGTGGCATGCCGTAAACAGATGACCAGCCTGTAGTAGATGCTACAGAGGCTACTCTTTCAAATGCAAACACTGTGGTGAAATATGCAGCTTCTAAGCTACCTTTACTATATTATGGTGATGATACAATTCGGCAAATTTGCACACGGTTTGCTGTTGATGAGGGTCATCTATTGAAGAATGGGGCGACTTCAAACACTATTTCTCAGACCATATGAGACATCTGAAACTTCGAGATGTTGTTCACCAGCTTTGCTCCAACAAAACTCACCAGCAACTTGATCCCCGCATGTCAAAATTGGCACAGATTATTTGTGTGGTACCACCACATACTGCATATTGTGAGAGAGACTTTTCTCAAGTAAAGCTAATCAAAACATCTCTCATGATGAAAGATCGCACACTGGATGCTAAGGATTGTTCTAGAAAGACCCACTGTTGAGGAATTCCCATTCACTGAGGCTGTAAAGATGTGGGCACGGGGGGGGGGGACCGTAGACTGAAGACGACATAAAATAAGATCCTGAATTAACTGTTATGATTAGAAATATAATGTAAACAGTTGGACACATTTTGTTTTGTGACACACATACCAGTTACAGCAGGGTCACAAAACAAATGATGTGATTGTTTCAATATATACAGGTATAAAGTTATTATGTTAGTCTTATTTCTTATGTTTCTCATATAAAAAGTACAACAATTAGGTATATAATAATGGCGTATTTTATGCTCAGAATACAGGAAATGTGATTTCTGGACACATATATTTAAAAAAACAATACCGAGGGGGGAAGCATGCCCCCGGACCACCCTAGCATAACTTCGTGACTGCGGTGCGAGCACATATACCCACCACTCAGGTCATCCTGGCTAGAACCCTGGACATATAATCTATTTAATATATGTAGATTGTTTTAACCGACGGCAGACATAAAACAGATATACAGCATTCTATAAGATTAGAGTGTTGCAGTTATTTAACTCATTCTGGGTTGTTTTTGTTCTTGCAAAAATTTGATATCACTTGATACAATTGTTGTATTTGGTAGGCTGCATTTAGCCATTTACTATATTTGAGAAAATATGGTTAATGGGGCTTAAGCTATATTCCAGGTACATCCAGGTCACATTATGGATAGGTCAAGACAGTTACTTTATAATACTTAGTTTAATCAAATTAAGATTGAACCTTTTACCTACGACCAAATAACAATTCATATGCGCATGAATATCCTTGGAACTATTTTCAGACTCCCAAACTATGTTATCGATTCCACCATACACTGAATGAGGTAGCCATTTTAATTTTTTTTATAAATTATAATGTAATGCCCTTTATCTACTTGTAAAGATCAAGAAATGTATTTATATCGTTTAAATAATGTAAATAATATTTAAATAAAAAAATATGTAATGTTATAACGTGAGAAAGATGATTGAAATGGTAATCCACGTGCAACACACGTGGTACTGGAAACTTATAATTCCATTTAAATTTAGTTTTAGGGAATTTAAGGTAAGTTAATAAAATAACAAAACATAATATGAGTTAGTTGTAATTTGGATAGCAATAAGTTTTACAGTGATGGGATTTACGTTTTATGATGATGATGGACATGATGTCACGTGTGGGTGCTGTGATGATGATTGATTGAGGATGACGATCATGATGATAACTATCTATTCTGTATGAGTGCCATTTGGTAACGTAATTATTGCAAGCAATTGACTTGTTATTTATTTACATTTTAATCTCGTAACGTTAAAGATAAAATGTCGATCGATAAATGCGATTGTCACGTCATACGAGTGCAAACGTCATCTAATCAAAGGGAACGAACCATTGCAGAATTCGTTCATTGTTTATTCACTTTGTACATTATTAGTAAATAATTGCTTTATTGTGCATATTGATCCATCAATACATCAATACAAAATGTATGCCCAAAACGAGGAAATCGATGACCCTGGCATAGAGCAAAATGAACAGGAACGAGACGACAAACCATGATGTAAACAATACGGGAACAACAGAGACTAGAGTCGTGGGAAATCAAGTGCAAGTCGAACAGCAGCTAAGCCCCGGAGAGGAGCGGCAGCTTAACCCTGGAGTGGAGCAGCAGCTTAACCCAGGAGTGGAGCAGCAGCACCTTAACACTGGAGTGGAGCAGCAGCACCTTAACACTGGAGTGGAGCAGCAGCTTAACCCTGGAGTGGAGCAGCAGTACCTTAACCCTGGAGTGGAGCAGCAGCACCTTAACCCTGGAGTGGAGCAGCAACACCTTAACCCTGGAGTGGAGCAGCAGCACCGTAACACTGGAGTGGAGCAGCAGCACCTTAACCCTGGAGTGGAGCAGCACATTAACCCTGGAGTGGAGCAGCAGCACCTTAACACTGGAGTGGAGCAGCAGCACCTTAACACTGGAGTGGAGCAGCAGCACCTTAACCCTGGAGTGGAGCAGCAGCACTTAACCCTGGAGTGGAGCAGCAGCACCTTAACCCTGGAGTGGAGCAGCAGCACCTTAACCCTGGAGGGAGCAGCAGCACCTTAACCCTGGAGTGGAGCAGCAGCACCTTAACCCTGGAGTGGAGCAGCAGCACCTTAACCCTGGAGTGGAGCAGCAGCACCTTAACCCTGGAGTGGAGCAGCAGCACCTTAACCCTGGAGTGGAGCAGCAGCACCTTAACCCTGGAGTGGAGCAGCAGCACATTAACCCTGGAGTGGAGCAGCAGCACATTAACCCTGGAGTGGAGCAGCAGCACATTAACCCTGGAGTGGAGCAGCAGCACCTTAACCCTGGAGTGGAGCAGCAGCACCTTAACCCTGGAGTGGAGCAGCAGCACCTTAACCCTGGAGTGGAGCAGCAGCACCTTAACCCTGGAGTGGAGCAGCAGCACCTTAACCCTGGAGTGGAGCAGCAGCACCTTAACCCTGGAGTGGAGCAGCAGCACATTAACCCTGGAGTGGAGCAGCAGCACCTTAACACTGGAGTGGAGCAGCAGCACATTAACCCTGGAGTGGAGCAGCAGCACATTAACCCTGGAGTGGAGCAGCAGCACTTAACCCTGGAATGGAGCAGCAGCACCTTAACCCTGGAGTGGAGCAGCAGCACCTTAACCCTGGAGTGGAGCAGCAGCATCTTAACCCTGGAGTGGAGCAGCAACACCTTAACCCTGGAGTGGAGCAGCAGCACCTTAACCCTGGAGTGGAGCAGATTAACTATGGAGAGATGGAAACAGGACAAGGTGATTTTATTAATCAGAATCATGTACATATAATCCAAACCAGTTCAAATGCTAACACTATGTTGGCTGCACATGTAAAAGATAAAACAAAAGATAAAATATAGAGCAATGAATTTATTGAGTTAAATGAGCTCCTGCATAGTAACCCTGTGAGGCAAGAAGACCAAAAGGTACACTTCATTAATTGAGAATTAGTAGTTAAGTCTGATAAACAATTGGAAACAATAGAAAACATTGAAACTTAGACTGATGCATTCCGTTCTACATATTCATCGATACACAGGAATATCCAAACGAAACGCAAAATCTCCTGTAATACCTTTCTCACATAAGGTTTGCAGCTTCATGCAACAGCGCCACAGCAGGAAGAAATCTTTGCTGACATCACGTATTTAGAACTTGTCCCGATTCTATTAGCATTTCATTTCTGGGGAGAAAGTCTAGTCAATAAAAAGATCATTCTGAGGTCAGACGATAATGCTTTAATAGAAATATTAAAGAAAAAATCATCAAAACATAAAAATGCAATGGTACTCCTGCGGGATTTAGTTTTTATAACGTTACAAAGAAATATCCAAATTAAAGCTAAGCACATTTGTGGGAAAAGAAACGAAATATGTGATGCTATCAGTCGATGCGGCTCGACAGATAAACAGTACCCCATAATGGAAGCGCCTATGGGGGTCTATGATAAGAGCGGGGAGCCTCGAACAAATGAAAAGAGCCTACCAATTAACAGAAACGTGCAATTTACCTGTAGAAGGTGGTTGCGGTATAAACGAATTAAAGAAAATGTCGACACATTTACACCCTTACTATTCCTTGAAAGCTTGGGGTCAGCATGGGGGGTTGGTATATGACGGGGGATATGTTGGGAAAACTATACATTTGTATAACTACAATGGCCATTACTGACTATGTATAAAACATACAAGGGATGAAAGGGAAATGTTATTACTGTGAACCGTGCAGTACGTTTTACAGCACCATAGGTAAACCATTGTAAACATATGTGCGAGTGTTACTCTACCTCAAAATGTACCCCGGGGATGACTGTTAAATGCGCGGATTGCTTACGATCGTTCCGAAGCCAACAATGTTTCTACAACCATAAACAGGTTAGAAGGACAAAGAGCATTTGCACCTCAGTTTACATGTGCAAAGTATGCAACCGACAAGTTATAGCGACGAATAAAAGTCACACTTGCCCGGGGCACAGAAAATGCAAATACTGTGAACGATTAGTTGGGGAAGGTCATGATTGTTACATATCTTCGTATGTAAAACAAGGGTGTGGGAGAGCCATGTACATATTCTATGATTTCGAATGTAGATTTCTCCCCGACGGTACTCACAAACCAATGTTCTGCATAGCTCACCGCGTATGTGATAGCTGTAAATGTAAACGGTTATGCATCGATTGTGAATGCAAAACCATGTATGGAGATAAGTGTGAGTGAACACATCTTCTCGGGGGTCAATTGCCTGGCCGATTTTTGCGAATGGTTGTTTAACCCAAAACATAAAGATTTCACTGCCGTAGTCAAAACTTTCGTTGACCACTACTATCTGGCATTCTTCGAAAATTACTCTATATGTTGCGACTGTCGCCCTGATATTGAAATCGACGCGATGAAAATCGCCCGAGTACTGTAGCGCGTATACCCCCTCAGACATAGACGAACAGCTCTGTGAAATGTATACAGGTTGGTAATATTTTGTTCAACTTTACTGTATATTGTCCCTGTAAAAACCTTATATAAGGTGAGTAATTTTGATTTAACTCAGTATAATAAAAACAATGGCTTGGTGGGAATACAATTGCGAATGGGAAGCTAGATACGTTAGCGAATACGTATTACCAAAATGCCATGGGGATGGATTCAAATGAGGCTATAGATATGGTCCAAATATATTGCGAATATTATGACAATAATGAGTTGATAGAGGGTATGCCCGACGGACAAACTTGCAAACGAATTCATACCAGCCCACTATTGTTTCTTTAAGGATTACTATAAATGTTGCCTCTGTCTCCCCCATATTCACTCAGATGTGATGAAAATCGCTATTACTATTGTCATGCATATACCCCTCGAGATATAGATTGGCAATTCGATGAAATGCTAGATTTAGATGGCGACCTAGCATACAACCTCAACCATATGAGTATATAAAGGTAAGATTAGATAACAATGTTGTATCATAATGGCTCTATTCTTCACTAAGTTAACACGCAGAACAATCGCTCCGAGTAAAGTTACTAAATATTCTGCAGGTTTTGATCTATATGCATCGACCGATGCTATACTTAGTGCACGTAAAACGACGCTAGTATTCACAGATATAGCGATAGTTCTCCCGGTGGGTGTTACGATCGTATAGTCCCAATATCTAGTTTGGCCGTGAGACACTCTATTCACATCGGCGCCGGTGTTGTAGACACGGACTACGACGGTAACGTCGGGGTTGTCCTACACAACTTTGGGGATCAGGAATATCACATAACCACCGGGGATAGAATTGCGCAGTTGGTGTGCGAACAAACTTTGTATCCGGAAATCGAAGAATGTGACTCTTTAGTAGTATTATGAGGGGTGCGCGTTGTTGTTTTGCGCCGCGCTCGCACACGCAGAACGGACATATATGTCGGACTCTGGAAGACAAGCTTGTTGGAACTACAGAATTTATTTACGTCCCGTTCCAATGTCCAGTAAAAGAATGGCAGCGTACCTACCTATTAGGCCCGTAGGCCCGGGCCTACACATTATTTTTCCTTTCAAAAACTACTGTAGGCCAGGTATTTAACATCTGTAAATATACACAAATTGTCAATAACATACTTCAATCTCAGACTTTGTCTTAAAGTATTAACCTGTACATTCGTGTTTTGTGCTCATTTAAATACGCCACAATATGGTATCATGTAATCAATGGGAGGTAACCCAAATTGCAATCTGCACTAACAAAATTTTTTTATGATACCATATTGTGGCGTATAATTTCGCGGCCTGGGTAAATACAGGAGCTCTTTTATTGTGGAGGCGAGATTACCAAAAAGTGTTTATGTAACATCGCGGTATACATGCCTACATTCTGATCATGAAAAAGATTGATTCATTCTTTGCTAAAGTTACAAAAGGGCCAGACAGTGATCATGATTTTGCACAAGCTTCAAGTAGTGACTGTACTAGTGAGACAGAGTCTGTCGAACAGAAGCTACCTTCAAAGTCCTACATATTGAATGACTATCCTGACATTGCACTTGTATCAGAAAAGGATGCTAGTTGTTTGACTGCGAAATGGGCCACCAATATCGACTACAAATTCCCGACACGGTAAGACTACTGTCGAAAATTGTGTATGTGTGTGTGTGTATGTGTGTATGTGTGAGCGCGCGTGTGCGTGCGTGCGTGCGTGCGTGTGTGTGGAAATAGTGTTTAATTGGAAGGTATGTGTGCGGGGGGGGGTAGTCTACACTATTACTTCATTGATTTCAATCATGTCAAACTATAATATCTAAACGTTTTTACCTGGTGATAATACATAATCATAGCCAATTAATCCTAGATTATATTGAAGCGTGTCAAAATTGAAATTTATAAATTTAAATAGATTTGTGAGATGGCAGGAACCTGACACAGGCTGACACCTAACTTTCGTCCGACCGTGAGATACAATAATATATTGAGTAGAAATACTGATGCATTGTAAATTAATGTATACGATGTCAATGCTTCTACAGTACTCTACGGATTTATTTTTCAGGTGTATCCTCGGCAAAGAAAGAAAGTTTAATACAAGCTGGCTGTCAAAATATCCATGGCTGAGGTACTCTAGTTCAACGGATGCTGTGTTTTGTGCTTTCTGCAGCTTCTTCCCGACGGCTGATGGGCGGGATAAAACTTTTCAAGCTCCACATTTTGGAGTTCATGATTGGCATAATCTGAGCAATCTCATTAGCAGGCACGAGCAAAATGCAAACCATGCCACTGCGACTGAAAAGACTGAAAACTTTGTATCAGTAATGCGAGGTGAAACGCCGGACATTGCTTCCAAATTGTCCAACAAATACGCTTTGCTTATTGACAAAAATAGGGCCATACTTAGAAGCATCATTGAGATAATAATCCTTTGTGGAAAACAAAATCTTCCACTTCGGGGGCACACTGAAGATGAAAGCACATTTATGGCTTTGATCAATTTTCGAGCACGGACTGACCCTGTTTTAGCAGAGCACTTGCAGCAAGCACCATCAAGGGCTCGATATCTGTCTCCAAATATCCAGAACGAAATCATCGCTATATTGGGTAAGCAAATTTCCGACGATATTGTTAGAAAATGCAATGAAGCTGAATGTTTCTCCCTTCTAGCAGACGAGGCTACAGATTCAGCGACAAAGGAACAGATCAGTTCATAGACAATTCTTCACCAGCTAGGTGTATGCTGCGAGAAGAATTTGTTGCTTTCACAGAAGCAGAGGGTCTACGAGGAGAAGTATTGGCCAACACGTTCCTGCATTGCCTACGGGAAAATGGAGTTGATCTGACGAAACTTCGAGGACAGGGTTACGACGGAGCATCAAATATGAGTGGGAAACACCGTGGGGTGCAAGCCGTGGTGCAGCAACAGTTTCCTTCTGCAACATATGTTCACTGCCGTGCGCATGTTTTGAATCTGTGTCTAGTTCACAGTTCAAAGCTTCCGATAATCAGGAACATGATGGATACGGTGCAGCAAATTGCATTTTGTTTTAACTACTCAGCAAAACGTCTGGAGGCTTTCCAGGAACAACTTGATTGAAACCGAACATGAGTTGGACAAGAGAACCAAGCTCAGAAGTCTATGTGAGACGAGGTGGTCCAGTCGGTCTGACGCACTTTTCACATTTCGAGCTGCTCTAGAAGTCGTTGTTGAGACGCTGGGTGTATTGTCTGAGGATGGAGATACCAAGGCTCGTTCTTACAAGTCAGCTGTGGAGAACTTTGACTTTATTGTTTCACTTGTGAGTGCTGAGCATGTGCTCATGACCTGCACAGCACTATCTAAGGTGTTGCAGGATACACAGCTCGACTTGCTAATTGCTACCGAGGAGGCAGAAATTGTAATATCCATGCTGCAGAACGAACGAAACGACGATGAAGTGTGGGACGCCGTGTTTCAGAGGGCGTGTGATCTTGCCCAGAGATTGGACGTGCGTCCTCGAACACCGAGACAGGCAGGGAGGCAAGTCCATCGCGAGAACGTTGCCGCTGACAACGTCAGTCAATACTGGAAAAGAGCAATGTACCTGCCCTTCTTGGATCATCTCCTACAAGAGCTACGAGACCGACTTATAACGCCACAAGAGCGATTTGTCGCGGAATATCTCATACCAAGCAAGTTGGCTGCATTTGATGACGCTAAGAGTGACAGAATATTGCATGAGTATCGGGGCGACATTTCAGATCCAGTAGAGTACGAAAACGAAGTGGCAAGATGGAAGGTGAGATGGACCAACGCGAACACGAAACCAGACACCTTGACAGGTACGTTGGACAATACCGTTCAACAACTGTATCCAGGATACATTTACAGGATTCTATCTATTTTACTGACCATGCCAGTATCAACAGCAACAGCGGAGCGCTCGTTTAGCGCAATGAGACGGATAAAGAACTATCTGAGATCAACGATGGGTGAAACGAGATTTTCTGCACTCGCCCTGATGCACATCCACAAGGATTTTGAGCACAACATTGACCACGCGATTGATAGCTTTGCAGGAGCAGCAAATAGGCGCCTAGCTCTTCTGTTCCCACAATAAATCATTTATGTATGAAATAAGGCGACGTTTTGACTATATATTTTTAATAATAACGGGCGTTGTCAACAATTTTTGAAAGGGGGTTCATAGGTTTGACATGACGTCACTGTTGGTGTACCCCGCTTATCGGCAGATTCAACGCAGCACACTGGCCGGGCTCAATAACGAATTTCCTTATAGGTGATTAACTCTGTCTTCGTAGGTGTCTATGCATGTACATGTACACCTTCTTAGAATCTACATTATTTGTTAAATGCATTGAGCATACTTCTCTGACTGAATATTGAATAGTGTAGCCCCTTATTAAACGACACAAATGCGCAGGCTGGTCTGTGACTAAACTGGTCGCATAGGACCCATTTTGTCATGTCGTGTATACACGGCTGAGTTTCGTAACGAAAGGTGTTCTACATGAGCTCAACTCGAGTGGAAAACATGCTCGGATATTGGGACAAATTTACGTGAATTTTACGATAACTTCGGAAGATAATCATGCGTACTCGGAAAGACAATATAGCCACCTTTTGGACCGAATTATCTATATATATATATATGTAACATTTCACATAGTTCTTTCTATAACTGTCAGTCTAAGTCTAACTAAATGCATTTATCCACTGCTTGAGGAAAATCAAGGATATCGATATACTTCCTAGTCGCCGTTGAGCATGTCACTTTAACTGTTAACCCTCTAAATATAGCTCTCAAAATATGTGTTTTTAACATAGGTTACTAAGGAAAAGACAGAGGCGTTACACCTACATGTACGTCGAAAGTTTCTTTTGGTACCCAGCTTCATACGCTACAACATCGATAAGCGGGATACAGCTAAACAAAACTGCCCGGATTATAAAACGATCAATAGGTTGTGAAGCAGAAAAGTTAGCTATGGGGGTCCAGGGGCATGCAAATTCACTAGTAAAAAAACATGCTGCCTCAAAATAGGTGGTTCGTATGAAGCCATCAAACCTCCCCTTCCTACGCCCTTGAATATTTTGGCAACTTAAAGATAATTAGACATATGGATATACAGAGATGAATGTCTTAGCATGCTTCCGTGTCAAAACATACCAATGCCAAAACGTACGAATGCCGTCGGGTCAAAACGTACCAAGAACAGGGTCAAAACGTACCAAGTGTACAAATAAGTATTTTTAAACATTTATTAATGGTTTAAGTAGCACATCACATATATAGTTGCAGTCTCCGCGAAAGACCGTCGGACCTCGGACCTGGCCGACAAAATGGCCGCCGGACCGACAGTAAACCGGAAATGACCGGACCTGATGTCCACTAAAAAAAAAAAAAAAAGTTTTTCAGACAGCAATACACAAATATGTAGACATTGCTTCCTGTAAGCTCTCAAATTATGTTGTATATATTTGCGTTAGGACGCAATATTAATGAATTTTCATGACACATTTGGATGTTATATTCACTACTACCGTGCAAAGGGTTAAAGGACCATGCTGGCAAACAGTGTAGATATATACCAGGGTACGTTAACATACTTTAACACACCCCTGTGTACGTTCACCACTCTAATTAGTGTCACAACTTAACTCGCATATCTCAACAATTATTTAGGTTATTTAATCATCATCAATTATTGGTCCTTAATCCGCATTTTTCTCTGAAGTTATTGAACTGAAATCAGTTCTCTAATTTATTCACACACGCACACGCACACGCACACGCACACGCACACACACACACAGGTGATTATTAATTAATTATAATTAACATGTTTATTAATGATTGGTCGCCTATGTAAACTGTTTTGCATTTGATTGATTCACAGATCGGTGATTATATCTACTAATAATCATCATATTGTTTGTCAAGTATCTAAATTTAGTATGTTTTAACCAAACAAATAGTATATCTAATTATTCTTTTACCAGAGTTTGACATATTTGTTTTATCAGATAGTGGAACTAGTTTGACATATTTGTTTTATCAGATAGTGGAACTAGTTTGACATATTTGTTTTATCAGATAGTGGAACTAGTTTGACATATTTGTTTTATCAGATAGTGGAACTAGTTTGACATAAAGCATACTATTTGGAGATGGTACGTTTTGATCCGACTCTTGGTACGTTTTGACCCGACGGTTTTTGATACGTTTTGGCATTGGTACGTTTTGACCCGAACCCTTAGCATGAGCGTAACCTCATACCGGTCTCTATCATAAATAATGCTGTTATATGAATTTCATAACAATAGATGTTATATAACAGTTTTATGTGTTCAGTAGAAACATTTTCATGTAAAAGTAGCAGGTAAATTAGCAGGTAAAAGAAAGAGATTAGCAATGTACCATGTTTCAACTAACCTGTTTTTTGTTAAGGATTATTTATTTGGCAATATATTATCATGTTTCTCTTTGCATTTATCCACTAAAAGCATAGCATTTCATATTTTCTCCTGTATCGTACAAACAAGAGTTTTGACCTGTTCGTGTTATTGTCCCTCTTTAGTTAAGGTGAATATCTAATGATTTTTTTCATTAATGTGATGCTTTCACCTAATGATTTTTAAAAAAATCTAATTGTTGATTGAAAGGGAATGCATTTGAATTTTGCATGCAATTCATCGGCCAATAGTATGCCAGATGAAAAGTAAAAAGACTAGATTAGTAATTATACCTTAATCCTCCCTGAATGATTGGTGAATATAACAATGTTCATTTTTTACTACATGGTGTATTAACCCATTTAGTCCTAGAGTCCATTTAAAGGACGATGCCAGTAAACAGTGTAGATCCAGATGAACTGGCTCATACCGAGCCGTCTCATCAGGATCTGCACAGTTTGGAAGTATTTTACATAAAACACCCCTTATATGAATTGACTGGTCTGAATTTCCTTGAACTAATTGGCTTAAATTAGAAAAAAAAACGAGAGTTCATGCCAGGAATATGGGGGTTAAATAATTTAATGGGTTAAATTCTGACGAAATGATGTGAATGCCATGCTTATTGTAATGGTATGGAAAAGTCTGTAAATGATGCTCAAAGTTGGCAAACATTTCCAAGCCAGTGTGGAGGATAATTCCAGATACAAATGGCGCAAACTTTGGACATCATATTCCAAATCGTTGTACAGTCGAATCTCGTTAACTCGAACTGCTTTGTGTCAGCAAAGTTCGACGTGGGTGGTTGGAGGGAGCATGTGACGGGTATTTTAACGGTGGGATTCATACTTATCGGGATCCTGATTTCACCCAGTCTGGCCCTCTTATACGACATTGGCTCGCAGTATCTGGGAGTCAGATTAGGTTAAGTGAGGCTAATTGACTATGGTGTGGCGAGGACCTGACACCATATCGGGATATTCTGAGTTCAGGGCTGAATATATATTATTGTAAATATTGAGCTTTTAACTGCAGATGTTCCCCAACTTTTTTACAGGCAATGTATGGGATTCGATCCTGTCGACCTGTCTGGAATAGACCTTCACTGTCAGTAAACAGACGTTAAACCATATTCAAATCAAATAAACTCAAATCGACTTAGACATGAGTTTGAGGAAAATGTAGTGGGAATTAATGGGAATATACTCTATAATCAATGAAATTCAACGGCATATTTCTGAAAGTGGGAAGAACCTAGGCTTGGAAATGAATTATACTAATTTTGCCATCAATTCAAAGGATCCAGATAGTCGGTTCGAGATAAGCATGGATTCGACCTTTCAGAGTTTGAGATATCGGGATTCCACCGTATATAATATTTATTTTTATTTAATTTTTTTTAATTTGTTGAAATGCGATACACAACACAAGATGCAGAGAAATGAGAAGAGTATTTTGTATTCAATTATTGAAATGCCAAAAGAAGCAAGTTTGTAATAATTATATTTAATCGGGTTTACCATATGTACACAAGTACACAATGGTCAAAACATCTGTTAAAACAAATAAACTGATTCTTTACCGACACTAGCAATAGTAATTAATAAAATATTCTCATATTTAGTTATATAAAACGTCCCGCTACAAAGGCCATCACCTTTTTGACTAAATCTTGAATGTTTTCGTTTTGGTTAGGGGCGTTTTGACCCGGAACCCGTTATATATCCCTTTGTTGTACTGAAGATAAGTGAACTGGATGTACATTGTATTGTAACTTGCGTTCTCGAATTTGGTAGTTATATCGAAGATGAAACCATTTGTTTGTGGCATTTTTATGGCATGTGTTTCAGAACATGTGTTCTGATTTGTCACAAACCACTATTATAACACTAGATGACATAGTAGATGTATATAGTTTTAAACTTCCATTATCATTGCACAGATCACCATTTCACATTTCTAATAATTTACTACATAACTATAGTGCACCTAACAATCTGTATAATTTCATTATTCGCGCCAGCACAAAATAATTGAAATAATTTTATGCAAACCTCTGTAAATTTGTAAAATTGATCACGTTTGATTTATATAGACTAAGAATAATAAAGTATTTTTCTGTAATTAAAGGCATTTAATATACAAGGTACCACTATTTGAAGAATCCTAGTTACATGTTGCATACAGCACTGTCTTGTTATATATACCCCACAACAATAGAATGCATATATACAATATACCACTATTTGAAGAGTCTTAGTTACATGTTGCCTACAACACTGTCTTGTTATATATACCGCATAACAATAGGATGCTTATATTCAATGTACCAATATTTGAAGAGTCGTAGTTACATGCTGTGTACAGCACTGTCGTGTTATATATACCCCACAACAATAGAATGCTTATATACAATGTACCAATATTTGAAGAATCCTAGTTACATGTTGCATACAGCACTGTCTTGTTATATATACCCCACAACAATAGGATGCATATATACAATGTACCAATATTTGAAGCTATGGGGCATATAAAAACACACAGGAAGTGTTCTGTCAGCCATTTTGGATAGAAATGGAAAGAAGTACTTTCAGATTTTGCATCTTTGTTTATTGTTCTTGATATTAATAGTACTTGTTTTTATTTGTGTTTTAGTATTTATAGTGTCTAGAAGATGGACTACATTGTTTCGGAGTTGGAATAATGATCTTCAGTAAATGGTGAGATATTCAGCATTTTTAATCACTAGAAAAATTTATATACCCCATATATATTTAAGACCACATTGTTTCAAAATATATATATATTATTTGTATAGCGAACTACTTGTACAGTTTTTGTTTGATTTTCCTCAAACTGTGCAAAAGTGGTCAAATGATGAGTAGCAGTTCATGACATTATATAAATGTACCAATATTTGAAGAGTCTTAGTTACATGTTGCGTACAGTACTGTCTTGTTATATATACCGCATAACAATAGAATGCCTATATCCAATATACCACTATTTGAAGAGTCTATAGTTTCACTATTTAGAATGCATTTTATATACAATGTCCGACTATTTAAAGTCTTAGTTACATGTTGTGTACAGCACTGTCTTGTAATATATACCCCACAACAATAGAATGCCTATATACAATATACCACTATTTGAAGAGTCTTATAATTAGTTACATATTGCATACACACTGTCGTGTTATATATACCCCACAACAATAGATTGCTTATATACAATGTACCAATATTTGAAGAGTCTAGTTACATGCTGTGTACAGCACTGCCTTGTTATATATACCCCATAACAATAGAATGCTTATATACAATGTACCAATATTTGAAGAGTCTAGTTACATATTGTGTACAGCACTGCCTTGTTATATATACCCCACAACAATAGAATGCCTATATACAATGTACCAATATTTGAAGAGTCATAGTTACATGTGTACAACAGTCTTGTTATATATACCCTGCAACAATAGAATGCATATATACAATGCACTGGCACTAGAGCAACAAGGGAGCCTGTAAAATATTTGGTTCCTACTATATATATATATACAGCATGGTATTGAAGGGAAAATGCAGTAGACTTTGTATGCATCCCATATTTATTATATTCAACCATATTTCGCTCATGATTCTTGCTTTTTTTCCCTAGATAAATGCCTATACTACAACACCAGCACCATAAAACTGCGTTTTATTTCCTATAAAAATGTGATTTTATTCATTTTGCTTCCACAATCGTTTTGTCGAAAAAGTTGTCACCATTTTACTTCCGGGTCGTCACAGTTTTTCTAACAACGTTTCTTATTGGATAATGTTTGACACACCTCTTCCTTTTAGTTCCCGCAAAATTTGAATAAACAACTTGTACAAAAAAGCAACTGTTTATTCACTAAACCGCATATAAGCAATTAACACTCTAATATTAATAATAATTACAAACATCGGTTGCATTTAATACTTTTTTCCCTACATAAATGTGGTCAAACATCTGTATTTGTTATTTTTCCATCTCACGCAACGTTTGTCCTCATGACATCGTGGCGTTCATTATCATGACGTCATGAAAATAACGTCAACTAACGTTACGTTTATTAGCGTAAGTTGGACCCGCGCAAAACTTTTAGCCAATCAAAAATAACGTTAGAAAATGCACGTTCTTGACCCGGAAGTGAAATGGTGATAACTTCTTCAACTTTCTGAACAGAACCGGTTTTTCAGATTAAACGATTAAAGTCACAATTTTACAGAAAACGTTTGGCGTTTTTTTTGTATTGGGGTTTGAGAATAATCATTTAGCTATGTAAGGACGATTGGACGTTGCAGGAAATGTGGTTCAATAGGAAAAATATAAGAGGCATACAAGCCGACTGCAATTTCCCTTCAATACCATGTTGTATATATATAAGACTGTACGGGAGTGGTGGGGAGATTGCAACATTTTGCACTCAATTGATGCGCTGGTGCCAGTGATACAATGTACCAATATTTGAAGAGTCTAGTTACATATTGTGTACAGCACTGTCGTGTTATATATACCCCACAACAATAGAATGCTTATATACAATGTACCAATATTTGAAGAGTCTTAGTTACATATTGTGTACATAACTGCCTTGTTATATATACCCCGCAACAATAGAATGCATATATACAATATACCACTATTTGAAGATTCTTATAATTAGTTACATGCTGTGTACAGCACTGTCGTGTTATATATACCCCGCAACAATAGAATGCCTATATACAATGTACCAATATTTGAAGAGTCTTAGTTACATATTGTGTACAGCACTGCCTTGTTATATATACCCCATAACAATAGAATGCTTATATACAATGTACCAATATTTGAAGATTCTTAGTTACATATTGTGTACAGCACTGCCTTGTTATATATACCCCGCAACAATAGAATGCATATATACAATATACCACTATTTGAAGATTCTTATAATTAGTTACATGCTGTGTACAGCACTGTCGTGTTATATATACCCCGCAACAATAGAATGCCTATATACAATGCACCAATATTTGAAGAGTCTTAGTTACGTGTTTTGTACAGCACTGTCTTGTTATATATATATCCCACAATAATAGAATGCATATATACGATGCACCAATATTTCAAGAGCCTATTCGTTTTTAGCTCGACTATTCGAAGAATAAGTAGAGCTATTGTACTCACCCTGGCGTCGGCGTCTTCCAAATGTTAACATTTTACATATCTCCACATATACTGGTCCCAGGTCAACCAAACTACACCACAACCTTACTGGCATTGATACCTTACCCGCCCGGGTGTTTTGGGTGACCATGACCGTCTTTTTTTCGAAATAAGGTCACATCCAAATCAAATGTTAAGGTTTTTCAAAAAAACTTTTTTTAAATATCTCCACATATTATGATTGTCTCAGGTCAACCAAACTTCACCACAACCTTGCTGGCATTGATACCTTACCAGCCCGGGTGTTTTGGGTGACCTTGACCTTTTTTAACGGTGGGATTCATACTTATCGGGATCCTGATTTTACCCGGTCTGGCCCTCTTATACGACTTAGGCTCGCAGTATCTGGGAGTCGGATTAGGTTAAGTGAGGCTAAGTGACTATGGTGTGGCGAGGACCTGACACCATATCGGGATATTCTGAGTTCAGGGCTGAATATATATTATTGTAAATATTGAGCTCTTAACTGCAGATGTTCCCCGACTTTTTACAAGCAATGTATGGGATTCGATCCTGTCGACCCGTCTGGAATAGACCTTCGCTGTCAGTAAACGGACGTTAAACCATATTCAAATCAAATTCAAATCATTTATTTCTACTCTACATAACATTAGAAATTTAATATAAACAAGAAGTATCAATTCCCAAAGCAAATTATACAGTATGAACATGTGTGGAAAACCACTGTTGGTTACTAATATACCTGATACTTTACCTGTGTAATTATTGACTTACCTGTGCGATTAATTTTGAAAATTTATACAGTTTTTTTTGTTGGGTAGCTCCTGTGCTGGTGTAATGATGGAATATAATATAAAACACAAAATAAATACAATACTTGTGCATGTTTTATTGAAATAAACTGTTTTCACATGCAAATTTACCTGTTTATCTGTAAAATAAATGTAGATACTATTGACATACATCAATAAAATGTATACTAGTGACCCGACTATCTAATCATGCATAACATATCCAAATTTCAACATTCTCTCTTCAAAAACATAGAAATAGGCTGTGTTTATATACAAGACCCCACAATATGCTAATTTCTCTAATTTAATGCGAATACATCCATTGTTCCTTATGCATTGGTAATTCAAATGCGAAAGGGTTAAACATTCACTTACTTTAGCTTCAAAAAGCAAACACTGTTACAACGATAACAACCTTATATGGGCTCTTGTAATCCTATTGCTTTCACGGGAATGAGATAAATGATGCTGGTGTGGGAGGATCTGGCACCAAAACAGGTTGTTCTAATTGCCGGACTGAATATGCATTATTGTAAATAATCAGTTTTGATTTTGGTAAATGAGGGATTCAAGCTTGTTAATTGGCCCATCTGCGTGTAGATCATTGGTCCTTAGACCACGGTGTCAATTTTCCATTATCCAAATCTGGCGCTCTTGTTCATTTGCTTAAATGTTATGTTTTTTGGACTGTTTTACTTTTTAGCGTTCTTGAATCGTCAATGAATATGGACTAGAATGATGGGATATGGTGATTTGTTTGTGTTTCATTTTATTGATTATTGTGTTGTCAGGGGATTCAATTGCCCTGAAACTTTTTCCGTTGCAATTTATGACAATGGTTATTTGTTTAAATTCTCTTGTTCCATCTTGTTAAATTCCATCTAACAAAGCTGATCCTGGAAGAACATGGGATATCTTTTCTGACATTATAGGTAGGTATTAATGAAATATTTGGTCATTACACATGTATATATGTTATGGCCTGTGCAACCCAATATGTTTGCACAAACATGTAACATGTTCTGTATATTCATTGTGGCTTATACATAAACTGCGTGAAACATGAAAACTATTTCATCTATAGACAAACATTGTGGGGTGTTCTGTCCAAACATTGTGGCGTGCTCCAGGGTTTCCCTTACCGCACAAAATGGCTCGTTTTGCCACAAATTTGACAGAACGTGTCCCACATATGATACAGAAGTTAGCCTGATCTGACGCGCAAATTTGTACTTTGCCGATATTAATATCACTTTGCGTAATATTGCCCATTGCGGTTAATTAAGTGCTTACGGTCTTTATTGGAAGGCGCTTATCCGATAATTGACTGATTGACTACATTGTTTCGGAGTTGGAGTAATGATCTTCAGTAAATGGTGCGATATTCAGCATTTTTATTCACAAGAAAGATTTATATACCCCATATATATTTAAGACCACATGGTTTCAAAATACATATTTTATTTGTAGAGCGAAATGCTTCTACAGTTATTGTTTGATTTCCTTCAGTCTTTTTCCAATATTTAAGGTCATAGTTGGAATAAATTGATCTAATAACCGGCAACGGAATGTTTACAAAATTGTCTATGCGTATAACATAACTGAATTTGTGTATATTATCTGGGTTATCAGCAGTGATTCTTGCAAAACAACACATTTATTAAATGAAACAACATAACACTGTTTTTGTGCCCATTTTGGACTGAATATCAGCCAGGTGTGAAAATACCTTTCTATTTTGATTTCAGTCCACATAGGTCAACCATATCCCGATATTTTGCCATGAAAAATATAAACATGTGATGTATACCATTTAAGAAACATGGATATAACAATGAGCTGGGGAAAAATGTCATCTGATTGTGACTGAGGTCTTATATTCTTACCACACTGACCTCATCTGTGTTAGGTGGCTATGGCAGTTTTCTGTACAATTTTACAAGTGGTCCTCTTTACATTTCTCTCTGGCCTTATGTTATTACTTAGCCCCATTTCTTGTGTATTTCAAGGTGTATATTAATATAAATTCCGGGGACTTGTATACAGAAGAAAGAAAGGAGTTAGCATTCATAATCATTGCCTCCAGAGCTGCTTTTTATACCACCGGCATCAAAGATATGCCGTCGGTATATAGCGTTTGGACCATCCATCCGTCAGTCCGTCCGTGTGTGCGCCTTTTGGTTAAGCAGATTGCAAGTTTCTCCAACTTGTCATCAGTTGACCAATTGTTTATATTTGTACACTGCATTCATATGAATGTCTGTTATGATGCTATGGTATAATTTTCATGACCTTCACCTTTTGACCTTCACAAATTTCAAAAACAATACTTAGCCAGTTAAATTGATTTGATTAAGCAGTTTGTAAGTTTCTCTAACTTGCCAAATAGTGTCAACTATGCAACCGGTAGCATACGCGCTCGGCAGACGCATTTCTTGCCTTTTCATGTATTTTCAATATGTGTGGTTCAAGTAATTTGACTCGGCTTACGTGCTACTCATCATACAAAGAGAGTGTAGGGCATTACTTCCTAAACTATGAATGATGATTTGGCTGGACTTAAGAATATGTCCGCTGAGGTTCATAGTTTCTTCAAGGATCCTCAGTAGACATGCTCTTAACTCCAGCTAAAACATCATTCTCAAAGTTACCACAACTTTTCCATTACTTCAGTGGTCACTTTAATATTTTACCACATGATACATATGGACATGTGCTGCAAAAGCATTTCACAATTTATAGCCTTTTCACCTTCAACATTCTTCCTCAAATACTTATAATGTAGCTGTGTCTTTGCGTTAAGAAGTTTGTAAGAGTTTCTCAGTTTCCACAATTTATTAATTACTTCAATAATCTCTTTAATATTTCAACACATGATACATATGGACATATGCTGCACAACTTTGTCAAAAATTATTGGACCTTGACCTTTTCACCTTCAATACACTTCCTCAAATACTTCACTGGGGGGATCTGTGGTTATACAGGCCACATTGCTTGTTCACATTGCAACAGGGCCCCATGCATGACATTGAACTATTCATATGTTGGTGTAATTTTACTTGAACCATGTTTATCTACTCAGGGACATGTTTGTAAGAATTAGATCTGGTTTTTCAGAAATGGAGCCAAGTAATTTTGCTACTGTGACAAGGATACCGGGTTCAAGATGAGAATTTTGAATCAGAAAGTTGCTACTGAATATTTTTATGCCCCCCAGATCCGATCTGGGTGGCATATAGTTTTTGCCCTGTCTGTTTGTCCGTTTGCGGTTTGTGTGTTTGTCGGCAACTTAACATTGCCCATAACTTTGGAACCGTTGCAGCTACACATTTCATACTTGGGATGGATGTTCAACCCATGAAGGTGCACATTGTCAGGGGTGACTTGTCAAGGTCAAGGTCATCCTTCAAGGTCAAAGGTCGAATTTAATGGTCGAATTGCTTGAATGTGAGATGACCTCGTGAGGGGCATAGTGTTTCACAAACACATCTTGTTTTATTGTAAATTCAGCACCAATGTCGTAATTTCCTGTCTTGCAAGTTTGATGTTAATGAGACGATGAGCCATTTAACCCCAATCAATTCAATCAATATGCATCCTACAGTGATTTATAATTTGAATTTAATATTCCAATTTTGCTTGTATGTGGTCAGGGATAAATGACCTTTTGTCAGTGAAGTCAGCGAATAATAGTCAGGGAATTTTGGTTGAGCCTGAGGCTGGCAACACTGAAGGGGTCCGGTCCGACTGTTTTCCACAAAATTATCTCCACTTGAATCTTCTTTTTTTTCTTTCCAAATCTTCATTTCCGTACATGAATTTCCACTCACTGATTTACTCCAAATTTCATATATGTATTTATCTACAATAATACAACTTCAAATAGTAAATTGGATTGGTCCAATTTTTTTCTCACTTAATTATCTCCCCGTGAAAGTTCTTTGTTTTCCACAAATCACCTTTTCCGTGCGGTACTTCGGGGGTATTTGCAAAATGTTTTTTTTTAAACCAACCATATCTGTGTTCGCCTTATTGTCCAGTCTGCGATGCGGGTATATTCGATATCCCATCGACCATTCTAACTGAACATGATTTTGTGACTGTGTGTCCCATATAAATATATTTATATGTGCAATGTAAATATGAACATTATTTAATGCACGATGAATATTTATTTTTTAGAAGATGAAAAGAAAACGAATGAAGCCAGAAGATGTTGCACGCATGTATGTGGATGTGGATCCACCTGGCTTTACAATTCATTCTATTCCTCCAAAAGGTATACTAGTTTTCTTTGTTATTCTTTGTTTCTTTGTTATCATCCATCTGTGTGACCATAATTACACAGTCCTAATGTTATTATCATCTTTGCCTGAAAAAAATACAAACAAGTCTTCATTTGAAGCAGTGAATAAATTTAACCTTTTTTTATACACCCGTTTGATAAACGGGGACATATTATGGTATGGCATAATTGTCTGTCCATCTGTCTGTCTGGGTGAACATTGAGGGTTTAGGGGCTAGGGGGAGGAGCCTAAATTATAGAATTCAGTAGAAGTTTTCATTGTAGCCCCTAAGCCTATTGTTATTTAGTGTTAGTATGTTCGTCCATCCGTCTGTTCGGTCGTTCGCAACAGATTTCCTGCTAGTCTGTATCTCATTACTTGACCTAGGCTATTGAAATTTGCTACAATCATCATCACCTAAAGGTGTGTATCGT
>CM026387.1:71461175-71532204 GCA_014843695.1 Archivesica marissinica | reverse complement strand
CATATGGTGTAACATCGTAGACATATTTATTCCACGAGAATGTTAATCATTCGCACTCGGGTTACTTTGGGGGCATGTACAAGATATTTGCTACCAATGCATACATTATAAATATTGAATGCTGTCAAATACAAGTGCCTGAATCCTATTTAGTTTCTTTATTGTATTTGTAGTTGGTAGGAACATGGGATAAGTGAATAATTGATTTACTCACGATGCAGAGTGAGTAAATAGGTGATATCACGTATTGTATTGAATATGTGATATTATATACTCGAGTAGGTGGTGCCACATACTTATTATGAATGGTAATACCACCTAAGATAAACATATATACGGCCCCCTATATGAGACAATGTGTCGATCTCAAGACACACAGGACACTTAATGTGTACATCTTTACTTTAAATAATACCAGTTACAAGCACACTGATCACTATGGTTGATGGCAATGCCAACTATCATTGAAATGAACAATGCTATGCAGCACGTCTCTAATACAGAGTATAACACCAGAAGGCAGCACAACGACGTTGGTAAAGCTTGATCTGCTCGAGACAGTAAAAGACACTAGAGAAGTGTTTACATTTCTACTCCTTTTGATGAGACAGATGCAGAGTTTTGAAACAGCAGTTATTGCTGGTGACAAAGTAAATGTAGACAAGGCAAGGGCAATTGCAGAAGCGATAGTGAAACATATGGTTGGGACATTTCAGAGGAATACACATTTGAAACCGTTTTGGGTTTATTGGAACCCCAATACTATTCTATTAGCTTATCTGTTGTTGCCGAGCTTTAATAGTGTCCATGATTGCTGAGTGAGAACTTTCAGTGATTCGTCTGCTTCTCTGTCTTTATGACTACGGCCGTTACTAAAGAAAGTGTTGCAGAGGGAACTAGTCTAGGATAATTCGTTCGAATATGCAAGGGAGGTTATCGGTTGAAATTGGTCAGACCACTGTGGTTACCTTTCTTGAATATACAACGTTTTATATACGTGTGTTAGAAATTAGAATAAGTCCCTGTTTGGTGTCGTATTGTTAGCTTTAAAAATTAGCAGGTGGAAAATATAATAATTGATATATGTCATTCTATGGTTTTGGGTCTTACGTTTCATGGTACGTCAAGTTGTTACAAATTAGGCTACAACCCTGAGAGTTTCCCTAGTGCATCCCACTTTTATTACAAGTAAAATAGGGCACGGACCATTTCCCGTCAAACCCTATAGCATTATTATCTTATTTGGCTTAGTTCGATTGTAAAACCGTAGGATACAGGCGGCACTTCCGTCAAAACCCAATAACGTTGTCCATGGGGGAAGGCTTAGAACTTTACCGATAAAACTGTTTGTATGTTTGAAGTAACTTCATGTATTAGTAAAGTGATTACTTACAAATGTGTTTACTGACTTATTGGTTCATTTAGCCCAACTTAAAAGCGTGTCAGGTGTACCCAGAGTCGAATCTAGGGGTTGGTAACCACCTCTTTAGTCTCACTACTCGTGTGTGTGTGCGTATACGTGCGTGCGTGTGTGTGCTAAACATGTCACATCAGTTTTCATTTGCTAATAATAGTCTATGCATTAAACATGTGTAACCAATACTGGACAATTGATCCACGCTGTACATAGAGCCTGATGTGTTAATTAGCTTAGCTTAGACAAATTTATTTGAGCTCGATTGTGAAGCCAATTCTTACAACTCTATATTAATAACTCTCGAGACCTCATTCCTGATGGAATCCATCGCCACGAGGAAGATAGAAGAGGCAACATGGAATTTACAGACGGATCTGTAGTCCAGTGATAACGCGCTGGACTGGTAATTCAGGGATCGCAGGTTCGATCCCCCGTCTGACCCTATTAAAATTAACAGTCTTTCAGATGGGACGTTAAACCGAGGTCTCGTGTCGGTGCTGTGCACATAAATGAACCAGAGGAAACTCTGGAATGAGTATCTGTCTGTATCATTGCACTATCCTCCAAAAATCTAAAATTACTAATCTCTTCAGGAGGCGTCGCTCATATGGGCAACCGGTAGCGACGATAAATAAACGTAAAACACACACACAATCGTAACGGCTGTACTGTGTTAATTACGCCCATGCATGTTTGCTCAAGGATACTAGGCTAGAAAGTTGTTGCATCTAGTATGGACTAGCAATATATCTATCATCAGTATTGACCAATTGGGAGTATTGAGCGGAGTGACCAAATCTGGTGTGGTTTAGACTACCCCGACATGCAACATTGTTTGCAATAACCCAATAGGCTGCATTTATGTGGCTACCATGAATAACTCATATTGTCATATTAGCCCATCCATTAAACAAATGAATGCACTTTGTGACATCTTTTCAAACTGTTCATCATTTATTTCAGGGACAAAAGGATATCTACACGACAGAAGTAATCCTTCATGGCTACCATCGCTACATCTGGGGGGAAATTACATTGCATCGCCATCACAAGCCAGTGACAGATTTAAAAGAGCCAGTCAACGCAAGGAGAAACGGAAAGTATCTGATGCCATTCAATCACTGAAGGCACTAAAGAAAAGGCATATATATTTCAGTGAACCTGCACCTGATAATATATGTACATCCGAGATTGAAACACCATCACAAACTGACGAGTTGAATGACGCTAAGACAGATCTAGCTGCAGAATGTATAAACATACTTGATTAGCTGTCCGATTAGCACAGTGGTTAGCGCGCTCGCTTCTCACCAATGTGACCCGGGTTCGATCCTCGGACCTGGAAATATGTCGGGTGGGTTTTCTCCGGGTACTCCGGTTTCCTCCCACATGAATTATCACATATACGCTTTCATCCGAGCCAACGAGAGTGATTAATATAAGTTGTTAAAACTTGCTTCGCAATCGTTGTAAAATAAAGTTTAAAAATATCAGTTAATGACCATGAAAAAGTTCCCTTCTACACCGGACTGTCACGTATTCTGGTGTTACAACCTAATTGAGGAACACATGCACAACAACAAGTAAAGCCTTTCAAAGGAAAGCGAATATCTTCTTTGCTTAGTGAACATGAGAATGAACTATGTGCTTAAGGACATCGCAGGTAATATAGGCATTTCTCTTGCAACTGTTTCATGCCAAAATATTCTCAAGATAAAGGTGCTGCATAACTCTTATTAGCCTGTATTGGGAAGGTCATGGAACGAGTAATTTACAAAAATATATACAACCATTTACATGAAAACAATTTATTGTATGATAAACAATCCGGCTATTTATCTGACCACTCAACAATATATCCACTACTAGACATAATAAATTATATAATCAAATTTGTCAAGGATTTGATAAACACTTCATCCACGTGCATGGTATTATGTGACACATCGAAGGCTTTCGACAGAGTTTGGCATAAAGCTCTTTTTCAATTTGAACAATACGGCATTAAGGGTTCCCTTCGTAGCTAAAATATATGTGTATTTGAGCATTCCCCGTTGATAGATAGTGTCTATTTCATATCAGTAAATTTCAGGGGCATGAAAGACGACATCACTTTAGTATGATTACAAGTATCTCTTATAAAAACGTAGTCAACTACTACTCGTCCATACTATTACTTAATCAATCGTTTTTGAAGGTCTTTGTTTGCGTCTTTGCAGACTATAAGTAAAGTAAAGTTTGTTTATTATAGTGTCGCCCCTATTTAAAGGGCCAGTCATTTCCGACTTATGAGACACCTCTTTCTATGAACACCAGTACTTCCCGAATCATGCTTGTATGTCAGGCTGGTAGGCAATCGGTAACCATTATTTAACTAGATGGTGGCTCACAGACCGGCCATATCAGAACCAACCTCTGACGATATTCGAACCTTCGACCTCCCGCTCCGTAGGTGGACGCCTTAACCACTGGGCAACGGAGACGGTTATATATATGTACTTGGGGAGGGCAGTTTACTAATGCTGCTAGAATGTGTTGCACAAACAAGTTTGCATTTTTATCATATATAACTATAATATATGTATTACATTAAATATGACAACATATTTATAGCAAACAATACATAAATATAAACAAAGTACAATGGAAAGGCATGAATACATTTTCAGAGGAGCATAGATAGTTGTGGTGTATAAAATTGTTAATTTCTTGCTAAACTTGCGTAATATATAAATTTGGATAGGTTTTGAACAGTTTTCCCCTTAGTCTCTGTAAGTAAGGTAATAAACTTTAGTTCTGTAGGCCAAGTGTAATAGTAGCGTTTCAGATATTTTTTTCTTAAATCTCTAAATATAGGGCAAATAATATAATAAATAGAGTTTTCTAACGTAAACAGAAATCGAAAATGGAATTCGTAATTCTGAAATAAACCAGGGATCTTCTCAAAATAATGATATAACACATATCACCGTTTATATTCACAATTTATTGGACATTTTAGTATACACTAAAACGACCAACTAACTAAACATAATCTTCGTCGCTGGTATCGCTGCTTACATCCTAACTCTCGAAGGAGTGTTTGTACCTTCTTAGAAAGGAACCTTCTGTATAACATCTGGTTCTCTCGAACCAGGTCTGCGAGAGGTCTCCTCGCCCTTCGCTGCCTTCGACGTATCGGGCGGCGGTTGACATTAGCTCTACCCTGTGGATTAGCTGGTTGATTCGCTGGTGGATTAACAGGTGCAGCCTGTTCATTCTGGTCGCTATCGGCAGCCCTGAGCTGTGGTTGTTGTCGTGCTTGTTCCGCATCAGCATCGACGGCGGTATCACCAGCCGAATCAGTACTTACTTCCTCCAACATTGCATCACGCCTATCAGGCTCAGGCCGTGGTGCAGCTCGTTCCGCAGCAACCATTCGCCTTTCCATGTCCCTTACACGTTGCACCCGAGTCCTGCAACGAGATAATCATAAATAAAGATGTCACCAACAAGATTCGAAAGTGCGTGAAAAGGATACAATCTTTTTAATATGACACATCCGTACACTTTCCACGGAGAGGCGTACACACAAGACATTAGATACATGTTGAAGCTGCGTCCATCGGACACATGTGTCCCCCGGTGTAAATTGGTTGGCGTCCCATCATGGGAAACAATTGTGCGAAATTACGTGAAAATCTTTCAATATGCAATGGTGTTACCAATATTTGATATTTATCCTGTAAGTGTAACCCTGTCATTTGAGGTAAAGGCCTGCATATGTTCTGGACGCACGCCCGTCCGCTCGTACACGTAAAACGTATTAACATATCAATTATTATAAATTTAATATCATGTTCGCAATCTCGATGGGAATTATTTAGAGAATGTAGCTATAGTTACCTAATTTCGTTATCTGCTATGGCGCCGACGTTTCCATACAGAAGTCGACCAAACTTGGAGGAAACTCTACCCTTCAGCTGCCTGATGGATCCATTTTCGTACAGTTCTTGATGCCTAAGCAGACAGTCGTTCTACATTGGACTTTGTCATTCACGGTGTCTATCCAGTTCCCCGGATGTTGTTCATAGGCCCTTAAAATCATTAGGGTTTCTTCTTTACTGAATGGCAGTTTCCTGCGGCGACGACGTGGTACAGCTGAAAATATACAATTGTTCATATATACTGACTATAAAACCTAGTCCATAAGGATATAATCAATGCATTTTTATTGTTGAGCGTTACAGCATGGCCGGGGTTACGCTTAATCCGAGGGAGGAACCAGGGTACGCTTCTTTTACCTGTGGTGTTAGATACTTCAATGTAGAGAACCCATGTAGCAGCGGCGTAGCCAGCTGAAAATAATGTGCAAGCCAGGGACACATGCTCTCATAGGGGGGGGGGTTGAAAACCCAGGTCTACTAGATATTATTTCATTTATTAAAGTCATACACTAACATTATTATACTACTGTATATCCAGCAATAGCCAGCAACAAATATTTTAAAAATCCTGAAAATAATGTACAGACCCTGGACCAGGTACACATGCTCTCATAAGGGGGGGGGGGAGGATAGAAAACTCAGGTCTACTATATATGTTATTTAATGTAGAATAGTCATATACTATGATATAGCTAAGTACTACTGTATATCCAGCAAAAAAAAATCCCGAAAATAATGTGCAACCCCGGGCTTTGTGGCGTAAAGGCAACTACGCGCCTGCATGTATAAAGATCACGTGGGTTACCGACATACATGTATAAACACTGATACAGAAACACGTGTTATACAGAGAAAATACTTAAAAAGGATACACATAATTTAACAACAGGTAAACCTTTTGTTTATTTCATGTATATAATTTATTACACAACATACCTTCTTGTTGGTTTTCCATGTCACACTTTAGTGCACCAGTTCAGTTTAATCAAAATTGCAAAAACCAAAAATCAACTTTTAAATGTATAGGTTTAGTGCACGCGCATTTCGTGGATTTACATACTCACGTGCGTATAGCGTGATTGTTTCACAGGGACTTGTGATGTATGACAGATACAATAAGTTACTTGGTGTTGTAGAAACAGTAACAATTTTTTTTTCCAAATATCCAACAAGAAATATATAAATCAGGCGAAATATCTGTACAGGAATATTTATTATATATTTTTCAGAATGGATCGTCGAAGACGTCGGTTTGTCTTGGCAGCTCTACCTGCTCTTCTCCAACCACCAAAAGGTCCAATCAAGTACATGCATTATGTTCGCTCCAGCCTTATTTCCTTAGTGATGCCACCTCCAGATCCAATCACAAATATACGTCACCGTCTATTTTTAGGAGATTATACCACCGTGTACAACGGCAGAGATCTTTTCAGTATGTATTCGGGGAACAGATATCAGTTCCATAATATCACTGGTGAGACACCTGAAAGCTTAAGAGATTTAGTTACAGAGTTGCAGAAGAGACCATCAAGAAATTTTAAGTTGTCTCCTTCTAACCGCGTTTTGATGGTATTGATCTGGATTAGATGTTATCCTACGTTTGCAGCACTTGCTACAATGTTCAATGTTAGCACGGCTATAGTTCATGTAGAAATACGAAGAATTATCAGTTTGTGTCACGAAAAACTTGGACATTACATAACTTGGCCATATGTCGATGAATGGCGAGCTAAAAGAGGACACTGGGATAACCTTTTTCCAGCAGTTGGTGCCATTGATGGCACGTCACACGAGGTAAGGAGACCACTTAATGAACCGCAAGGACATTATTATTCTGGCTATAGAAAGTTCCACGCCGTTCATACTCAAGTCATTGTGGACAATGAAGGTATTGTTCGTCATGTAGAGTCCGGTTTTCCTGGGCATCTGAATGACGCGCAGCAGTTTAATCTGATGACTCAAATAGGCGGACCACAACTTCCTTTTCCCGGTGACTGCATATTACTTGCTGATATGTATCCCAATCGCGACCCCATTATGACACCATATACCACTCAACAAATAAGGCGTCGAGATGCGAGACAACAACGTAAATGCAGCAAATTGAATCGTTTGATACAGAGGAACAGAGTCTGTGTAGAGCACGCAATCGGTGAAATCAAACAGTATCAGTCGGTCAGTACTGTTTGGCGTCATTCAAAAAGAATGCTCACACAAGTTGTCAAAATATGTGCGTGTTTGATGAGAAGACGAAAGCAACGTAATTGAGGACATATACTGAGTCAAAAAAGAAACGATACATGGTGTTTATGTGTCTATAATTTCAACATTTATTAAGAAAATTCTTTGAAAATTCATAAGATGATAGTCCAACATGTTTGAAAGAGGAGCACATAAAGCATAATGAGCCTCCGAAACTGTCTGCTGCGTGATGACGTAATTCGTCGGACAGGGGTCTAATGGAGTTTTCACACAGACGTCAATACCGAGTATGGGCACCATTTGCGTCTCTCACTGCAATGCACCGCCGTCGCATCGAACGGAAGAGTGTCTGAATCTCTTGCTGGTCAATATTTGTCCACTCCTGACGCAAAACATCCCTCAGTTGGTTTAACGTTACCGGCTGACGTCGTCTGACGCGGCGGTCTAACGTATCCCACAAATGTTCTATGGGTGACAAGTCTGGTGACAAAGCAGGCCACGGCAGGGTTTCAATATTGTTCTGCTCCAATAATGTGGTGGAAATCCGAGCAGTATGACACCTGGCGTTGTCCTGTTGGAACAGTGTGACGTTTCTGTTGGCGTTAAAGAACGGCACAACAACTGGCGCAAGGATCTCATCACAGTACCGCTGGGCGTTTAGGTTCCCGTCCACCACTAACAGTTCAGTGCGACTGCCGAAGGTGATACCGCCCCACGCCATAACGCTTCCGCCCCCGAACAGATCGACCTGACGTACACATGCGTCGGCGTAACGTTCACCGCGTATGCGATATACCCGCTCTCTGCCATCCGCTCGACGCAAACAGAGCCGCGATTCATCGCTAAACATCACCGAATTCCACTGTAACCGAGTCCAGCGAGCACGTTCCGTCGTCCATTCCCGCCGTACGTCACGGTGACGTCGTGTCAGGATGGGTCCAACGTATGGCCGATAGGCACGAATGCCACGTTCACCGAGCCGGTTCCTGACTTTGTGCACTGATGCGATTGTTGGTCATCCCAGGAGTAACGGCAGCTGTGTGCGTAGCAGGTAGGAACCGGTCACGTAAATGTGACGTCCGAATGTGACGGTCCTGTTCACGCGTCGTCACACGTGGTCGACCAGATCTTGGACGGTCGTCCACCGATCCATGTGTTCGATAACGTCGAAGTAGACGTGTTACCGTGATACGCGTAACGCCGAGTCGATTTGCGACGTCACGCTGACGTAAACCGCCGTCAATCATGCCAATGGCACGCATTCTCTGATTGCGGTTTAGCCTAGGCATTTTGTTAGAGGTAACAATGGGTATGTAAGGTGTTTTTCCTCGATGATAATGCAATACCAGTACAATAAACCGGTTTTCCGATTTGTACATGTGCAGGAAGTTGTCTTTGTTGAGGAGCACGTGCAAATCGGAAATTCGGCGTTCCAGGATTATCGGGTGTTTATTTACCTGTGTTTATGGTTGGCTGACCGTGATTGCAATAAGATACCCGGTACTGATACGTAATAATATATTAAACCTTTCTATGGTTTTATCCGTTTTACGTCATTTTTAGTTTGGTATCGTTTCTTTTTTGACTCAGTATATATTATAGCTATATGGTGATTAGACAGTAGTAACTTTAATAGTCATAATAAATAGTACCTGTGGTTTTGTCTTGACTTTTAATTCTTCACTTTCGTAAATTTCACAAAGCCCCATAATTATATCGCATTTCAGTATTATATAGTTAGGTATACTAAAATGTCCAATAAATTGTGAATATAAAAGGTGATATGTGTTATATTATTATTTTGAGAAGATCCCTGGTTTATTTCAGAATTACGAAGTCCGTTTTCGATTTCCGTTTACATTAGAAAACTCTATTATTAGCCTACCTAATATGTACTCTATATGTTTGTTTGTTTTTTGGGGGCTAAAGTCACATGGCGACTAGCCGGCTATTATTGGTCGAGGAAGATCCCTGGTGCCCCTTCGAGCAATACTTCAAGTACTTGAGCTGTATGACGTCACATTTGGCGCTCCGTTTTGAGAAAGATGGAGATTTAGTTTATACACATTTATTTTAGCTCGATTGCGAAACAAGTTCTTGCAATATATATTAATCACTATCGGGACCTCATTACTGATGGAATCCATCGCCACGAGGGAGAGAGAAGAGGCATGTTGAATTTAAATGCCTTGCCTATGGGCACAATCGTAACGGCTCCAGCGGGACTCGAATTCCGGGCCTTTCGCACCTGAAGCGAACGCGCTACCATTGCGCTACCATTGCGCTACCACGGCGCTACCACGACTTCCACTTCAAAGATGGAGAATGTATGTCCACGTAAAGGAATTGAGAAATCGAGCGTTTGAATTCCTTATAAGCTGTACTATATCCTGGTTCCACAATTATCACTCATGATCACTTCAGCCATACATGCATCTTCCACACAACATGTTTGCATACACTTTAAATATTGGCCCAAATATATCAAAACTAGCATAGTGGTACGCTTCTGCAACAGTATATAATGGCATCCGTGGTCCAGTGGTAGAGCGTCGGATTTGGAATCGAACGGTCCAGAGTTCGATACTCGGTCATGCCACGTACACGCACGCACGCACGCACGCACGCACGCACGCACGCACGCACGCACGCACGCACGCACGCACGCACGCACGCACGCACGCACGCACGCACGCACGCACGCACGCACGCACGCACGCACGCACCACACACACACACACACACACACACACACACACACACACACACACACACACACACACACGCCTTAACCACTAGGTCACGAAGACGGTATATAATATTATACGGTTGAAAACCATAGACAGACAGACGGATATGTCGTCCAGTGGTAACATGCTGGACTGGTAATCCAGTCATCGCAGGTTCGATCCCCATCTGACCCTAATAAAATTAACAATCTTTCAGATGGGACGTTAAACCGAGGTCTCGTTTCGGTGCTTTACACCGTGCACGTAAGAGAACCAGAGGAGATTCTGGAATGGGTCTCTGTCTGTATCATACACTATCCTCCAAAATCTAAAATAACTAATCTCTGCAGGAGGCGTCGCTCATATGGGCAACCGGTAGCGACGATAAATAAACGTAAAAACACACAACTATAGACATTAATCAGTTGATCATTTAAATGTACAATTGCATCAGTCAATTACACTAAGTGATAAATAATAATATTATATGGTTTGAACATATGTTCTATAATAATATTATATGATTATAAGCGAATTGGATTTACTTTATTAAAATATAATAGTGAAAGCGCAAATTTATACAGTAATGTAATTTCCTATTATATGATATAGTTTTCCCCCCAAATATTTGCCACAAAAACTCAGTATTTCAACTAATAAACAAACGTCGTATACTCGGTTTGTTGAAACAACAAAATAATGTAAATATGGTCGACATTCATGTGTAATACAAAGCGCTTATTCTGAATAACACGAGTGATGCTACATATTTACCGTGATATTTTATTAAATTAAATTATCTCTAAACGAAAGTATTGCGTGTTTAGTATTGACTTCATTGACAACAAACGTCAAATCAGGAGCCTGGATGACCGTTATATGAAAGTGCGTATAGCACAAAAACACTGTTAAATTGATTCATTGTTCAATGTATTCAGAAGAATGTGTAGTAGCAATGCATTTATAAGTGAAACAAATGCATTTTATTTGCTTTTTGTGATGTAATGTCGCTTTAAGTTGTAGAACAGATCGTATGTATTGTTAATTTACTGTTTTATGATGTAGCAATGAGATACCTTGCTGGTCTGTCTATTACCTCCATTGACAGGTAGTCTGATTTATCCTGAAATATATATTGGTCCTCTTAGTTTGAATACTGTGTTTTACGGTTGTTCCCTAACCAGATGTTGCGGTATGATTAATGAAATGTTATCATAATCATGTTAATGATAACCATTTTTACAGTAAAGTATTCATTGGATATACTGTGTGATATCTGCCGAGTTATAGTAACATAAAAATGTGATTTTATCAAATGCATGTTAATTAATTCATACTTTAATTGATAACAAATTTTACATTGAATATGGTGTAGGATATCTGTTGCGATTTAGCAATTTAATAATTATAAGATGAAAACACGACTGAAATCTCTACTATAAATAGTTTTATTCGGGATGCATGCCTTGTACTACACATGAATGTTGGCCGTATGTACATTATTTTTATTGTAGAACCATAGACCTTCCGCAAGCCAGCTGGATAGGTTCTTCACAGGAAATAATTCGACAACCCCAGTGGGATTGAATATACAGCGGCGAAGGACAAGTTATTTGAAGTCAACGATCCTAACAACTCGAGCAAGGATGACAGATATATCAACGATCCTAACAACTCGAGCAAGGATGACAACGATCCTAGCAACTCGAGCAAGGATGACAACGATCCTAACAACTCGAGCAAGGATGACAAAGATCCTAACAACTCGAGCAAGGATGACAGATATATCAACGATCCTAACAACTCGACCAAGGATGACAGATGTATCAACGATCCTAACAACTCGACCAAGGATGACAGATATATCAACGATCCTAACAACTCGATCAAGGATGACAGATATATCAACGATCCTAGCAACTCGAGCAAGGATGACAGATATATCAACGATCCTAACAACTCGACCAAGGATGACAGATATATCAACGATCCTAACAACTCGAGCAAGGATGACAGATATATCAACGCTCCTAACAACTCGACCAAGGATGACAGATATATCAACGATCCTAACAACTCGACCAAGGATGACAGATATATCAACGATCCTAACAACTCGACCAAGGATGACAACGATCCTAACAACTCGAGCAAGGATGACAGATATATCAACGATCCTAACAACTCGACCAAGGATGACAACGATCCTAACAACTCGAGCAAGGATGACAGATATATCAACGATCCTAACAACTCGACCAAGGATGACAACGATCCTAACAACTCGAGCAAGGATGACAGATATATCAACGATCCTAACAACTCGACCAAGGATGACAACGATCCTAACAACTCGAGCAAGGATGACAGATATATCAACGATCCTAACAACTCGACCAAGGATGACAACGATCCTAACAACTCGAGCAAGGATGACAGATATATCAACGATCCTAACAACTCGACCAAGGATGACAGATATATCAACGATCCTAACAACTCGAGCAAGGATGACAACGATCCTAACAACTCGACCAAGGATGACAACGATCCTAACAACTCGAGCAAGGATGACAGATATATCAACGATCCTAACAACTCGACCAAGGATGACAGATATATCAACGATCCTAACAACTCGAGCAAGGATGACAACGATCCAAACAACTAGAGCAAGGATGACAGATATATCAACGATCCTAACAACTCGAGCAAGGATGACAGATATATCAACGATCCTAACAACTCGAGCAAGGATGACAAATATATCAACGATCCTAACAACTCGAGCAAGGATGACAGATATATCAACGATCCTAACAACTCGAGCAAGGATGACAGATATATCAACGATCCTAACAACTCGACCAAGGATCACAGATATATCAACGATCCTAACAACTCGAGCAAGGATGACAGATATATCAACGATACTAACAACTCGACCAAGGATGACAGATATATCAACGATCCTAACAACTCGAGCAAGGATGACAGATATATATTTTTATTGTAGAACCATAGACCTTCCGCAAGCCAGCTGGATAGGTTCTTCACAGGAAATAATTCGACAACCCCAGTGGGATTGAATATACAGCGGCGAAGGACAAGTTATTTGAAGTCAACGATCCTAACAACTCGAGCAAGGATGACAGATATATCAACGATCCTAACAACTCGAGCAAGGATGACAACGATCCTAACAACTCGAGCAAGGATGACAACGATCCTAACAACTCAAGCAAGGATGACAACGATCCTAACAACTCGAGCAAGGATGACAACGATCCTAACAACTCGAGCAAGGATGACAACGATTCTAACAACTCGAGCAAGGATGACAACGATCCTAACAACTCGAGCAAGGATGAAAACGATCCTAACAACTCGAGCAAGGATGACAACGATCCGAACAACTCGAGCAAGGATGAGAGATATATCAACGATCCTAACAACTCGACCAAGGATGACAACGATCCTAACAACTCGACCAAGGATGACAGATATATCAACGATCCTAACAACTCGACCAAGGATGACAACGATCCTAACAACTCGAGCAAGGATGTCAACGATCCTAACAACTCAAGCAAGGATGACAACGATCCTTACAACTCGACCAAGGATGACAGATATATCAACGATCCTAACAACTCGAGCAAGGATGACAACGATCCTATCAACTCGAGCAAGGATGACAACGATCCTAACAACTCGAGCAAGGATGACAACGATCCTAACAACTCGAGCAAGGATGACAGATATATCAACGATCCTAACAACTCGAGCAAGGATGACAGATATATCAACGATCCTAACAACTCGAGCAAGGATGACAGATATATCAACGATCCTAACAACTCGACCAAGGATGACAACGATCCTAACAACTCGAACAAGGATGACAGATATATCAACGATCCTAACAACTCGACCAAGGATGACAACGATCCTAACAACTCGAGCAAGGATGACAACGATCCTAACAACTCGAGCAAGGATGACAGATATATCAACGATCCTAACAACTCGACCAAGGATGACAGATATATCAACGATCCTAACAACTCGACCAAGGATGACAACGATCCTAACAACTCGAGCAAGGATGACAACAATCCTAACAACTCAAGCAAGGATGACAACGATCCTAACAACGCGACCAAGGATGACAGATATATCAACGATCCTAACAACTCGAGCAAGGATGACAACGATCCTATCAACTCGAGCAAGGATGACAACGATCCTAACAACTCGAGCAAGGATGACAACGATCCTAACAACTCGAGCAAGGATGACAGATATATCAACGATCCTAACAACTCGAGCAAGGATGACAGATATATCAACGATCCTAACAACTCGAGCAAGGATGACAGATATATCAACGATCCTAACAACTCGACCAAGGATGACAACGATCCTAACAACTCGAACAAGGATGACAGATATATCAACGATCCTAACAACTCGACCAAGGATGACAACGATCCTAACAACTCGAGCAAGGATGACAACGATCCTAACAACTCGAGCAAGGATGACAGATATATCAACGATCCTAACAACTCGACCAAGGATGACAGATATATCAACGATCCTAACAACTCGAGCAAGGATGACAGATATATCAACGATCCTAACAACTCGAGCAAGGATGACAGATATATCAACGATCCTAACAACTCGAGCAAGGATGACAGATATATCAACGATCCTAACAACTCGACCAAGGATGACAACGATCCTAACAACTCGAACAAGGATGACAGATATATCAACGATCCTAACAACTCGAGCAAGGATGACAACGATCCTACAACTCACAAGGATGACAACGATCCTAACAACTCGAGCAAGGATGACAGATATATCAACGATCCTAACAACTCGACCAAGGATGACAGATATATCAACGATCCTAACAACTCGACCAAGGATGACAACGATCCTAACAACTCGAGCAAGGATGACAGATATATCAACGATCCTAACAACTCGAGCAAGGATGACAGATATATCAACGATCCTAACAACTCGAGCAAGGATGACAGATATATCAACGATCCTAACAACTCGAGCAAGGATGACAGATATATCAACGATCCTAACAACTCGAGCAAGGATGACAGATATATCAACGATCCTAACAACTCGAGCAAAGATGACAGATATATTAACGATCCTAACAACTCGAGCAAGGATGACAAAGATCCTAACAACTCGAGCAAGGATGACAGATATATCAACGATCCTAACAACTCGACCAAGGATGACAGATGTATCAACGATCCTAACAACTCGACCAAGGATGACAACGATCCTAACAACTCGAGCAAGGATGACAGATATATCAACGATCCTAACAACTCGACCAAGGATGACAACGATCCTAACAACTCGAGCAAGGATGACAGATATATCAACGATCCTAACAACTCGACCAAGGATGACAACGATCCTAACAACTCGAGCAAGGATGACAGATATATCAACGATCCTAACAACTCGACCAAGGATGACAACGATCCTAACAACTCAAGCAAGGATGACAGATATATCAACGATCCTAACAACTCGACCAAGGATGACAACGATCCTAACAACTCGAGCAAGGATGACAGATATATCAACGATCCTAACAACTCGACCAAGGATGACAGATATATCAACGATCCTAACAACTCGAGCAAGGATGACAACGATCCTAACAACTCGACCAAGGATGACAACGATCCTAACAACTCGAGCAAGGATGACAGATATATCAACGATCCTAACAACTCGACCAAGGATGACAGATATATCAACGATCCTAACAACTCGAGCAAGGATGACAACGATCCAAACAACTAGAGCAAGGATGACAGATATATCAACGATCCTAACAACTCGAGCAAGGATGACAGATATATCAACGATCCTAACAACTCGAGCAAGGATGACAAATATATCAACGATCCTAACAACTCGAGCAAGGATGACAGATATATCAACGATCCTAACAACTCGAGCAAGGATGACAGATATATCAACGATCCTAACAACTCGACCAAGGATCACAGATATATCAACGATCCTAACAACTCGAGCAAGGATGACAGATATATCAACGATACTAACAACTCGACCAAGGATGACAGATATATCAACGATCCTAACAACTCGAGCAAGGATGACAGATATATATTTTTATTGTAGAACCATAGACCTTCCGCAAGCCAGCTGGATAGGTTCTTCACAGGAAATAATTCGACAACCCCAGTGGGATTGAATATACAGCGGCGAAGGACAAGTTATTTGAAGTCAACGATCCTAACAACTCGAGCAAGGATGACAGATATATCAACGATCCTAACAACTCGAGCAAGGATGACAACGATCCTAACAACTCGAGCAAGGATGACAACGATCCTAACAACTCAAGCAAGGATGACAACGATCCTAACAACTCGAGCAAGGATGACAACGATCCTAACAACTCGAGCAAGGATGACAACGATTCTAACAACTCGAGCAAGGATGACAACGATCCTAGCAACTCGAGCAAGGATGAAAACGATCCTAACAACTCGAGCAAGGATGACAACGATCCGAACAACTCGAGCAAGGATGAGAGATATATCAACGATCCTAACAACTCGACCAAGGATGACAACGATCCTAACAACTCGACCAAGGATGACAGATATATCAACGATCCTAACAACTCGACCAAGGATGACAACGATCCTAACAACTCGAGCAAGGATGACAACGATCCTAACAACTCAAGCAAGGATGACAACGATCCTAACAACTCGACCAAGGATGACAGATATATCAACGATCCTAACAACTCGAGCAAGGATGACAACGATCCTATCAACTCGAGCAAGGATGACAACGATCCTAACAACTCGAGCAAGGATGACAACGATCCTAACAACTCGAGCAAGGATGACAGATATATCAACGATCCTAACAACTCGAGCAAGGATGACAGATATATCAACGATCCTAACAACTCGAGCAAGGATGACAGATATATCAACGATCCTAACAACTCGACCAAGGATGACAACGATCCTAACAACTCGAACAAGGATGACAGATATATCAACGATCCTAACAACTCGACCAAGGATGACAACGATCCTAACAACTCGAGCAAGGATGACAACGATCCTAACAACTCGAGCAAGGATGACAGATATATCAACGATCCTAACAACTCGACCAAGGATGACAGATATATCAACGATCCTAACAACTCGACCAAGGATGACAACGATCCTAACAACTCGAGCAAGGATGACAACAATCCTAACAACTCAAGCAAGGATGACAACGATCCTAACAACGCGACCAAGGATGACAGATATATCAACGATCCTAACAACTCGAGCAAGGATGACAACGATCCTATCAACTCGAGCAAGGATGACAACGATCCTAACAACTCGAGCAAGGATGACAACGATCCTAACAACTCGAGCAAGGATGACAGATATATCAACGATCCTAACAACTCGAGCAAGGATGACAGATATATCAACGATCCTAACAACTCGAGCAAGGATGACAGATATATCAACGATCCTAACAACTCGACCAAGGATGACAACGATCCTAACAACTCGAACAAGGATGACAGATATATCAACGATCCTAACAACTCGACCAAGGATGACAACGATCCTAACAACTCGAGCAAGGATGACAACGATCCTAACAACTCGAGCAAGGATGACAGATATATCAACGATCCTAACAACTCGACCAAGGATGACAACGATCCTAACAACTCGAGCAAGGATGACAGATATATCAACGATCCTAACAACTCGAGCAAGGATGACAGATATATCAACGATCCTAACAACTCGAGCAAGGATGACAGATATATCAACGATCCTAACAACTCGACCAAGGATGACAACGATCCTAACAACTCGACCAAGGATGACAGATATATCAACGATCCTAGCAACTCGAGCAAGGATGACAGCTATATCAACGATCCTAACAACTCGACCAAGGATGACAGATATATCAACGATCCTAACAACTCGACCAAGGATGACAGATATATCAACGATCCTAACAACTCGAGCAAGGATGACAGATATATCAACGATCCTAACAACTCGAGCAAGGATGACAGATATATCAACGATCCTAACAACTCGAGCAAGGATGACAGATATATCAACGATCCTAACAACTCGAGCAAGGATGACAACGATCCTAACAACTCGAGCAAGGATGACAGATATATCAACGATCCTAACAACTCGAGCAAGGATGACAGATATATCAACGATCCTAACAACTCGAGCAAGGATGACAGATATATCAACGATCCTAACAACTCGAGCAAGGATGACAGATATATCAACGATCCTAACAACTCGAGCAAGGATGACAGATATATCAACGATCCTAACAACTCGACCAAGGATGACAGATATATCAACGATCCTAACAACTCGAGCAAGGATGACAGATATATATTTTTATTGTAGAACCATAGACCTTCCGCAAGCCAGCTGGATAGGTTCTTCACAGGAAATAATTCGACAACCCCAGTGGGATTGAATATACAGCGGCGAAGGACAAGTTATTTGAAGTCAACGATCCTAACAACTCGAGCAAGGATGACAGATATATCAACGATCCTAACAACTCGAGCAAGGATGACAACGATCCTAACAACTCGAGCAAGGATGACAACGATCCTAACAACTCGACCAAGGATGACAGATATATCAACGATCCTAACAACTCGAGCAAGGATGACAACGATCCTAACAACTCAAGCAAGGATGACAACGATCCTAACAACTCGAGCAAGGATGACAACGATCCTAACAACTCGAGCAAGGATGACAACGATTCTAACAACTCGAGCAAGGATGACAACGATCCTAACAACTCGAGCAAGGATGAAAACGATCCTAACAACTCGAGCAAGGATGACAACGATCCTAACAACTCGAGCAAGGATGACAGATATATCAACGATCCTAACAACTCGACCAAGGATGACAACGATCCTAACAACTCGAGCAAGGATGACAACGATCCTAACAACTCGAGCAAGGATGACAACGATCCTAACAACTCGAGCAAGGATGACAGATATATCAACGATCCTAACAACTCGACCAAGGATGACAGATATATCAACGATCCTAACAACTCGAGCAAGGATGACAGCTATATCAACGATCCTAACAACTCGAGCAAGGATGACAGATATATCAACGATCCTAACAACTCGAGCAAGGATGACAGATATATCAACGATCCTAACAACTCGAGCAAGGATGACAGATATATCAACGATCCTAACAACTCGAGCAAGGATGACAACGATCCTAACAACTCGAGCAAGGATGACAGATATATCAACGATCCTAACAACTCGAGCAAGGATGACAACGATCCTAACAACTCGAGCAAGGATGACAACGATCCTAACAACTCGAGCAAGGATGACAGATATATCAACGATCCTAACAACTCGACCAAGGATGACAACGATCCTAACAACTCGAGCAAGGATGACAGATATATCAACGATCCTAACAACTCGAGCAAGGATGACAGATATATCAACGATCCTAACAACTCGAGCAAGGATGACAGATATATATTTTTATTGTAGAACCATAGACCTTCCGCAAGCCAGCTGGATAGGTTCTTCACAGGAAATAATTCGACAACCCCAGTGGGATTGAATATACAGCGGCGAAGGACAAGTTATTTGAAGTCAACGATCCTAACAACTCGAGCAAGGATGACAGATATATCAACGATCCTAACAACTCGAGCAAGGATGACAACGATCCTAACAACTCGAGCAAGGATGACAACGATCCTAACAACTCGACCAAGGATGACATATATATCAACGATCCTAACAACTCGAGCAAGGATGACAACGATCCTAACAACTCAAGCAAGGATGACAACGATCCTAACAACTCGAGCAAGGATGACAACGATCCTAACAACTCGAGCAAGGATGACAACGATTCTAACAACTCGAGCAAGGATGACAACGATCCTAACAACTCGAGCAAGGATGAAAACGATCCTAACAACTCGAGCAAGGATGACAACGATCCTAACAACTCGAGCAAGGATGAGAGATATATCAACGATCCTAACAACTCGACCAAGGATGACAACGATCCTAACAACTCGACCAAGGATGACAGATATATCAACGATCCTAACAACTCGACCAAGGATGACAACGATCCTAACAACTCGAGCAAGGATGACAACGATCCTAACAACTCAAGCAAGGATGACAACGATCCTAACAACTCGACCAAGGATGACAGATATATCAACGATCCTAACAACTCGAGCAAGGATGACAACGATCCTATCAACTCGAGCAAGGATGACAACGATCCTAACAACTCGAGCAAGGATGACAACGATCCTAACAACTCGAGCAAGGATGACAGATATATCAACGATCCTAACAACTCGAGCAAGGATGACAGATATATCAACGATCCTAACAACTCGAGCAAGGATGACAGATATATCAACGATCCTAACAACTCGACCAAGGATGACAACGATCCTAACAACTCGAACAAGGATGACAGATATATCAACGATCCTAACAACTCGACAAAGGATGACAACGATCCTAACAACTCGAGCAAGGATGACAACGATCCTAACAACTCGAGCAAGGATGACAGATATATCAACGATCCTAACAACTCGACCAAGGATGACAGATATATCAACGATCCTAACAACTCGACCAAGGATGACAACGATCCTAACAACTCGAGCAAGGATGACAACGATCCTAACAACTCAAGCAAGGATGACAACGATCCTAACAACTCGACCAAGGATGACAGATATATCAACGATCCTAACAACTCGAGCAAGGATGACAACGATCCTATCAACTCGAGCAAGGATGACAACGATCCTAACAACTCGAGCAAGGATGACAACGATCCTAACAACTCGAGCAAGGATGACAGATATATCAACGATCCTAACAACTCGAGCAAGGATGACAGATATATCAACGATCCTAACAACTCGAGCAAGGATGACAGATATATCAACGATCCTAACAACTCGACCAAGGATGACAACGATCCTAACAACTCGAACAAGGATGACAGATATATCAACGATCCTAACAACTCGACCAAGGATGACAACGATCCTAACAACTCGAGCAAGGATGACAACGATCCTAACAACTCGAGCAAGGATGACAGATATATCAACGATCCTAACAACTCGAGCAAGGATGACAGATATATCAACGATCCTAACAACTCGAGCAAGGATGACAGATATATCAACGATCCTAACAACTCGAGCAAGGATGACAGATATATCAACGATCCTAACAACTCGACCAAGGATGACAACGATCCTAACAACTCGACCAAGGATGACAGATATATCAACGATCCTAGCAACTCGAGCAAGGATGACAGCTATATCAACGATCCTAACAACTCGACCAAGGATGACAGATATATCAACGATCCTAACAACTCGACCAAGGATGACAGATATATCAACGATCCTAACAACTCGAGCAAGGATGACAGATATATCAACGATCCTAACAACTCGAGCAAGGATGACAGATATATCAACGATCCTAACAACTCGAGCAAGGATGACAGATATATCAACGATCCTAACAACTCGAGCAAGGATGACAGATATATCAACGATCCTAACAACTCGAGCAAGGATGACAGATATATCAACGATCCTAACAACTCGAGCAAGGATGACAGATATATCAACGATCCTAACAACTCGAGCAAGGATGACAGATATATCAACGATCCTAACAACTCGAGCAAGGATGACAGATATATCAACGATCCTAACAACTCGAGCAAGGATGACAGATATATCAACGATCCTAACAACTCGACCAAGGATGACAGATATATCAACGATCCTAACAACTCGAGCAAGGATGACAGATATATATTTTTATTGTAGAACCATAGACCTTCCGCAAGCCAGCTGGATAGGTTCTTCACAGGAAATAATTCGACAACCCCAGTGGGATTGAATATACAGCGGCGAAGGACAAGTTATTTGAAGTCAACGATCCTAACAACTCGAGCAAGGATGACAGATATATCAACGATCCTAACAACTCGAGCAAGGATGACAACGATCCTAACAACTCGAGCAAGGATGACAACGATCCTAACAACTCGACCAAGGATGACAGATATATCAACGATCCTAACAACTCGAGCAAGGATGACAACGATCCTAACAACTCAAGCAAGGATGACAACGATCCTAACAACTCGAGCAAGGATGACAACGATCCTAACAACTCGAGCAAGGATGACAACGATTCTAACAACTCGAGCAAGGATGATAACGATCCTAACAACTCGAGCAAGGATGAAAACGATCCTAACAACTCGAGCAAGGATGACAACGATCCTAACAACTCGAGCAAGGATGACAGATATATCAACGATCCTAACAACTCGACCAAGGATGACAACGATCCTAACAACTCGAGCAAGGATGACAACGATCCTAACAACTCAAGCAAGGATGACAACGATCCTAACAACTCGAGCAAGGATGACAGATATATCAACGATCCTAACAACTCGAGCAAGGATGACAGATATATCAACGATCCTAACAACTCGAGCAAGGATGACAGCTATATCAACGATCCTAACAACTCGAGCAAGGATGACAGATATATCAACGATCCTAACAACTCGAGCAAGGATGACAGATATATCAACGATCCTAACAACTCGAGCAAGGATGACAGATATATCAACGATCCTAACAACTCGACCAAGGATGACAACGATCCTAACAACTCGAGCAAGGATGACAGATATATCAACGATCCTAACAACTCGACCAAGGATGACAACGATCCTAACAACTCGAGCAAGGATGACAACGATCCTAACAACTCGAGCAAGGATGACAGATATATCAACGATCCTAACAACTCGACAAGGATGACAACGATCCTAACAACTCGAGCAAGGATGACAGATATATCAACGATCCTAACAACTCGAGCAAGGATGACAGATATATCAACGATCCTAACAACTCGAGCAAGGATGACAGATATATCAACGATCCTAACAACTCGACCAAGGATGACAACGATCCTAACAACTCGAGCAAGGATGACAGATATATCAACGATCCTAACAACTCGAGCAAGGATGACAGATATATCAACGATCCTAACAACTCGAGCAAGGATGACAACGATCCTAACAACTCGAGCAAGGATGACAGATATATCAACGATCCTAACAACTCGAGCAAGGATGACAGATATATCAACGATCCTAACAACTCGAGCAAGGATGACAGATATATCAACGATCCTAACAACTCGAGCAAGGATGACAGATATATCAACGATCCTAACAACTCGAGCAAGGATGACAGATATATCAACGATCCTAACAACTCGAGCAAGGATGACAGATATATCAACGATCCTAACAACTCGAGCAAGGATGACAGATATATCAACGATCCTAACAACTCGACCAAGGATGACAGATATATCAACGATCCTAACAACTCGAGCAAGGATGACAGATATATATTTTTATTGTAGAACCATAGACCTTCCGCAAGCCAGCTGGATAGGTTCTTCACAGGAAATAATTCGACAACCCCAGTGGGATTGAATATACAGCGGCGAAGGACAAGTTATTTGAAGTCAACGATCCTAACAACTCGAGCAAGGATGACAGATATATCAACGATCCTAACAACTCGAGCAAGGATGACAACGATCCTAACAACTCGAGCAAGGATGACAACGATCCTAACAACTCGAGCAAGGATGACAACGATCCTAACAACTCGAGCAAGGATGACAACGATCCTAACAACTCGAGCAAGGATGACAACGATCCTAACAACTCGAGCAAGGATGACAACGATCCTAACAACTCGAGCAAGGATGAAAACGATCCTAACAACTCGAGCAAGGATGACAACGATCCTAACAACTCGAGCAAGGATGAAGATATATCAACGATCCTAACAACTCGACCAAGGATGACAACGATCCTAACAACTCGACCAAGGATGACAGATATATCAACGATCCTAACAACTCGACCAAGGATGACAACGATCCTAACAACTCGAGCAAGGATGACAACGATCCTAACAACTCAAGCAAGGATGACAACGATCCTAACAACTCGAGCAAGGATGACAGATATATCAACGATCCTAACAACTCGAGCAAGGATGACAGATATATCAACGATCCTAGCAACTCGAGCAAGGATGACAGCTATATCAACGATCCTAACAACTCGACCAAGGATGACAGATATATCAACGATCCTAACAACTCGACCAAGGATGACAACGATCCTAACAACTCGAGCAAGGATGACAGATATATCAACGATCCTAACAACTCGACCAAGGATGACAACGATCCTAACAACTCGAGCAAGGATGACAACGATCCTAACAACTCAAGCAAGGATGACAACGATCCTAACAACTCGAGCAAGGATGACAGATATATCAACGATCCTAACAACTCGAGCAAGGATGACAGATATATCAACGATCCTAGCAACTCGAGCAAGGATGACAGCTATATCAACGATCCTAACAACTCGAGCAAGGATGACAGATATATCAACGATCCTAACAACTCGAGCAAGGATGACAGATATATCAACGATCCTAACAACTCGAGCAAGGATGACAGATATATCAACGATCCTAACAACTCGAGCAAGGATGACAGATATATCAACGATCCTAACAACTCGAGCAAGGATGACAGATATATCAACGATCCTAACAACTCGAGCAAAGATGACAGATATATCAACGATCCTAACAACTCGAGCAAGGATGACAGATATATCAACGATCCTAACAACTCGACCAAGGATCACAGATATATCAACGATCCTAACAACTCGAGCAAGGATGACAGATATATATTTTTATTGTAGAACCATAGACCTTCCGCAAGCCAGCTGGATAGGTTCTTCACAGGAAATAATTCGACAACCCCAGTGGGATTGAATATACAGCGGCGAAGGACAAGTTATTTGAAGTCAACGATCCTAACAACTCGAGCAAGGATGACAACGATCCTAACAACTCGAGCAAGGATGACAACGATCCTAACAACTCGAGCAAGGATGACAACGATCCTAACAACTCGAGCAAGGATGACAGATATATCAACGATCCTAACAACTCGACCAAGGATGACAACGATCCTAACAACTCGACCAAGGATGACAGATATATCAACGATCCTAACAACTCGAGCAAGGATGACAACGATCCTAACAACTCGAGCAAGGATGACAACGATCCTAACAACTCGAGCAAGGATGACAGATATATCAACGATCCTAACAACTCGACCAAGGATGACAACGATCCTAACAACTCGACCAAGGATGACAGATATATCAACGATCCTAACAACTCGACCAAGGATGACAACGATCCTAACAACTCGACCAAGGATGACAGATATATCAACGATCCTAACAACTCGACCAAGGATGACAACGATCCTAACAACTCGAGCAAGGATGACAACGATCCTATCAACTCGAGCAAGGATGACAACGATCCTAACAACTCGAGCAAGGATGACAACGATCCTAACAACTCGAGCAAGGATGACAGATATATCAACGATCCTAACAACTCGACCAAGGATGACAGATATATCAACGATCCTAACAACTCGAGCAAGGATGACAGATATATCAACGATCCTAACAACTCGAGCAAGGATGACAGATATATCAACGATCCTAACAACTCGAGCAAGGATGACAGATATATCAACGATCCTAACAACTCGACCAAGGATGACAACGATCCTAACAACTCGACCAAGGATGACAGATATATCAACGATCCTAACAACTCGACCAAGGATGACAACGATCCTAACAACTCGACCAAGGATGACAGATATATCAACGATCCTAACAACTCGACCAAGGATGACAACGATCCTAACAACTCGACCAAGGATGACAGATATATCAACGATCCTAACAACTCGACCAAGGATGACAACGATCCTAACAACTCGAGCAAGGATGACAGATATATCAACGATCCTAACAACTCGACCAAGGATGACAACGATCCTAACAACTCGACCAAGGATGACAGATATATCAACGATCCTAACAACTCGACCAAGGATGACAACGATCCTAACAACTCGACCAAGGATGACAGATATATCAACGATCCTAACAACTCGACCAAGGATGACAACGATCCTAACAACTCGAGCAAGGATGACAACGATCCTATCAACTCGAGCAAGGATAGCAACGATCCTAACAACTCGAGCAAGGATGACAACGATCCTAACAACTCGAGCAAGGATGACAGATATATCAACGATCCTAACAACTCGACCAAGGATGACATATATATCAACGATCCTAACAACTCGAGCAAGGATGACAGATATATCAACGATCCTAACAACTCGAGCAAGGATGACAGATATATCAACGATCCTAACAACTCGAGCAAGGATGACAGATATATCAACGATCCTAACAACTCGAGCAAGGATGACAGATATATCAACGATCCTAACAACTCGAGCAAGGATGACAGATATATCAACGATCCTAACAACTCGACCAAGGATGACAGATATATCAACGATCCTAACAACTCGAGCAAGGATGACAGATATATCAACGATCCTAACAACTCGAGCAAGGATGACAGATATATCAACGATCCTAACAACTCGACCAAGGATGACAGATATATCAATGATCCTAACAACTCGACCAAGGATGACAGATATATCAACGATCCTAACAACTCGAGCAAGGATGACAGATATATCAACGATCCTAACAACTCCAGCAGGGATGACAGATATATCAACGATCCTAACAACTCGACCAAGGATCACAGATATATCAACGATCCTAATAACTCGAGCAAGGATGACAGATATATCAACGATCCTAACAACTCGACCAAGGATGACAACGATCCTAACAACTCGAGCAAGGATGACAGATATATCAACGATCCTAACAACTCGACCAAGGATGACAGATATATCAACGATCCTAACAACTCGAGCAAGGATGACAGATATATCAACGATCCTAACAACTCGAGCAAGGATGACAACGATCCTAACAACTCACAAGGATGACAACGATCCTAACAACTCGAGCAAGGATGACAGATATATCAACGATCCTAACAACTCGAGCAAGGATGACAGATATATCAACGATCCTAACAACTCGAGCAAGGATGACAGATATATCAACGATCCTAACAACTCGAGCAAGGATGACAGATATATCAACGATCCTAACAACTCGAGCAAGGATGACAGATATATCAACGATCCTAACAACTCGAGCAAGGATGACAGATATATCAACGATCCTAACAACTCGAGCAAGGATGACAACGATCCTAACAACTCAAGCAAGGATGACAACGATCCTAACAACTCGAGCAAGGATGACAGATATATCAACGATCCTAACAACTCGAGCAAGGATGACAGATATATCAACGATCCTAACAACTCGAGCAAGGATGACAGATATATCAACGATCCTAACAACTCGAGCAAGGATGACAGATATATCAACGATCCTAACAACTCGAGCAAGGATGACAGATATATCAACGATCCTAACAACTCGAGCAAGGATGACAGATATATCAACGATCCTAACAACTCGAGCAAGGATGACAGATATATCAACGATCCTAACAACTCGAGCAAGGATGACAAAGATCCTAACAACTCGAGCAAGGATGACAGATATATCAACGATCCTAACAACTCGACCAAGGATGACAGATATATCAACGATCCTAACAACTCGAGCAAGGATGACAACGATCCTAACAACTCGAGCAAGGATGACAGATATATCAACGATCCTAACAACTCGACCAAGGATGACAACGATCCTAACAACTCGAGCAAGGATGACAGATATATCAACGATCCTAACAACTCGAGCAAGGATGACAACGATCCTAACAACTCGAGCAAGGATGAAAACGATCCTAACAACTCGAGCAAGGATGACAACGATCCTAACAACTCGAGCAAGGATGACAGATATATCAACGATCCTAACAACTCGACCAAGGATGACAACGATCCTAACAACTCGACCAAGGATGACAGATATATCAACGATCCTAATAACTCGACCAAGGATGACAACGATCCTAACAACTCGAACAAGGATGACAACGATCCTAACAACTCGAGCAAGGATGACAACGATCCTAGCAACTCGAGCAAGGATGACAACGATCCTATCAACTCGAGCAAGGATGACAACGATCCTAACAACTCGAGCAAGGATGACAACGATCCTAACAACTCGAGCAAGGATGACAGATATATCAACGATCCTAACAACTCGAGCAAGGATGACAGATATATCAACGATCCTAACAACTCGAGCAAGGATGACAGATATATCAACGATCCTAACAACTCGAGCAAGGATGACAGATATATCAACGATCCTAACAACTCGAGCAAGGATGACAGATATATCAACGAAACAACTCGACAAGGATGAATCTAGCAACTCGAGCAAGGATGACAGATATATCAACGATCCTAACAACTCGAGCAAGGATGACAGATATATCAACGATCCTAACAACTCGAGCAAGGATGACAGATATATTAACGATCCTAACAACTCGACCAAGGATGACAACGATCCTAAGAACTCGAGCAAGGATGACAGATATATCAACGATCCTAACAACTCGACCAAGGATGACAGATATATCAACGATCCTAACAACTCGACCAAGGATGACAGATATATCAACGATCCTAACAACTCGAGCAAGGATGACAGATATATCAACGATCCTAACAACTCGAGCAAGGATGACAGATATATCAACGATCCTAACCACTCGAGCAAGGATGACAACGATCCTAACAGCTCGAGCAAGGATGACAGATATATCAACGATCCTAACAACTCGAGCAAGGATGACAACGATCCTAGCAACTCGAGCAAGGATGACAGATATATCAACGATCCTAACAACTCGAGCAAGGATGACAACGATCCTAACAACTCGAGCAAGGATGACAACGATCCTAACAACTCGAGCAAGGATGACAACGATCCTAACAACTCGAGCAAGGATGACAGATATATCAACGATCCTAACAACTCGACCAAGGATGACAACGATCCTAACAACTCGACGAAGGATGGCAGATATATCAACGATCCTATCAACTCGACCAAGGATGACAACGATCCTAACAACTCGAGCAAGGATGACAACGATCCTAACAACTCGAGCAAGGATGACAACGATCCTTACAACTCGAGCAAGGATGACAACGATCCTATCAACTCGAGCAAGGATGACAACGATCCTAACAACTCGAGCAAGGATGACAACGATCCTAACAACTCGAGCAAGGATGACAGATATATCAACGATCCTAACAACTCGAGCAAGGATGACATATATATCAACGATCCTAACAACTCGACCAAGGATGACAGATATATCAACGATCCTAACAACTCGAGCAAGGATGACAGATATATCAACGATCCTAACAACTCGACCAAGGATGACAGATATATCAACGATCCTAACAACTCGAGCAAGGATGACAGATATATCAACGATCCTAACAACTCGAGCAAGGATGACAGATATATCAACGATCCTAACAACTCGAGCAAGGATGACAACGATCCTAACAACTCGAGCAAGGATGACAGATATATCAACGATCCTAACAACTCGAGCAAGGATGACAGATATATCAACGATCCTAACAACTCGAGCAAGGATGACATATATATCAACGATCCTAACAACTCGAGCAAGGATGACAGATATATCAACGATCCTAACAACTCGAGCAAGGATGACAGATATATCAACGATCCTAACAACTCGAGCAAGGATGACAGATATATCAACGATCCTAACAACTCGAGCAAGGATGACAGATATATCAACGATCCTAACAACTCGACCAAGGATGACAACGATCCTAACAACTCGAGCAAGGATGACAGATATATCAACGATCCTAACAACTCGAGCAAGGATGACAACGATCCTAACAACTCGAGCAAGGATGACAACGATCCTAACAACTCGAGCAAGGATGACAACGATCCTAACAACTCGAGCAAGGATGACAGATATATCAACGATCCTAGCAACTCGACCAAGGATGACAACGATCCTAACAACTCGACCAAGGATGACAGATATATCAACGATCCTAACAACTCGACCAAGGATGACAACGATCCTAACAACTCGAGCAAGGATGACAACGATCCTAACAACTCAAGCAAGGATGACAACGATCCTAACAACTCGACCAAGGATGACAGATATATCAACGATCCTAACAACTCGAGCAAGGATGACAACGATCCTATCAACTCGAGCAAGGATGACAACGATCCTAACAACTCGAGCAAGGATGACAACGATCCTAAGAACTCGAGCAAGGATGACAGATATATCAACGATCCTAACAACTCGACCAAGGATGACAGATATATCAATGATCCTAACAACTCGACCAAGGATGACAGATATATCAACGATCCTAACAACTCGACCAAGGATGACAGCTATATCAATGATCCTAACAACTCGAGCAAGGATCACAGATATATCAACGATCCTAACAACTCGAGCAAGGATGACAGATATATCAACGATCCTAACAACTCGAGCAAGGATGACAGATATATCAACGATCCTAACAACTCGACCAAGGATGACAGATATATCCGTCAAGTTTGAATGAGGCAGAACACAATCATTTGAAGCAGTTACCGTTCCGAATTTCCATTTTCCTTTGCATGTACCAGCATTTTGTATCTCGCTACTTCCGGTGAGTACCTAGTAACGGTATAGTTGCTGTATAATATCCTGCAATATAATACAATAACGTTGTAGTCTCAGTGTAGCTGTTGTCGCTGTTGCTGCTGGATCTTTGAATAAGAAATAGTTACATCTATAATTTTGTTATTGTCGTTAGTGTTAATGTTTGGTGTAATAGACAGAGAACCTGCCACAACCACCTCTCCATAAGGAGAGAAACTATATAAGCTATGCTTCCGTTTTGATCCGTTCCTATTCTTTGATTTTGTGTGCATGCATTGTTTTGTGAATGTATATAGTGGAATAAATATGTTTAAACCAACCACCTCAAAAGCCACATGCACTTCCGACAGAGAACCTGCCACAACCACCTCGATAACAACATTGACTTTCCGACAGAGATCCTGCCAAAACCACCTCAATAGCCACATGCCCTTCCGCATCAATAGCCACATGCCCTTCCAATAGAGAACCTGCCACAACAACATCAATAGGCGCATGCCATTCCGAATGAGATCCTGCCACAACCACCTCAATAACCACATGTACTACCGACAGAGAACCTGCCACAACCACCTCAATGACCACATGCCCTTCCGACAGAGATCCTGCCACAACCACCTCAATAGCCACATGCACTTTCGACAGAGAACCTGCCACAACCACCTCAATAGGCGCATGCCATTCCGAATGAGATCCTGCCACAACCACCCTCAATAACAACATGCACATCCGATAGAGAACTTATCACAACCACCTCAATAACCACATGTACTACAGAGAACCTGCCACAACCACCTCAATGACCACATGCATATCCGATAGAGAACCTGCCACAACCACCCCAATAGCCACATGTACTACAGAGAACCTGCTACAACCACCTCAATGACCACATGCCCTTCCGACAGAGATCATGTCACAACCACCTCAATAACAACATACACTTCCGACAGAGATCATGCCACAACCACCTCAATAACAACATACACTTCGGTAGAGAACTTGCCACAACCACCCCAATAACCACATGCACAGAAACATGAAGTTAATTCCTTCTCCCAACTGCAACTGTGAGGCCGTCGACAACACTTCAGAACACATATTAACATTGCCCACTGTGTGAACTACAGAGGAACTATTAATTACTTCAACTTCATACAGCTGAACAATCTGTAATGCTTATGATTACTGGCATAGAGAAACTCCACTTCATTAAAAGCTGCATGGTTTCAATCATGAGCTAGAGAGAACAGTGCAGTTCATCTTCGGCCTGGGACTACATTATATGCGATACAGATGGGCGTGTGAACGAGAAAAAGAATGACAAATGCAACCTGAACACGAGTATATAGCACAACTCTATAAAGGGTACTTTCCCTTATATTTGTTCTACACAATACACTGTGTATAACCAATTTGTAATCATTCTGACTATTCCCTTTATTAATGAGAATCGAGCTAACCTTCTGTACATATCGTCATCTTCACCTCCCCAGCCGAAGTAGATATTAGAAAATCCGTTAATGTTCTTAAACTGTTCAGTAGTGATGGCGCTGACCCCTCCAAATATCTGTGCATAAGGTAATCTGAAAATATGCATGTCAAGCACTACCAATCAACTGTGCCTACATATATCTGGAGTTAAGGTAATCTGAAATATACACAAGTGAACCATGACATGCATGGCACATGTCAATCAATGGTGTATACATTGATATATACTCGTATATCTGGGGATACGATTATCTGAAATATACACAACTATGACATATGGGTAATATAAATAACACATTTCAATCAATGATTCTACAAATACCTGGGAATGAGGTAATCTGAACAATACACAATTATGAGATATTGGCTGATGTACAATCAATCTTCTGTTGCCTAATCTGCCATGGTATGCGGTGTGTGCGTGCGTGCATGTGTGTGTTTTACGTATATTTATAGTCGCTACCGGTTGCTTGGAGTGGCAATGAAACTATACTAAACATACCCAGCTACATATTCATACTGAAGAGGTACTATCATTTCCCGTTTTTCTTAGGATTTTGTGTCTTTTACGTTTATTTATCATATGAGCGACACCTCCTGAAGAGATTAGTCATTTTAGATTAGGGACCCATTCCAGAGTCTCCTCTGGTTCGTTTACGTGCACGGTGTAAGGCACCGACACGAGACCTCGGTATAAAGTCCCATCTGAAAGACTGTTAATTTTATTAGGGTCAGATGGGGAATCGAACCTGCGATCCCTGGATTACCAGTCCATCGTGTTAACCACTAGACTACATATCCGCCTGTGTGTGTTTTTATGCTATGTTTGTGTATTATAGTTGCTGTATACACACCTGGCCTGTCTTCCCGGGCTACTGCACATTCTAGACAATGTCATGCGGAGGAATTTGCGACAGGAACTAATCTAGCTACACATATGCATCCGCCATATCCAACAAAGTGAATCTTTAGTTTACATAAATGACTAGTTTTTGTACATTAATCATCGACAGTTCATATTAAACGTGCATGCATGTTATAATTCAATCCATTTATCAGTGGGCGGAGTTGATGAATAGTTATTGTTTTTTTGCCGTTTTACTACATTCACTACTATAGCAATCCGTCATGTAATGAACTGACATAAAGATAAACAGTACACATTGAGAGTCCTCGCTCATTTTTTGTTACCTCCCTTGACAGATTAAGTCGGATTTATAACGAAATGTATATCAGTTCTTTCAGCTGGGCTCCTTGGCTGTTACTGTTGTTCCCTAACGAGATGTTGCGGTATGATAAATGTGTTTTTATCAAATGCATTAATTCATATTTTAATTGATAACACATTGCATGTTGGATATACTAGTGGATATCTGTCGAGAATTAGTAATTCAATACTTATAAGATGAGAAAACAGACGAATATAACATTGTGCCAATGAAACAACGATAAAAACAGAGGAAACAACTTAAGAGGGTCTAACTACTATTAGGGAGTATTCGGAGGAAGAAACTGACCGATGACTCTCATTAGAAAGAGAGATTGTTCATATCTTAATATTCGCCCTATACTATGGAACACGGTACAACAAGTTGTATTTTAGACGGACTTGGAGATTCAGTGGTTAATACGACTGCGAATTCAGGAATAACAGGTTCGATCCCCCTTATAATAATATTAACAGTCTTTCAGATGGAACTATGATTAGGTATCGTGTATCTGTGCCATACACCTGGCATATAAGGGAACCAGGGATGTTTCTGCAAGTTGAGAGTTTTCTGTATCTTGCGCTATCCTCCACATCATAGAATGGCTACTATACGTCTGGAGACCTCGCCTATATTAACCAGGGAGCGACCATTAATAACCATATCCAAATATAAATTGTCTTTCATGCGAAATGTAGATGAAAATATATTGAAACAAATGCAGTTAATTGATTTTCTATAGCGTTTTGTGTTACGTTGTTTCTAGTTTTCACAGTAACATATATCAACGCATTACGCATACTAAAGCGTCTGTGTGTAAAGACAGTTTGTTTACAAAGTGAGAAGGATATTTTGTGAATTTGATCGTTTTATAAACATTTTATCGTGGAATCTTAGCATGGACATAATGTAAGATAGAGTGCTATTTTATACGAATAGCTTGAAGGTGAACTTTTTGCATTTTGTTGCTTTTGAAGACATCTTTTCTCAAAAGTTATCACCTGTGTTTCTATTTATAGTAACACACCTGTACTTTAAATGTATCGAATTTGACCAGTGAATAGCCAATGTATAGAACATCGCATTGAGCGTCTGTTCGTCACGCATGAATTGGCAGCACGGGTGACGAGATATATACTTGATTTCTGTATAGCTCGACTGGTGAAAGTATGTCGTCTGGAAACACGTTAACTGGAATCAACAGCGAGGCGGAAGATTACGTCGAGTCTATCATGGGCTCGCAACGAATTATACGTGTGGATACACCAGGTACGACAGCAGGTGGACGGAAAAGAAATCTATCATTACCTTCTTCTGCTGAATCATTTCTGAAGAAGGTTAGATCCAACACTGATGAGTGTGCGGAAAGTGAACGTGTAACCGTTAAAGCTAAGCGATCTCTATATAGTAATAGAAGATCGCCCCAGACTCCTGTACCAGCTCCTCGTAGGTTAGTCGTTACGGATGCACAGATTCATGTTAGTGCGGACTCCACACTGGAGCAGCTTATAAAGCAACTTTCTGCAGATGTACATTTAATGTACGCAAATCTCAGTGACAGAATGGATCAACTCGAGGCTGGTCTGGAACAGCGTATTTCCAGCAAGGTGTCTCAACTTCTAGACAAGCGAATTAACACTGAAATGGGTCGTATCAGGAAAGAAGTCGATTCCCATATTGAGACTATGAAGGATTCTGTTATGTTAGATGTGGCTTCAGACATCGACGATATAAACAATAAAGTGTCCTCACTATCCGCTAATTCACCTAGTAATTGTCAACCAGATATTTCACGCAATGTTGTGATACGTAATCTCAGGGAATCGAACAATGAGAACGTTAAGACTAAGGTGAATACGTTATTTCGAGATGGACTAAAAGTCAGAGACGTGTCCGTTATTGCCGCTGAACGTAAGGAATCTTCCGATGATAGACCTGGGGTGATTGTAATCACGTTTAAGTCTGCCAGTGACAAGAAAATGATCATGACTGTGAAAAACAAACTCAAACACAATCAACAATACTCCAAGGTATATATAAATCATGACCAGTCTAAAAGTGACAGAGTGATGGCAGATAACTTTCGAGCTATTTTGACTGCATTGAAACATAGTGATACTAATCTCTCACTTCGTGGCTCCAGGATCGTACGTAACACTAATAATCGTCAGAATACAGGCCGTAGTGACACGCGTATACAAGGTCATGACTCAAGGCCTAGTCGTGGTGAACGTGACCTTCAGAATAGACAGACTGACCGCAATCAATCGCATGGAGCTAGGCGTAAACAAGAAAATCAACACAGGGGTTCACAGCACGGTCCTCAGAGATCCGTATATCGTCGATAGGTATCAGCAGGTTTCTGGAATGTTCGTGGTTGGTCAACTATCCCTTTAAGTGACAATTTTCAGTTAAGAGCCGCCTGTATTGAAAATAGTGATCTTGATATAGTGGGCATCGCTGAAACCCACCTTAGGAACAGTGACATTTTATCTCTTGAAGGATACCAGTGGTTTGGGCACAACCGTCTACGTATTCATAAGAACGCAAGATCAGGTTCCGGTGGAGTCGGTTTCCTTATCAAAAATGACTTGTGCACTACTTTTGATATTTCAGTATTAAGTGATACTAACGAAGGTATTTTATGGTTAAAGATGGTGCACAAAACAGAGAAAATGACAATATTACCATGTGTGTGTTACCTTCCTCCGGAAAATTCCTCACGTCAAGTCGATGCTAATGTGTTTTTTGAAAATCTTCTTACAGATTTTTATTTGTACCAGAATACCGGTCTTGTTTTTATTTGTGGGGATTTTAATAGTAGATGCGGAGATCTTGATGATTTTATTGCTGGTGTCGATAATATTGAACCTAGGGTTGTCAAAGATTTTAAGTCTAATTTGTATGGAGAACTGTTCATCGATTTCTTAATTAATACCAATATGTGTATGTTGAATGGAAGGTGTACCGAAATATCAAATGATTTTACGTCTGTGTCTGTTAAAGGATGTTCCGTTGTCGATTACTGCATTGTTACCCATAATGACATTGACCAATTTTCTGATTTCAATGTTAAACGAACGGGTGAGCTCGTAAGTGAAATCAGTAATTTGTCAAACTTTGTTACACCTGGAATGCCAGACCATTCGTTGTTAACATGGAAATTGAATGTTGCTGATGCAAACATTGTTAACCAGGAAGATAGTGTATCTTCTTTTGACAAGTTTGATCTGAATACCATTTCAAATAATTTCATGTCAAATTCTGAAACCGTTCAATGTATAAACGATGTTATTGCTGCTCTAGAACATAGCTTGCAAACACAATCAGATATAGATGGTATATATGGTGATTTTTGTAATATTGTCAAACTTAATATGTATGATAGCATTCCTTTTAAAACTATCAAACCTGGGTTCAATAATAAGAAGCGAAAACCGGGTAAACCTTGGTGGACTAATACACTTTCAGAGTTATGGTCTAACGTATGTTTAGCTGAAAGAGAATGGATTAAATGCAATGACCGCAATAGTAAAGTGAGATTAAAAGCTGAATTTGTCTCAGTCCGTAAGACATTTGACCGGGAAATTCAACGAGCAAAACGACGTCATTGGTATTCTATACAGTCTGACTTAATGCAGGAATGTGATACAAATCAGTCCAATTTTTGGAAGTCTATAGGCAAAATTGGGGTTAACAGTAAATATAAACGTATACCTATGATAATTGTTAATGCAGATGGTTCTACCACGACTAATACCACTGATGTACTGAATAGGTGGAAAACTGATTTTGGAAACCTTTTTATATCTGGAAATAGTACTAGCGATAGTGATAGCACATCTATAGAAAATATCGATATCAATTATTCAGGATGTTTTAATGATAGTATTTCTATCTTAGAAGTAAAGAAGGCCGTCGCCGGTGCTAATCGTGGTAAAGCTTGTGGTTACGATACAATTCCAGCTGAAGTTATCAAGAATGACGTGTGTATTGTATTTATGCATTCTCTGTTTAATGTTTGTTTTCATAACAGTACCGTACCATCAATATGGGGTAAATGTATTATTAATCCCATACCTAAGACGTCGTCAAATGATCCTAGAGACCCATTGTCTTATAGGGGTATATCATTAGCGTCATCTTTGTATAAAATATACTGCTCAATTATTAATGGTAGACTGACGAAATGGTCAGAAGATAACAACAAGATAACGGATGAACAGAATGGCTTCCGAAAGAACAGAAGTACGGTTGATCATATTTCAACTTTAACAAGTTTAATTGATACCAGGAAAAAGAACAATAAATCTACTTACTGCGCCTTTATTGATTTCCGGAAAGCATACGATTTCATTAATAGATCTAAATTATGGAAACGTCTGACGGATATTGGTGTTTCAGGAAAACTATATTTATCCATTAAGTCACTGTATTCATCCGTTTCTTCTTGTGTCCGTGTTAACAGCCTGCATACCGATTGGTTCGATGTAAATTGTGGTCTTCGTCAAGGGTGCATACTCTCACCATTATTGTTTAACCTCTACGTAAATGATCTTGCAATTTATTTGAAATCTTTTGGAAAAGGTATTGTCTGTGATAATGACACAATATGTATTATGATATATGCTGATGATATTGTGCTACTTGCCGAATCTGAGCATGACTTACAATTGCTGTTAAATGCATTACATGACTGGTGCAATAGAAATGACATGCGTGTAAATAATGATAAAAGTAATATTGTACATTTTCGTAAACAGTCTAGTCCAAAGACAAACTTTATATTTAAATGTGGCAACACTGTCCTGAATATAGTAGAAAAATACATGTATCTTGGTGTGTTAATGACTGAACATCTTGATTTTGAAGCAACAGCTAAACATGTTGCCCAGAGTGCAAGCAGAGCTCTTGGTCTATTGATTGCAAGATGTAAACTGGCAGGAGGCCTTCCGTATGCAGTATTTACAAAATTATATGATTCTATGGTATGGCCAGTGATTGGTTACAGTGCATGCATTTGGGGTTATAAACAATATTCTTGTATTACTGCTGTCCAAAATAGAGCTATCAGATATTTCTTAGGTGTTGGTAAATATACACCGAATGCTGCTTTGTTAGGAGAGATGGGGTGGGATTCGTCATATATTCGCCAACTGGAGTGTACAGTTAGGCACTACAAACGATTTTCAATCACCAACGCATCACGATTAAATAAACGAATTGCATTGTGGGCAGATTCAATGGCTTCTTTGCGTTGTAAAAATTGGTTTTACATATTCCGGAAGTGTATATTAGAACTGGGAGTAGAATTTCCATTAAATATTTCGCATCCTATCTCTTCTTCATCTGTATGTAAAGTCAAAGCTGCTGCTATGAATGAATTTAAGGCAATGTGGTATACACAGATTAATAATACTGTCGGCCCTTCCGGCAGAGGCAGAAATAAATTACGAACGTATTGCTTATTCAAATCAGAATATAAAACAGAAGAATATTGCAAAATTATACTTCCTTTACGCCATAGAGTAGCGTTTGCTAAATTTAGATTGTGGTGTAGCACCATTGAGACTAGAGACAGGTAGATATGAAAATTTGTCATTAGAAAATCGTATATGTCCCTTTTGTGACAATTGTATTGAAACTGAGGCCCATGTGATTTTGGAATGTATGCTGTATCAAGATTTAAGACAAATCCTATTTAAGAAAGCAACAGAGATGAACTTTTACTTTGCTGCTCTTTCTCCAAATGATAAGCTAATATTTATATTTTCCAACGCAGAAATTATGAGATTAAGTGCCAAAACCTGTTTTAATATTCTACAAAGACGTTATTTTTACCTTTGTACATAATGCTTCAATTTTTCTTAATAATCCAATGTATTTTTAATACCAGCTGAATAGTCTATGCTAATCAGTTCAATTCTGATCTGATCAGAGTTGATATTTGCTTTTTTAAAACATTTTTTAATATGCGCAATAGTGCTCTCATACAATCATCAGCATTTTATGATATCATTTTGATTGTAAGCTTATTTTAGGTTAGATTAGCGTAGGCTATTCAGATTTATCATGTGTTGTTTACAAATACATGTATGTATATACATATGTTATATCATACTATATTATTACACGACCTCCGTGGTCGAGTGGTTACGGTCGCTGACTTTTATACCACTGTAACCTATCATCACTGATGGTCACACGGGTTCGAGCCCCGCTCAGGTCGTGTCTCATTTATATGAAAAAGTTGGCAGTTTCTTACGGAGGTTGGTGCACCCAAGTACTGGTTAACCGCTGGAGCATGCCCAGGAAAGGTGTTGTTAGGTAAACTGCCCGCCGGCGATATAGCCCAAAATGGTGCTGATGCAGGCGTAAAACCCGAAATATAACATAACATAACTATTTTTTAATTAGCAATTATGAACTGATTGCAAATTAGTCTGAGAACAACAATAATGATTAATGAAATTAACAATTTACTTATAACTAACTGTTGAAAACTAAGAAAAACAGATTACTAACTGTAAGTCATTCTTTAACATAGTATAAAATGAAGGTCAGTTTCCTCTGTAATCATAAATCTCTAAAATGGCAAATGCGCTAGTCAATATACGGTTCATAGAGAATAGCAGAGGAAGTCAGACTCTAGTTCTAAATGGTTACATGTACAGCCTGAAAACCAGAAAACGGGAGTGTCGCTACTGGAACTGTGTCAACAAAGCATGCAATGCTAAAATTAACACTAAGAATGAGCTTCCTACCAAAATCGCTGATGAACACAATCACCCAAGAGATGACAGCAGAATTGTTGCTGCGGACATCATGAGTGGTGTCCGAAAGCAGGTCCGAGGGTCAACACAGCCGGTGCCCTCCATCTATAACGATATGCTGGCAGACACAAGATCGATCGAATGGGACAATTCCACCCAAGAGGTTGTGGCTAATCTACCCACTTTCTACGAAGCCAAATCCAGTTTATATAGACAGCGGTCTAAGACTAGACCAGTTCTGCCAAAGACAAGGGCGGATGTCAACTTGGAAGGGAAGTGGATAGAGTCGCTTGCAGGGGAGCCATTCCTAATCGCCAATGACGGTGATGTGGCGCGAATGCTCATATTCGCCACCGTTGACAACCTGGCCCAGCTGTCTACAGCCGAGACCTGGTATATGGACGGTACCTTCTACGCTTCGCCGTCATATTTCTACCAGCTATACACCATCCACGCCATGATCGACGGGTATATGTGTCCCCTAGTGTATGGACTACTCCCAAATAAACAACAGACAATGTACACCAGATTCTCCACACTCATCCAGAATTTCGCCCGTGAACATAACATTCCTCTGTCCCCAGAAACGATAATGATGGACTTCGAAACAGCAGCGTGGCGTGCTGTCAGTATCGTGTTTGTTGGTGTTCAAGTCCGTGGTTGTTTCTTTCACTTCACACAGTGTATGTGGAGAAAAGTACAATATTGTGGTCTTGTAGCTGACTTCAAGGACAATGAAGAAGTGAAGAAACTTGTGCTACGTGCTTCGGTACTGCCACTTGTCCCCCTAGCCTCTGTCGAAGATGTGTGGTTCCAAACTCTGGAAGAATGTGACAATGACTCAGTGCCGGTGTCTAAGTTTAAGGACTATGTGACTGAGCAGTGGGTAGAGTAAGACCGCCGCTCCTGGAATAATTACGAGAATGATGGTCCACGCACTACCAATCATGTTGAGGGTTGGCACCATAAAATAAACAACCAACTACGACACTGCCATCCTAATATTTATACATTGATAGACCTGGTCCAGAAAGAGCAGGCTGCTAACGAGGCGAAGCTGTTTCAGCACGCCAACGGTGGAAAGCAGCGACCAAGGAAGCGGGTATACCGTGAGCAAATGCTCATCAGACTGAAGCACCAACTGCGAACTGGCGACATGGACATCATGACGTATGTTGATGCTGCTTCTCACTTAGTCAAATTAAAGTGAATATGTACAATACAAATATTTCAAGATTTATATCTATTATGTGCTATGCATGTCCATGTGTTTGTCTTATCCATGTAAATATCTATGTTTTCGATTTAATGCTTATAACTCAAAATAAAGAATATCTATCTATATGAAACTTATATTTATGAACAACTTTCCCAAATTTAGAAACACAAATTTTCAGTACAGTATAGCAATTTTCGCCAATTATCACCTTTTAACTCTATTGTTACACCGAACAATACATTCCCCCAACACCTACCTCAATTTCTATAGGACTAATAAAAGGTTGGGAAAGTGGGAACACACCCATATATCAATTACATGGCGTTGTGTACTGTGTGATATTGGCTGTTCTTCTAGAAAAATCGAGCAATATAGCGACACACTTGGGTCGACCTTAATCATGCATAGTGTATAGTGCATGTGTTGTCCTTGAAATATCTCATCACTTAGTCTCTTGTAATTCATTACATTATGTTAATCGCTCTCGATACCTCATTTATGGTGGAATTCATCTCCACGAGGCTGACAGAATAGGCAATGTGGAATTTTAAGTGTGCCTTGCGAATGGGCACACTCGTAACGGTTAAAGGCACATATCAGCCACATTCTTGTATAGTGGGTGGCTAGTATGAACTTTGTCATGATAATTTGTTATGTATATTCTATGTATATTTTATGTAGATTAAAACTACACAATGAACATATAAAAGGTGTTTGTTTATTATAGTTTCACGCCAAATTGGTAAGGCCAGCCAGTTATGACTAATGAGACACCTCTTGGGAACAACAAGTGTTGCTGTTTGGAGGATAAACATGACAGAGGAGAACAATGCGATATTGTATTAACCACATTGTGGTACGCTACTACATCATGTATAAACTGGCTTAAAGGTAAAGTAAAAATGTAAAGCATATTATTGACAGGTGACAGCATGCATCTGCTTGTGTTATAATGAATGGGAATGGCTAGCGAGGGTGGGCGGGGTCGAATCGGCTCCGTTTTGTAGATTTCTATTCTATTTGACCATTGTGTGTACAGTGTATATATTTTATGGACTGGTCTGCTTTTTTACTAAAAGATTATCTGTCCGAATAATTTCAATTTTGGTTAGGTGAAGCTATATATATAATGGATAGGGGAAGTACGAATCTAATGTTGTCATAGCTTATAATTCACATCCAAATTGTGTCTGCTACGTGTGAGATATATATATATATATATATATATATGGGCTGGCGTGTTTATATATGTGGGATGGTGTGTTTATATATATGGGCTGGTGTGTTTATATATGTGGGCTGGTGTGTTTATATATATGGGCTGGTGTGTTTATATATATGGGATGGTGTGTTTATATATGTGGGCTGGTGTGTTTATATATATGGGCTGGTGTGTTTATATATATGAGCTGGTGTGTTTATATATGTGGGCTGGTGTGTCTATATACATGGGCTGGTGTGTTTATATATATGGGCTGGTGTGTTTATATATGTGGGCTGGTGTGTTTATATATATGGGATGGTGTGTTTATATATATGGGCTGGTGTGTTTATATATGTGGGCTGGTGTGTTTATATATATGGGCTGGTGTGTTTATATATATGGGCTGGTGTGTTTATATATGTGGGCTGGTGTGTTTATATATATGGCTGGTGTTTTATATATATGGGCTAGTGTGTTTATTTTGTGGCTGGTGTGTTTATATATATGGGCTGGTGTGTTTATATATATGGGCTGGTGTGTTTATATATATGGGCCTGTGTGTTTATATATGTGGGCTGGTGTGTTTATATATATGGGCTGGTGTGTTTATATATATGGGCTGGTGTGTTTATATATGTGGGCTGGTGTGTTCATAGATGTGAGCTGGTGTGTTTATATATAAGGGCTGGCTGGTGTGTGGGCTGGTGTCTTTATATATGTGGGCTGGTGTGTTTATATATATGGGATGGTGTGCTTCTATATGTGGGCTTATGTGCTAATATATATGGGATGATGTGTTTATATATATGGGATGGTGTGTTTATATATATGGGATGGTGTGTTTATATATATGGGATGGTGTGTTTATATATATATGGGATGGTGTGCTTATATATGTGGGCTGGTGTGTTTATATATATGGGATGGTGTGTTTATATATATATGGGATGGTGTGCTTATATATGTGGGCTAGTGTGTTTATATATGTGGGCTGGTGTGTTTATGTATATGGGCTTATGTGCTAATATATTTGGGCTGGTGTGCCTATATATATGGGCTGGTGTTATGCAATGTTATTGATGTATCTGACCTTCTTATGTTTTACTTTAGATAACTGCTAACTGTTTACATGAATCTGCCTATGGCTACAGACATATGTCTTGGACTTTGTGGACACGTGTATAGATTCCTATCATCTTCAGATAGACGGTCCACATCATGGAATATAAAGCACTAATAGTCATGCTGTTTCATCGCTTCGACAAAGCCGATGTTCATCAACAAGGCATGGTTGAATTTGACGTCTGCTATCTGAAAGTAGACATGAACATTCAACAGACAAACAATGACGTTTAATCAACAAGACTTCTACTGGTACCTGAAAGTAGACATGAACATTCAACAGACACAAAATGAACCATCTAATCAACAAGATGGCTGCTGGTACCTGGAATGTAGCAATGCTAATTCAACAGACACAAATTGAACCGTTTAATCAACAAGATGGCTGTTGGTACCTGGAATGTAGCAATGATATTCAACAGACACAAAATGAACCATCTAATCAACAAGATGGCTGCTAGTACCTGAAATGTAGCAATACTAATTCAACAGATACAAAATGAACCATTTACTCAACAGGATGGCTGCTGGTACCTGGAATGTAGCAATGATAATTCAACAGACACAAAATGAACCATTTAGTCAACAAGATGGCTGCTGGTACCAGCAATGTATCAAGGAAAATTCAACACTATTAAATATGGGATATATAATCAACAAGATAACTTCTGTTACTTCGAAAGTATAATACCATTTGGAAACAGTGACCTCACATAGAGGAATGCGACAATCAGCAGTCACGTAACGTTTTTGTACCGTTCTTCTCCTCGGTAACCAAGCTATCAAGAACAACGTGCGCTACCCTTTCAATAGTTTTCTAAAAACATTTTGTCTTAAAAATATAACAGTTTTAAAATATGTTTTTTATTCGTTTTTGGTGTGTTTATGTGGGTGGTAATTGCTAAGTTACATCAACAGCTGGCTTCGGTAATTGGCTACTCTTCAGCCAGTATTTGGTGGAGAAAGACCCATAGATGTATTTTAGGAACGGATTGGCACCCGGCTAGAACCACAGACCTCCACAAGCCAGCTGGAAAGGTTCATAACTTGAACTATTTCGACACCCCTCCCCAGTGGGATTCGAACCTACAGCGATGAGAGGCAAATAAGTTGAGGCCAACGGCCGTAACCACTATTCCACGATTATTTATATGACAACGTAGATGTAAATCAACTGGTGAGGTTTACTGTCAACCCTCTATAACCACCTCACAATTCAAATAAATAATATAACAGTTGCAAACCAATTCTACAACAAATATCCCATAGTCTAGTTGCTGACGTTGTAAAAATGGATGGATATTCTTCAAGAATATTTTCAGATGAATGTCTCTATCTCTGTATGGAATCACAACGGCTATGCGGTGCCTGGCTTTGCAACCTGCAGGTTGATGTCTCCCTTCAGGTCCCAGCATGCCATTTTCTTCTTCGATGAAAGCCCATGACGACACTTGAGTGTTCACGTTCACATGTCCCCCTAAAATGCGAACTAATAAAATCCATATTATACTCACCCTAACGAACAGACAAATAGTTTCATACATGAACTCCGTGACCTAGTGGTTAACGTCGCAAAATCACTGATTCAAATCACTTGCCCCACACGCTACATACGTTCGACTCTCACGAGGAGTGTCGAATTCATTCATGTGAGAAAGCTATCCAGTGGCATACAGAAGGTCGGTGATAATACCCGGGTGTTTGTCCGGAGAGTCATATTATGACCACTATGACCCTAATGCAGTTCTGTAGTTTTGGATTGTATTTCTAATGCAATTCGTAATTTACATAATCATTGGAAGTTGTAAAGTTTGCTTCTTTAAAATGAATTCATTTATTTCATTCGATACATTCCAACAGTTGGTTTGCCTTCAGTGTGGTTTAAACAGTATATATTTACCCAAAGAATGAAACCATACACTAGTTTATCTGTGAGCGCACAATGATATCCCGGCCGATCTCCTTACGGCGTGCACGTCGCGGTCGGGACACATCTCGCAGCAGCAGCGTAGGATACTGGGATATTCTGGCCGTCGACCTTGCATGCAAGGGTCACACGCTTTACTACCGCTGACAATAATCGGAGGTGGTGGAGGTATGGACATATCCTGGAGCGACCGAGACGGCCAGATGTCTAACTGTCAGATCCGTTTATAGGCTGCTGCGAGATTACCAACAATGAGGAGGGTGGCCCTAAGAAGAACCGTTCAGAAAGTAGAAAACTTAAGATTAAAGACTTATCACCCGGGAGAGTAAGAAGATGCCTCCTCTATTTGTCGATTTCATAGCACCATCATCGAATACTTCAAGACCATCACACTACAATACAGCACTCTACAAATATACTTCACTTCACGAACAAACGACGGTGCACGATTCTAATATTCCAAGCATTCTCGCCCAAATGGTTCGCCGGTGGCGAGGGTAAATAAACGCATCAATCATCATCATCATCATCAATATTATCAATAGTCAATCCAGTCACAGATGTATAGGCCGCGTACGTTGCAACAAGGATCTGAAAACAAATCTCCGGGTATACTTACTTAGATTCGGAGGGATGATTGGGCCTGGTTCTAGTGGTTTCTCCGGGTATACTTACTTAGATTCGGAGGGATGATTGAGCCTGGTTCTAGTGGTTTCTCCGGGTATACTTACTTAGATTCGGCGGGATGATTGGGCCTGGTTCTAGTGGTTTCTCCAGGTATGCTTACTTAGATTCGGAGGGATGATTGGGCCTGGTTCTAGTGGTTTCTCCGGGTATAATTACTTAGATTCGGAGGCATAATTTGGCTTGGTTCTAGTGGTTTCTCTGGGTATACTTACTTAGATTCGGAGGGATGATTGGGCATGGTTCTAGTGGTTTCTGCCGGTATACTTATTTAGATTCGGAGGGATGATTGGGCCTGGTTCTACTGGTTTCTCCGGGTATGCTTACTTAGATTCGGAGGGATGATTGGGCCTGGTTCTAATGGTTTCTCCGGGTATACTTACTTAGATTCGGAGGGATGATTGGAAATGGTTCTAGTGGTTTCTCCGGGTATTCTTACTTAGATTCGGAGGGATAATTGGGCCTAGTTCTAGTGGTTTCTCCGGGTATACTTACTTAGATTCGGAGGGATGATTGGGCCTAGTTCTAGTGGTTTCTCCGGGTATGCTTACTTAGATTCGATGTTCAAAATGTCTTTTAGTGGTTGTACTGGTATCTCCGAAAGTTCATATTTATAGTAGCTTTCGCTGATAACGCTAACACAACTTCCTGTGTCTAACAAGGCGGTCGTTTCCTTATTGTTGATGAGGACTTTCACCTCATTTACATCTCCGATTAGTTTGAGACCGTTAGACCTGGTGCTTTGATTTGTCCCTACAACCGAAGCACTTACTCTTTTGGGCAATTCTTGGCAATGTGCCCGTTTCACTACAGTAGTAGCATGTCCATTCTTGTGGAGCAGTAGCACCATCTCTAGCCATGTGTCCTTTACCATTGCATCTATAGCATGTTGGCTGAAACGTTGTACTGCTGGTAGGTCGTCTAAAATTGCTGTTTCCACTATTCCGTTCTCCTCTGCCTCGTTCTCCTCTACCTCGTTCTCCACCACCTCGTTCTCCTCTGCCTCGATATCCTCTACCTCTGTAGCCTCCTATATTGCCTCTAACATATATATCTGATGGGTAATACTCATTTGGACTGTCTGTCTTTTGTTCTTCTAATTTCTTCAATCTATCATCTATCTGCTGCATAAAGCTTTCTAATACTGTCTCTAGATGATCTCTTTCTTTCTCTACTGTCACTGTTGGTTTGCATGGCTTCTGTTCCATTGGAAGTGTCATTATATCTGACTACATTCTTTATCTGACGCTTGAATGTGTCGTAATCTGTGGTAGTTTGGTAATGGAAGGTGGTCATGTGCTTCAACTCTGTTCTTAAGCATTGGTATAGTATCCGCTTCAATAATTCATTGTCGTGTCTGTTTATGGCTCCCATTGTCTTTGCTTGTGCGTGTAGTTCTTCTAACCTAAAGGCGTATGTAGTAATGTTTTCATTCGGTTGTTGTCGGCAAGCATATAATTTGGATAATATTGTTTCGACTGTTTCATTATTCCCATACTCGCTGTCTAATTTATATATTACATCAGCAAATGTGACTCCTGTTCCCATTCTGCTGATTACATCTCCTGCCTCTCCTTTCACAGCTCGTCGAATACCTAAAATAATCTGTTCTTCTGCAAACATAGTGTCTGATATCAGGGTGTCAATTTCAAACTTAAAAGTAGGCCATGATGTTTCTCCTTTGTCAGCTTGTCCAAAAATATAGGGCAGTTTAGGGAATTGATCATTCTTAGGTTTCTCTCTTATGTGTGTAGATGGTGCTTCTTCCCTTTTAATGCGTGTTAACAATGCTGTCATGTCCTCTGGATTGATGTGTAAGTCTTGAAATGCTTTGAGTATGTTTCTTTCTTCCTCTGATAACTGTACCGCCTCCTCACTTAACCCTCCAGATGCTGTATCTGATTTACCAAACTCCATCATTTTATCTCAAAGATTGTATCTGACTCAATCAGACTACAATATTAACCCCCACAAAACAGTTGCAATAACACAAAACAGTTGCAATAACTGTTAACTGTTATACAATCACAATATTTAATTGTGCACATGTTAATTAATTAATTAACTTTATCTAAACATATGTAAATTCACAATATTCTGTTCCTTTAAATATTTATAAAATAATCACAATGGATTTAATCTTTATTTATGTCTCATCCATGTACATTACATAAAATATATACATAAAAGCTTACACATTAACAACAGTACATGGCCATTCTTCAAAGAATTATAAGAGACTATATATCACAGTACGACTATCACATAATTACAGTACAATTCACCAAGGTATTTACAACATAAAACCAAGAAACAGTTGCTAATTCTCTTGTTGAATATGAATTAAAATACATAAGTTTCAAACACTGAAATGGACAAGAGGGCACTAATGTGCATATTAAGAAATATTTTAAAAGATCAATTATCAGCCTCGATCAGATCGAGAATGAACTAATTAGCAGCTGTTTCTTGTGATAAATAAAAGGTATCAACACATATATTTAAAAAATAAAAATAAATCATATATTATTTATAAAGGTAAAAGTAGCGTCGTTGAAGTATATTAAAACAGGTCTTGGCACAAATTCTAATTAGATATGGATCAGTAAACAGAAAAATAAGTTGATCAGTTTTGCTTAAATTAAGGAAGTTGCGTTCATACAACACTGCCTTTTCAAAAAGAACAGTTCTAAGGTCAGTGTATATGGTACATTATAATAGTACATGGCGTTCATCTTCCAAAACACTACAAAACGGACATTTGCGATCTTCTAAATGTAGATTTTCATACCTTCCAGTTTCTATGCGAATTGGGGCAACTCCACACCTAAATTTACTATATGCAGACCTATGTCTTGTAGGTAAAATTAGGTTACAATATTCCTCAGTTCGAAAATCAGTTTTAAATGTACAATATGTTCTTAATTTATTGCGACCTCTTCCGGATGTACCAGAAACGCTAGTTATAGAGGAAGACCACTCTGCTACATATTTTACCATATCAGATTTTTCTACACGATCTACAAATGTGTATTTAGATATGGGTACAGACAAATTACAAAATTCAACCAAATTATGATCTGCAAAATGCTTCTTGACGAAATAAAACCAGTTTTTGCAATTAGCAGATTTAATGTTTGCCCAGAGTGCAATACGTTTATTCAGTCTAGAATTGTTCGTATTAGCTAACCGTGTCCAAAATAATGCAATATACTTCCATTGACGGACAGTAGGTGGAATCCAACCCATTTCTCCTGAGACCGCAGCATTAGGCGTGTATTTTCCAACACCCAGAAAAAATCTCATAGCTCGGTTTTGGACTGCATTTATACATGTAAATGTTTTAAAACCCCAGACTGAAGCACCATAAGCAATTACAGGCCAAATGATTGAATCGTATAATTTGGTAAATACGCTATAAGGTACTCCACCTATCATTTTGCATTTAGCAATCAGTAAACCTAATGCACGACTTGCACTTTGAGCAACCATTTTAGCTGTAACCTTTAGATCTAGGTGCTCATGCAGCACAACCCCGAGGTAAGTATATCTATCAACAGTTGCCAACTGGTCATGTCCACACTTAAATAAATAATCAGATCTATTTTCACGTTCTGGACGAAAATGTATAATGTTACTTTTACCAATATTAATTGACATATCATTAAGACAACACCAATCGTATAGTGAGTTTAACAATACTTGTAGATCTTGTGCGTTTTCAGCTAGTAAAACGATGTCATCAGCATATAGAAGTATACAGACAATCTCATCATCTATTTTAATACCAACATTAAGTGATTTTAAGTAAATTGCTAAATCATTAACGTAGAGGTTAAACAATAACGGTGATAACACACAGCCCTGTCTCAGTCCACAATGAACATCAAACCATTCAGTTTTAAAATAATTGATTCTAACACATGAGGCGACAGATGAGTAGAGTGACTTAATGGCTAATAACATTTTACCAGAAACACACGTTTCATTTAACCTTGTCCATAATTTAGACCTATTAATAAAGTCATATGCTTTACGAAAATCGATAAAAGCAGTAAAGGTAGATTTTCTGAGCTTCTTTCGTGTTTCAATTATATTTACCAAAGAAGAAATTTGATCCGAAGTACTACGTTTTTTCCGGAAGCCATTCTGCTCATCTGCTACAATGCCACTATCTTCTACCCACGAACTGAGTCTATTATTCAAAATATTACAGTATATCTTATACATTGTACATGCTAAAGCAATTCCTCTATATGACATAGGGTCTCTAGGATCAGCTGTTGTAGATTTTGGTATTGGGTTAATAATACACTGACTCCATATAGTAGGAACAATGCTATTTTCAAAACAAATATTATATAAGGCGTGCAAAAATATAACAGTAGTATCGTTCTTTAATACTTCAGCTGGAATGTCATCTATTCCGCAAGCTTTACCACGCTTTGCGTTATCTACAGCTTTCTTGACTTCTAATAGAGAAATAGACTCATTAAATGGTATGTCATCATTATTAAGATCAGGCTGAATTGGCAGCGAATCATTTACATTTACTCTATCATGTCTATTAAACAGAGAACTGAAATCGCTTTTCCATGTATGCAAAACGTCATCAATACATGAGGAAGTAGAACCATCATCCAGAATTATTTGCATAGGTATTAATTTATTTTTACAGTGACCAACTCCAATCTTTCCAATTGACTGCCAAAACTTAGATTGGTCAACATTACAATCTGTTAAAAGTTCATTTTGCATAGTAAACCAATAAAATCGTTTGGCTTTTTGAACTTCCTGGTCAAATAGCTTACGGGCTTGTACATATTCTGCTTTAAATCTAACTTTGTCATTTCTATTACAACAATTCAGCCATTTACGTTCTACAATACATAATTTAGACCATACATTTGTTAGATAACCACTCCACCAAGGTTTACCAGGTCTATGTTTTTTATTTTTACTGCTACTTACAATAGTTTTATAAGGAATGTCATTATACATGTTCTGTTTCAAAATTGTACATCATTCACTATATACAAGATAAAATCATTCTGAGTACGAAATCCCTGTTCCAACGTATCAATGACCTTATTTACTTGTACTAAGATTTCAGAACTACTCATGAAAGAATTATTAACATTTCCAAGGTCAAACTTATCGTAAGAATGATGCTCATGTACATCATATTCCTCTGTAAATGCGTTACTAACAATATTCCATGACAGCATTGAATGATCTGGCATACTAGTTGGTGTTAACGAATGTAGATAACCAGAGGTATTTACTAGTTGTGACGCTAACGTAACCGAAAAGTCAGTCAGATTGCACATATTATCATGTGTAGTAATACAGTAATCAACTACGGATGACCCTTTCACAGAAACAGAAGTAAATTTATCTACAGAACCACTTCTACCATTTAGCATACACATGTTTGTGTTTACCAAAAATCTATAAAAAGTTCACCGTAAAAATATTTGGTGAAATCTATGACATTACGCGGCTGTATATCATCTACACCGGCAATAAAGTCATTCAGGTCTCGGCATCGGCTATTGAAGTCACCACAAACATAAATCATACCATCATTTTGAAATGTATAAATATCAGTCAAAAGACAATCATAAAAGGTGTTCACATCAAAATAACGTGATGAGTTTTCAGGCGGCAGGTAACAGACGCATGGCATTAAGGTGAATTTTTCATATTTATGGACCAACTTGAGCCATAAAATACCTTCGTGTGTATCACTCAAAATAGTGATATCAAAATTATCACATATTATATTCCTAATCAAACATCCTACTCCCCCCGAACCTGTCCTGGCATTTTTATGAATATGCTTCCGATTATGTCCGAACCAGCGGTAACCATCAACAGTTAAAACATTATCATCTATCAAATGAGTTTCTGCAAGAGCTAAAATGTCAAAATTACACTCTAAAATACAAGAAGATCTTAAATTAAAATTGTCAGAATCTGGATTCATATTAAAACCTCGGACATTCCAAAACCCGCGGTTGTATTAATAACGATTGTTCCTGAAGCCCCCACGTCGTTCTCCACCATTCCTTCTGTTGTGGTGTCGGCCACGACTGTCAGCTCGTTCCCATCCACCTCGGTTACCACCACGATCACTACCTGAGTGATCGTCTCGTACATGATTAGGTGGTCTTCGATTGTCATTGTCATGTGAATGAGACATGTCACTATGCTGGTCCCTACCAACGCGCACAACACGAGAACCCTTCACTGTAAGATTGCTCTGTTTCATGGCACTCAAGATTGTGCGAAAATTACTGGTTATAAGTCTGTCAGCATGAGACTGGTCATGGTGAATAAAAACATCTCTATACTGGCGATTGTTACCAAGGTTTGACTTTTTAACCATCACTTTGCGTTTGTCATCATGTGATTTGAACCTGGCAATTACAATACCTGGCTTTGATGAGTGTGCTGATTTCTTTCTTTCAACACTAGCACACGTAACATCAGAAACCTTTAATCCTTCACGGAATAGTAAGTTCACTTTATTATTGGTATTTTCACCGGTTGACTCGGGTAGTCCTCTAATCACAACATTGAGGCTCACATCCGGCCCTGAATTTGAATTGACCGATGAACTATTCGACAAAGTCCTCATCTTATCGTTGATATCATGCAGGTCAGCGGAGATGTCAGATTTAAGTTCTTCTTTAAAGGAATCGAACTTTTCATCTATGTCCTTTCGTATTCGGTTGAGCTCGGTGCTGACCCTTTTGTCTAATAGTTGAGCTATTTTAGTTGAGATCCGCTGCTCCAAACTAGACTCTAACTTGTCCATCCTCTCGTTCATAGCACTAAACTGCATATGGATATCAGCTGCGAGGTTGGCTATTAACTTTTGCACTGGGGGAACTGAGTCTGTATGCTTATCTGGGTCCTCAGTAGACACCGACGTGTAAATATTACGCTTAGCCTTAGCTGTTAATCGTGCCTTCTTCACTGTTGAGTCCGTACTGGTGTCCGAATTGCAAGGTTCTGAAGCATTACGCTTACGCCCACTTTGAACAGGTGTAGTCACTCGTGTAACCTGTTGCGAAGACATTATCGCATCTACATATTCTGCAGCATCGTTGCTATCATCAACATTCGACATACTCGTACTACCGTGCAGGGTAAATCAGCGAGCGGTTTAGTCAAGCGTGACGAAATGACCGCCGTAGGAGGTGTTACACAATAACGGTTACTGATCAATAAATCCAATAATACAAGTGTCAATACTGATACTATAAATAGTAACACAGGTAATAACATCAGGTTATAAATTAGTCAAAATCACCTTTCTCGGCACAAAATGCCACAACGTTCGATATATAGTTCATAAAACACCTCAACAACGTCTCATGTAAATATCATTTCCTAAAATGACTGGAAAAGCTTCCAAATAACTGAAAATTATCTCCGCAAAAAGTAAACACAAACTATTTTCACAATGTGCCTTTAATCATGAATATCAAGAGACCTATAAATGTTTATAAAACAAACAGAATGCGTCTTTAATCCTAAATAACTTGAAAGACCTTTAAATATTTACAAAACACACCTGTGGCTTTAATCATAAATAACGAATCAGGCATTTAAATATATCAAAACACACTATGTGTCTTTAATCATTAATAAGGTACAGGCCTTTAAATATATGCCAACCACACAACGTTCTTATAAGCTTGAATAATAAGTATACTATACCGTTAAATAGTTGTCTTCCCAATACACAATTGCGCCTTTAAGCCGGTTTGGTCAATACCTTTGCTTTCACTTTGAATACAATACAGAACAATGCTCAGGTCTAATTTACAGTCGTTGCAACAGCGGTATAGCTATTGCAATCCTTCTATTCTAATTTCTATTGAATGTTATTTAATCCTTCAGGCAATTCATAGACTGTTGAATAATGACTGTGTATATATGCAACTGTGTCACTCAACCCTATAATCTACTATCTATGACTATGAGTGTCAATGAAGGTATCTCACTATGTGACTAATGTGGCATTTATCATGAATCAACCTATAGTACCTTATGATTATGACATGTATATAACTATATAAATCCAACTCTGTATCAATATATTAATTTGTATTTTGATATTGCATGTATATGTGAGATTCACACTATTAATTAACTAACTTCAGTAATTCACGTTTTTTAATGCTATTTGACTTTACACAAACACAGTAATAGTTCTAAATTATGTGATTATATTGAGCTAGTTGCTGGTTATATGTAACTTTGATCTGCTATAATTATGTCATATGAAATAATTTAATTATGAACGCATCTGTCAAATCATGCTACATGTATTTATAATTGACTATAGAGCTTGCTATAAATTACTGGTTATTCTGTACGTGCATATATCACTTTGTATTTATCTACTATGATATGTAATCGCTTGCTATAAACTACAAAAATAACCAGGTGTGATCTTTCTTTTCTTTTTTAAGAAACAAAACGGCCCCTGTGCAATTTATTAATCCGTGATTGTTATCAATCAAAGATCCCATTATAATGAAATCAGCCTTAGAATAATTGTACGTGTCCGTGTATGTACACTGGTTTACATTAATTCCAAACAATATCTGACCTGTGCAAATTGTATTTTATTTATAAATAATTGCTGTATTATGTCTGTGTGACAAATGTGGGCGTAATTAATATTTAGTTGAATAACAACTGATCAGAACAGGCTTGTCTCTGTACTTAATAATAACAACTGTAGGACAATAATGTGTCACAAAATTCGCCAGATTATTAACTACACACTACAATAGGTCTACCTGTACTTACTACACACGATGTACTTACTACACACAAGACGTACTTACTACACAAGATGTACTTACTACACACAAGATAACTGTAAAACAAAATAGTCAATGTCAATTCAACCCTCCTGTGAAAGATATTTTAACCAAATTAACTCAATAACTGGACTCATAATCTGAATTGCAATGTTTAATGCCAGAAATCTGAATTCAAAACCCAACTTGTCTATATAAAGACTGACAGAACTATGCGATCTCCACCTATGAGCTATCTATGTCACAGCTGTCAAACTGAAGACTGGTTTGTTTACAAATTACAAATCAATGACCCCCATGGAATCTGGTTATACTGATGGTCGGAATTATTTCAAAATAGCAGTATAAGAGTTGAATGCTGTAAAATCTGAAAGTGTTATTATAGACTAGAGACCCGTCACCAATGGAGTTCAGTTAGAATCATGCAAGTGAAATTCTCACTCTCTACAATATGTATCTCTCTAGCAAACAACTCATCAAAAACTGCAGTTATTATGACATTCAACACTAGTGGTGATTGATTTACACCAACATATTATAACTGCAAATTCTGAATGAATTTATAATCTATGGTACTCACACTTCTGCTGGCCTCTGTATATGTACTAACTGCTGGCCACTAGTTCACAGTTTAACTGTTATAATGATCCTTGATTGTCACAGATATTACATTGAGACACAATCACTCTAAGAGAGAAAACTGAACGTTATACTATTCACTAAATATATGCACGATGATGATCACTATAAGAGTGATAAACTGAATGTTAGTCAATGTTCATTGATGCTTGTCTGTATCTTCCTGCTGTGTCTGAAAACGATGGCCCTGGTCTATAAATAACGGTGCTGGTCCTCTAAACGTTCCAGTGGGTACAACGCAATATCTGCTAACCGAATATGTCCATGTTGAGGTATCCTCCAAATATATGTTAAAACGTGTGTAAAGTTCAGGGTATCACTACGTCTGCTAACCAATCCGTGAATAATGTGATCTAATTAAGTCCATATAGAGGCATATTCCAAATATATCATAAAACATCTTAAAACTTCCAGAGCTAAACACACTGCACTGTCTCAGATCTAGTCCAATAACTCCTGGGTCCCAAAGAAACGTCGTTGGGCGCCAGTGTTATAGTAGTGGGTTATGGGGGTACTTCACTCTACATTCATGTCCATAAACAACGACTATATGAGGGTACGTATATATCTTGTCTTTATATGGTATGTGATCCAGGAGTAGGTACGATATGATGATGATAATGCTAAGCTGTACATAAGGTTATAAGCCTCACTCTGAAAAATACATAATAATAATCGACATTAAATACATGATCACATCATCCCATTATATAATACTTACAACAATCAATCATACATATATATATATATATATATATAAAAAGAAACATGGCCTGATGCGGGGTCTTTTTCGATTTAAAACCTTTTCTGTGGGGCATTTTCCAGACACGGGGCCTATAATATGCCCCGCAACTGTGACACCTATTTTCACAATCGTTATCGTTTTGTTGTTCCTTTGGGATTATTTCCCACAACTCGGTTTCCCATCGAAATGTATACACCTGATGCAAGGATTACCGCCCTTAGACGAAGAGCTGAAACCGGAAGCATTCCATAACATTATATACGGCATCGCTCGGTTTTATTCGCTTCTTTGTGTTTGCGAAAGAAACAACAACAACAACAACAACAACAGGAACACGAGTACTGGAAAAGGGTATCTACATCTATTTTTTTTATTACGGTACGCTATATTTCATGGCCACCTAACAGGCAATGAGGAAACTTGCGGAATATTTTGATTATGAGGTTACGACGTGATATGGTAATAGTCAAAACGTCCGCTAACCAAAACGTCCGCGATTTATTCAAATCGTCCGCTATTTTTACTTTTAGTCAAAACGTCCGCTACTGCATTTTACAATAGTCAAAACGTCCGATATATCCATTTAACTATCATTTATGTATGAAATAAGTCATTTATGTATGACATAAGGCGACGTTTTGACTATATATTTTTAATAATAACGGGCGTTGTCAACAATTTTTGAAAGGGGGTTCATAGGTTTGACATGACGTCACTGTTGGTGTACCCCGCTTATCGGCAGATTCAACGCAGCACACTGGCCGGGCTCAATAACGAATTTCCTTATAGGTGATTAACTCTGTCTTCGTAGGTGTCTATGCATGTACATGTACACCTTCTTAGAATCTACATTATTTGTTAAATGCATTGAGCATACTTCTCTGACTGAATATTGAATAGTGTAGCCCCTTATTAAACGACACAAATGCGCAGGCTGGTCTGTGACTAAACTGGTCGCATAGGACCCATTTTGTCATGTCGTGTATACACGGCTGAGTTTCGTAACGAAAGGTGTTCTACATGAGCTCAACTCGAGTGGAAAACATGCTCGGATATTGGGACAAATTTACGTGAATTTTACGATAACTTCGGAAGATAATCATGCGTACTCGGAAAGACAATATAGCCACCTTTTGGACCGAATTATCTATATATATATATATGTAACATTTCACATAGTTCTTTCTATAACTGTCAGTCTAAGTCTAACTAAATGCATTTATCCACTGCTTGAGGAAAATCAAGGATATCGATATACTTCCTAGTCGCCGTTGAGCATGTCACTTTAACTGTTAACCCTCTAAATATAGCTCTCAAAATATGTGTTTTTAACATAGGTTACTAAGGAAAAGACAGAGGCGTTACACCTACATGTACGTCGAAAGTTTCTTTTGGTACCCAGCTTCATACGCTACAACATCGATAAGCGGGATACAGCTAAACAAAACTGCCCGGATTATAAAACGATCAATAGGTTGTGAAGCAGAAAAGTTAGCTATGGGGGTCCAGGGGCATGCAAATTCACTAGTAAAAAAACATGCTGCCTCAAAATAGGTGGTTCGTATGAAGCCATCAAACCTCCCCTTCCTACGCCCTTGAATATTTTGGCAACTTAAAGATAATTAGACATATGGATATACAGAGATGAATGTCTTAGCATGCTTCCGTGTCAAAACATACCAATGCCAAAACGTACGAATGCCGTCGGGTCAAAACGTACCAAGAACAGGGTCAAAACGTACCAAGTGTACAAATAAGTATTTTTAAACATTTATTAATGGTTTAAGTAGCACATCACATATATAGTTGCAGTCTCCGCGAAAGACCGTCGGACCTCGGACCTGGCCGACAAAATGGCCGCCGGACCGACAGTAAACCGGAAATGACCGGACCTGATGTCCACTAAAAAAAAAAAAAAAAGTTTTTCAGACAGCAATACACAAATATGTAGACATTGCTTCCTGTAAGCTCTCAAATTATGTTGTATATATTTGCGTTAGGACGCAATATTAATGAATTTTCATGACACATTTGGATGTTATATTCACTACTACCGTGCAAAGGGTTAAAGGACCATGCTGGCAAACAGTGTAGATATATACCAGGGTACGTTAACATACTTTAACACACCCCTGTGTACGTTCACCACTCTAATTAGTGTCACAACTTAACTCGCACATCTCAACAATTATTTAGGTTATTTAATCATCATCAATTATTGGTCCTTAATCCGCATTTTTCTCTGAAGTTATTGAACTGAAATCAGTTCTCTAATTTATTCACACACGCACACGCACACGCACACGCACACGCACACACACACACAGGTGATTATTAATTAATTATAATTAACATGTTTATTAATGATTGGTCGCCTATGTAAACTGTTTTGCATTTGATTGATTCACAGATCGGTGATTATATCTACTAATAATCATCATATTGTTTGTCAAGTATCTAAATTTAGTATGTTTTAACCAAACAAATAGTATATCTAATTATTCTTTTACCAGAGTTTGACATATTTGTTTTATCAGATAGTGGAACTAGTTTGACATATTTGTTTTATCAGATAGTGGAACTAGTTTGACATATTTGTTTTATCAGATAGTGGAACTAGTTTGACATATTTGTTTTATCAGATAGTGGAACTAGTTTGACATATTTTTTTATCAGATAGTGGAACTAGTTTGACATATTTGTTTTATCAGATAGTGGAACTAGTTTGACATAGTTTTATCAGATAGTGGAACTAGTTTGACATATTTTTTTATCAGATAGTGGAACTAGTTTGACATATTTGTTTTATCAGATAGTGGAACTAGTTTGACATAAAGCATACTATTTGGAGATGGTACGTTTTGATCCGACTCTTGGTACGTTTTGACCCGACGGTTTTTGATACGTTTTGGCATTGGTACGTTTTGACCCGAACCCTTAGCATGAGCGTAACCTCATACCGGTCTCTATCATAAATAATGCTGTTATATGAATTTCATAACAATAGATGTTATATAACAGTTTTATGTGTTCAGTAGAAACATTTTCATGTAAAAGTAGCAGGTAAATTAGCAGGTAAAAGAAAGAGATTAGCAATGTACCATGTTTCAACTAACCTGTTTTTTGTTAAGGATTATTTATTTGGCAATATATTATCATGTTTCTCTTTGCATTTATCCACTAAAAGCATAGCATTTCATATTTTCTCCTGTATCGTACAAACAAGAGTTTTGACCTGTTCGTGTTATTGTCCCTCTTTAGTTAAGGTGAATATCTAATGATTTTTTTCATTAATGTGATGCTTTCATCTAATGATTTTTTAAAAAATCTAATTGTTGATTGAAAGGGAATGCATTTGAATTTTGCATGCAATTCATCGGCCAATAGTATGCCAGATGAAAAGTAAAAAGACTAGATTAGTAATTATACCTTAATCCTCCCTGAATGATTGGTGAATATAACAATGTTCATTTTTTACTACATGGTGTATTAACCCATTTAGTCCTAGAGTCCATTTAAAGGACGATGCCAGTAAACAGTGTAGATCCAGATGAACTGGCTCATACCGAGCCGTCTCATCAGGATCTGCACAGTTTGGAAGTATTTTACATAAAACACCCCTTATATGAATTGACTGGTCTGAATTTCCTTGAACTAATTGGCTTAAATTAGAAAAAAAACGAGAGTTCATGCCAGGAATATGGGGGTTAAATAATTTAATGGGTTAAATTCTGACGAAATGATGTGAATGCCATGCTTATTGTAATGGTATGGAAAAGTCTGTAAATGATGCTCAAAGTTGGCAAACATTTCCAAGCCAGTGTGGAGGATAATTCCAGATACAAATGGCGCAAACTTTGGACATCATATTCCAAATCGTTGTACAGTCGAATCTCGTTAACTCGAACTGCTTTGTGTCAGCAAAGTTCGACGTGGGTGGTTGGAGGGAGCATGTGACGGGTATTTTAACGGTGGGATTCATACTTATCGGGATCCTGATTTCACCCAGTCTGGCCCTCTTATACGACATTGGCTCGCAGTATCTGGGAGTCAGATTAGGTTAAGTGAGGCTAATTGACTATGGTGTGGCGAGGACCTGACACCATATCAGGATATTCTGAGTTCAGGGCTGAATATATATTATTGTAAATATTGAGCTTTTAACTGCAGATGTTCCCCAACTTTTTTACAGGCAATGTATGGGATTCGATCCTGTCGACCTGTCTGGAATAGACCTTCACTGTCAGTAAACAGACGTTAAACCATATTCAAATCAAATCAACTCAAATCGACTTAGACATGAGTTTGAGGAAAATGTAGTGGGAATTAATGGGAATATACTCTATAATCAATGAAATATGCCTTTGAATTCCATTAGAATTGCGTTTTTAGATGCAATTCTAATGAAATTCAAAGGCATATTTCTGAAAGTGGGAAGAACCTAGGCTTGGAAATGAATTATACTAATTTTGCCATCAATTCAAAGGATCCAGATAGTCGGTTCGAGATAAGCATGGATTCGACCTTTCAGAGTTTGAGATATCGGGATTCCACCGTATATAATATTTATTTTTATTTAATTTTTTTTAATTTGTTGAAATGCGATACACAACACAAGATGCAGAGAAATGAGAAGAGTATTTTGTATTCAATTATTGAAATGCCAAAAGAAGCAAGTTTGTAATAATTATATTTAATCGGGTTTACCATATGTACACAAGTACACAATGGTCAAAACATCTGTTAAAACAAATAAACTGATTCTTTACCGACACTAGCAATAGTAATTAATAAAATATTCTCATATTTAGTTATATAAAACGTCCCGCTACAAAGGCCATCACCTTTTTGACTAAATCTTGAATGTTTTCGTTTTGGTTAGGGGCGTTTTGACCCGGAACCCGTTATATATCCCTTTGTTGTACTGAAGATAAGTGAACTGGATGTACATTGTATTGTAACTTGCGTTCTCGAATTTGGTAGTTATATCGAAGATGAAACCATTTGTTTGTGGCATTTTTATGGCATGTGTTTCAGAACATGTGTTCTGATTTGTCACAAACCACTATTATAACACTAGATGACATAGTAGATGTATATAGTTTTAAACTTCCATTATCATTGCACAGATCACCATTTCACATTTCTAATAATTTACTACATAACTATAGTGCACCTAACAATCTGTATAATTTCATTATTCGCGCCAGCACAAAAGAATTGAAATAATTTTATGCAAACCTCTGTAAATTTGTAAAATTGATCACGTTTGATTTATATAGACTAAGAATAATAAAGTATTTTTCTGTAATTAAAGGCATTTAATATACAAGGTACCACTATTTGAAGAATCCTAGTTACATGTTGCATACAGCACTGTCTTGTTATATATACCCCACAACAATAGAATGCATATATACAATATACCACTATTTGAAGAGTCTTAGTTACATGTTGCCTACAACACTGTCTTGTTATATATACCGCATAACAATAGGATGCTTATATTCAATGTACCAATATTTGAAGAGTCGTAGTTACATGCTGTGTACAGCACTGTCGTGTTATATATACCCCACAACAATAGAATGCTTATATACAATGTACCAATATTTGAAGAATCCTAGTTACATGTTGCATACAGCACTGTCTTGTTATATATACCCCACAACAATAGGATGCATATATACAATGTACCAATATTTGAAGCTATGGGGCATATAAAAACACACAGGAAGTGTTCTGTCAGCCATTTTGGATAGAAATGGAAAGAAGTACTTTTCAGATTTTGCATCTTTGTTTATTGTTCTTGATATTAATAGTACTTGTTTTTATTTGTGTTTTAGTATTTATAGTGTCTAGAAGATGGACTACATTGTTTCGGAGTTGGAATAATGATCTTCAGTAAATGGTGAGATATTCAGCATTTTTAATCACTAGAAAAATTTATATACCCCATATATATTTAAGACCACATTGTTTCAAAATATATATATATTATTTGTATAGCGAACTACTTGTACAGTTTTTGTTTGATTTTCCTCAAACTGTGCAAAAGTGGTCAAATGATGAGTAGCAGTTCATGACATTATATAAATGTACCAATATTTGAAGAGTCTTAGTTACATGTTGCGTACAGTACTGTCTTGTTATATATACCGCATAACAATAGAATGCCTATATCCAATATACCACTATTTGAAGAGTCTATAGTTTCACTATTTAGAATGCATTTTATATACAATGTCCGACTATTTAAAGTCTTAGTTACATGTTGTGTACAGCACTGTCTTGTAATATATACCCCACAACAATAGAATGCCTATATACAATATACCACTATTTGAAGAGTCTTATAATTAGTTACATATTGCATACACACTGTCGTGTTATATATACCCCACAACAATAGATTGCTTATATACAATGTACCAATATTTGAAGAGTCTAGTTACATGCTGTGTACAGCACTGCCTTGTTATATATACCCCATAACAATAGAATGCTTATATACAATGTACCAATATTTGAAGAGTCTAGTTACATATTGTGTACAGCACTGCCTTGTTATATATACCCCACAACAATAGAATGCCTATATACAATGTACCAATATTTGAAGAGTCATAGTTACATGTGTACAACAGTCTTGTTATATATACCCTGCAACAATAGAATGCATATATACAATGCACTGGCACTAGAGCAACAAGGGAGCCTGTAAAATATTTGGTTCCTACTATATATATATATACAGCATGGTATTGAAGGGAAAATGCAGTAGACTTTGTATGCATCCCATATTTATTATATTCAACCATATTTCGCTCATGATTCTTGCTTTTTTTCCCTAGATAAATGCCTATACTACAACACCAGCACCATAAAACTGCGTTTTATTTCCTATAAAAATGTGATTTTATTCATTTTGCTTCCACAATCGTTTTGTCGAAAAAGTTGTCACCATTTTACTTCCGGGTCGTCACAGTTTTTCTAACAACGTTTCTTATTGGATAATGTTTGACACACCTCTTCCTTTTAGTTCCCGCAAAATTTGAATAAACAACTTGTACAAAAAAGCAACTGTTTATTCACTAAACCGCATATAAGCAATTAACACTCTAATATTAATAATAATTACAAACATCGGTTGCATTTAATACTTTTTTCCCTACATAAATGTGGTCAAACATCTGTATTTGTTATTTTTCCATCTCACGCAACGTTTGTCCTCATGACATCGTGGCGTTCATTATCATGACGTCATGAAAATAACGTCAACTGACGTTACGTTTATTAGCGTAAGTTGGACCCGCGCAAAACTTTTAGCCAATCAAAAATAACGTTAGAAAATGCACGTTCTTGACCCGGAAGTGAAATGGTGATAACTTCTTCAACTTTCTGAACAGAACCGGTTTTTCAGATTAAACGATTAAAGTCACAATTTTACAGAAAACGTTTGGCGTTTTTTTTGTATTGGGGTTTGAGAATAATCATTTAGCTATGTAAGGACGATTGGACGTTGCAGGAAATGTGGTTCAATAGGAAAAATATAAGAGGCATACAAGCCGACTGCAATTTCCCTTCAATACCATGTTGTATATATATAAGACTGTACGGGAGTGGTGGGGAGATTGCAACATTTTGCACTCAATTGATGCGCTGGTGCCAGTGATACAATGTACCAATATTTGAAGAGTCTAGTTACATATTGTGTACAGCACTGTCGTGTTATATATACCCCACAACAATAGAATGCTTATATACAATGTACCAATATTTGAAGAGTCTTAGTTACATATTGTGTACATAACTGCCTTGTTATATATACCCCGCAACAATAGAATGCATATATACAATATACCACTATTTGAAGATTCTTATAATTAGTTACATGCTGTGTACAGCACTGTCGTGTTATATATACCCCGCAACAATAGAATGCCTATATACAATGTACCAATATTTGAAGAGTCTTAGTTACATATTGTGTACAGCACTGCCTTGTTATATATACCCCATAACAATAGAATGCTTATATACAATGTACCAATATTTGAAGATTCTTAGTTACATATTGTGTACAGCACTGCCTTGTTATATATACCCCGCAACAATAGAATGCATATATACAATATACCACTATTTGAAGATTCTTATAATTAGTTACATGCTGTGTACAGCACTGTCGTGTTATATATACCCCGCAACAATAGAATGCCTATATACAATGCACCAATATTTGAAGAGTCTTAGTTACGTGTTTTGTACAGCACTGTCTTGTTATATATATATCCCACAATAATAGAATGCATATATACGATGCACCAATATTTCAAGAGCCTATTCGTTTTTAGCTCGACTATTCGAAGAATAAGTAGAGCTATTGTACTCACCCTGGCGTCGGCGTCTTCCAAATGTTAACATTTTACATATCTCCACATATACTGGTCCCAGGTCAACCAAACTACACCACAACCTTACTGGCATTGATACCTTACCCGCCCGGGTGTTTTGGGTGACCATGACCGTCTTTTTTTCGAAATAAGGTCACATCCAAATCAAATGTTAAGGTTTTTCAAAAAAACTTTTTTTAAATATCTCCACATATTATGATTGTCTCAGGTCAACCAAACTTCACCACAACCTTGCTGGCATTGATACCTTACCAGCCCGGGTGTTTTGGGTGACCTTGACCTTTTTTAACGGTGGGATTCATACTTATCGGGATCCTGATTTTACCCGGTCTGGCCCTCTTATACGACTTAGGCTCGCAGTATCTGGGGGTCGGATTAGGTTAAGTGAGGCTAAGTGACTATGGTGTGGCGAGGACCTGACACCATATCGGGATATTCTGAGTTCAGGGCTGAATATATATTATTGTAAATATTGAGCTCTTAACTGCAGATGTTCCCCGACTTTTTACAAGCAATGTATGGGATTCGATCCTGTCGACCCGTCTGGAATAGACCTTCGCTGTCAGTAAACGGACGTTAAACCATATTCAAATCAAATTCAAATCATTTATTTCTACTCTACATAACATTAGAAATTTAATATAAACAAGAAGTATCAATTCCCAAAGCAAATTATACAGTATGAACATGTGTGGAAAACCACTGTTGGTTACTAATATACCTGATACTTTACCTGTGTAATTATTGACTTACCTGTGCGATTAATTTTGAAAATTTATACAGTTTTTTTGTTGGGTAGCTCCTGTGCTGGTGTAATGATGGAATATAATATAAAACACAAAATAAATACAATACTTGTGCATGTTTTATTGAAATAAACTGTTTTCACATGCAAATTTACCTGTTTATCTGTAAAATAAATGTAGATACTATTGACATACATCAATAAAATGTATACTAGTGACCCGACTATCTAATCATGCATAACATATCCAAATTTCAACATTCTCTCTTCAAAAACATAGAAATAGGCTGTGTTTATATACAAGACCCCACAATATGCTAATTTCTCTAATTTAATGCGAATACATCCATTGTTCTTTATGCATTGGTAATTCAAATGCGAAAGGGTTAAACATTCACTTACTTTAGCTTCAAAAAGCAAACACTGTTACAACGATAACAACCTTATATGGGCTCTTGTAATCCTATTGCTTTCACGGGAATGAGATAAATGATGCTGGTGTGGGAGGATCTGGCACCAAAACAGGTTGTTCTAATTGCCGGACTGAATATGCATTATTGTAAATAATCAGTTTTGATTTTGGTAAATGAGGGATTCAAGCTTGTTAATTGGCCCATCTGCGTGTAGATCATTGGTCCTTAGACCACGGTGTCAATTTTCCATTATCCAAATCTGGCGCTCTTGTGCATTTGCTTAAATGTTATGTTTTTTGGACTGTTTTACTTTTTAGCGTTCTTGAATCGTCAATGAATATGGACTAGAATGATGGGATATGGTGATTTGTTTGTGTTTCATTTTATTGATTATTGTGTTGTCAGGGGATTCAATTGCCCTGAAACTTTTTCCGTTGCAATTTATGACAATGGTTATTTGTTTAAATTCTCTTGTTTGGGCTCATTCCATCTAACAAAGCTGATCCTGGAAGAACATGGGATATCTTTTCTGACATTATAGGTAGGTATTAATGAAATATTTGGTCATTACACATGTATATATGTTATGGCCTGTGCAACCCAATATGTTTGCACAAACATGTAACATGTTCTGTATATTCATTGTGGCTTATACATAAACTGCGTGAAACATGAAAACTATTTCATCTATAGACAAACATTGTGGGGTGTTCTGTCCAAACATTGTGGCGTGCTCCAGGGTTTCCCTTACCGCACAAAATGGCTCGTTTTGCCACAAATTTGACAGAACGTGTCCCACATATGATACAGAAGTTAGCCTGATCTGACGCGCAAATTTGTACTTTGCCGATATTAATATCACTTTGCGTAATATTGCCCATTGCGGTTAATTAAGTGCTTACGGTCTTTATTGGAAGGCGCTTATCCGATAATTGACTGATTGACTACATTGTTTCGGAGTTGGGGTAATGATCTTCAGTAAATGGTGCGATATTCAGCATTTTTATTCACAAGAAAGATTTATATACCCCATATATATTTAAGACCACATGGTTTCAAAATACATATTTTATTTGTAGAGCGAAATGCTTCTACAGTTATTGTTTGATTTCCTTCAGTCTTTTTCCAATATTTAAGGTCATAGTTGGAATAAATTGATCTAATAACCGGCAACGGAATGTTTACAAAATTGTCTATGCGTATAACATAACTGAATTTGTGTATATTATCTGGGTTATCAGCAGTGATTCTTGCAAAACAACACATTTATTAAATGAAACAACATAACACTGTTTTTGTGCCCATTTTGGACTGAATATCAGCCCGGTGTGAAAATACCTTTCACCTGGTTTCTATTTTGATTTCAGTCCACATAGGTCAACCATATCCCGATATTTTGCCATGAAAAATATAAACATGTGATGTATACCATTTAAGAAACATGGATATAACAATGAGCTGGGAAAAAATGTCATCTGATTGTGACTGAGGTCTTATATTCTTACCACACTGACCTCATCTGTGTTAGGTGGCTATGGCAGTTTTCTGTACAATTTTACAAGTGGTCCTCTTTACATTTCTCTCTGGCCTTATGTTATTACTTAGCCCCATTTCTTGTGTATTTCAAGGTGTATATTAATATAAATTCCGGGGACTTGTATACAGAAGAAAGAAAGGAGTTAGCATTCATAATCATTGCCTCCAGAGCTGCTTTTTATACCACCGGCATCAAAGATATGCCGTCGGTATATAGCGTTTGGACCATCCATCCGTCAGTCCGTCCGTGTGTGCGCCTTTTGGTTAAGCAGATTGCAAGTTTCTCCAACTTGTCATCAGTTGACCAATTGTTTAATATTTGTACACTGCATTCATATGAATGTCTGTTATGATGCTATGGTATAATTTTCATGACCTTCACCTTTTGACCTTCACAAATTTCAAAAACAATACTTAGCCAGTTAAATTGATTTGATTAAGCAGTTTGTAAGTTTCTCTAACTTGCCAAATAGTGTCAACTATGCAACCGGTAGCATACGCGCTCGGCAGACGCATTTCTTGCCTTTTCATGTATTTTCAATATGTGTGGTTCAAGTAATTTGACTCGGCTTACGTGCTACTCATCATACAAAGAGAGTGTAGGGCATTACTTCCTAAACTATGAATGATGATTTGGCTGGACTTAAGAATATGTCCGCTGAGGTTCATAGTTTCTTCAAGGATCCTCAGTAGACATGCTCTTAACTCCAGCTAAAACATCATTCTCAAAGTTACCACAACTTTTCCATTACTTCAGTGGTCACTTTAATATTTTACCACATGATACATATGGACATGTGCTGCAAAAGCATTTCACAATTTATAGCCTTTTCACCTTCAACATTCTTCCTCAAATACTTATAATGTAGCTGTGTCTTTGCGTTAAGAAGTTTGTAAGAGTTTCTCAGTTTCCACAATTTATTAATTACTTCAATAATCTCTTTAATATTTCAACACATGATACATATGGACATATGCTGCACAACTTTGTCAAAAATTATTGGACCTTGACCTTTTCACCTTCAATACACTTCCTCAAATACTTCACTGGGGGGATCTGTGGTTATACAGGCCACATTGCTTGTTCACATTGCAACAGGGCCCCATGCATGACATTGAACTATTCATATGTTGGTGTAATTTTACTTGAACCATGTTTATCTACTCAGGGACATGTTTGTAAGAATTAGATCTGGTTTTTCAGAAATGGAGCCAAGTAATTTTGCTACTGTGACAAGGATACCGGGTTCAAGATGAGAATTTTGAATCAGAAAGTTGCTACTGAATATTTTTATGCCCCCCAGATCCGATCTGGGTGGCATATAGTTTTTGCCCTGTCTGTTTGTCCGTTTGCGGTTTGTGTGTTTGTCGGCAACTTAACATTGCCCATAACTTTGGAACCGTTGCAGCTACACATTTCATACTTGGGATGGATGTTCAACCCATGAAGGTGCACATTGTCAGGGGTGACTTGTCAAGGTCAAGGTCATCCTTCAAGGTCAAAGGTCGAATTTAATGGTCGAATTGCTTGAATGTGAGATGACCTCGTGAGGGGCATAGTGTTTCACAAACACATCTTGTTTTATTGTAAATTCAGCACCAATGTCGTAATTTCCTGTCTTGCAAGTTTGATGTTAATGAGACGATGAGCCATTTAACCCCAATCAATTCAATCAATATGCATCCTACAGTGATTTATAATTTGAATTTAATATTCCAATTTTGCTTGTATGTGGTCAGGGATAAATGACCTTTTGTCAGTGAAGTCAGCGAATAATAGTCAGGGAATTTTGGTTGAGCCTGAGGCTGGCAACACTGAAGGGGTCCGGTCCGACTGTTTTCCACAAAATTATCTCCACTTGAATCTTCTTTTTTTTCTTTCCAAATCTTCATTTCCGTACATGAATTTCCACTCACTGATTTACTCCAAATTTCATATATGTATTTATCTACAATAATACAACTTCAAATAGTAAATTGGATTGGTCCAATTTTTTTCTCACTTAATTATCTCCCCGTGAAAGTTCTTTGTTTTCCACAAATCACCTTTTCCGTGCGGTACTTCGGGGGTATTTGCAAAATGTTTTTTTTTAAACCAACCATATCTGTGTTCGCCTTATTGTCCAGTCTGCGATGCGGGTATATTCGATATCCCATCGACCATTCTAACTGAACATGATTTTGTGACTGTGTGTCCCATATAAATATATTTATATGTGCAATGTAAATATGAACATTATTTAATGCACGATGAATATTTATTTTTTAGAAGATGAAAAGAAAACGAATGAAGCCAGAAGATGTTGCACGCATGTATGTGGATGTGGATCCACCTGGCTTTACAATTCATTCTATTCCTCCAAAAGGTATACTAGTTTTCTTTGTTATTCTTTGTTTCTTTGTTATCATCCATCTGTGTGACCATAATTACACAGTCCTAATGTTATTATCATCTTTGCCTGAAAAAAATACAAACAAGTGTTCATTTGAAGCAGTGAATAAATTTAACCTTTTTTTATACACCCGTTTGATAAACGGGGACATATTATGGTATGGCATAATTGTCTGTCCATCTGTCTGTCTGGGTGAACATTGAGGGTTTAGGGGCTAGGGGGAGGAGCCTAAATTATAGAATTCAGTAGAAGTTTTCATTGTAGCCCCTAAGCCTATTGTTATTTAGTGTTAGTATGTTCGTCCATCCGTCTGTTCGGTCGTTCGCAACAGATTTCCTGCTAGTCTGTATCTCATTACTTGACCTAGGCTATTGAAATTTGCTACAATCATCATCACCTAAAGGTGTGTATCGTAAA
>CM026387.1:71418733-71460175 GCA_014843695.1 Archivesica marissinica | reverse complement strand
ATTTGTTATCATTTAATAGACAAAGATCATTTTCAGTTATAAAGTCTTCTAGTATTTTTCCTTTATTATTGATATTTGTACATCCCCATAGTTTACTATGTCCATTGAAATCTCCAACTAACATAAAAGGGTGAGGTAATTGTTCAACAAGATTCTCTAAATCATTTTGTTTTAATGGCGAGTTTGGAGGTATATAAATGGAACAAATTGTAAATGTTTTTGAAAGTGTAACCTTGGCAGCAATGGCCTGTAAATTTGTAGTCAAGTCTATTTTACTATGTGGAACAGTCTTTTTTATGAGAATGGATGATCCACCAGATGCCTTTTGACAATCATTATCTATAAAATTAAACATGATAAAATCTTTAAAATATATATTGTCAGTCGATTTTAGGAAAGTTTCTTGCAAACAAAGGATATTTGGTGAAAGCAGAGATATAAGTATTAAAATCTCATTATAGTTTGCTTTTAGTCCCCGACAGTTCAATTGTATTATTGTATTATTCTTATCCATTATTTACGGAGAGAAGATTAAAAAATGGTACATAAAAAGATTACATTTTAGTGTTTGGAGGTGGATCTGGTACCAGCTCCATGTCTTCATGTTCTAATGAAGAGAATGTATTCGATTGTTTTATGGGATCCACTGATCCCTTCGGTGGTCTATCTGAGTTTTGTTTCAGGTTGCTAGGTCCATTTGGTTTATTTGGTTTTTTTTGTTGGTTCGTTTTACTCTGTGATGAGTTTGATTTAATAACAGATGTTGATCGGGATTTACGAGATGTTGATTGGGATGAGGATTGAGAAGATACGTGAGTTTTTGTTTTGTCATTGGAACTGTTTTTGGCTTCGGATTTTTCGGTAATAATTTCAGTAATAATTTCAGTTTGAGTGTATGCATTTTTCATTATTGGCTTATTTATTGCTGATTGAACTATTTTAGAGTATGATATATCTGGTTTATTTTCCTGAATTTTACTTGCTTCGAAGTAAGAGATATTTTGTGAGCACTTTATTTTCATGATTTCTTTTTCTTTTATCCAAGTTTCGCATTTGTTTGATTTTGAGATGTGATCTTTTTTACAGTTTACGCATTTTGATTGATTGGGGGGCAATTTGCGGTAAGGTGATCGTTTTCACCCATACCACAATTTTCACAAATGGAGTATTTTGTAATTTTACAGTTGTCTTCATGGTGGCCAAATTTTTGGCAGTTGAAACATCGAAGTGGATTTGGTATATATAATTCGACATTTATAATTCTATAAAAGATTTTCAGATTTGGTGGAATAACTGTGTTGTTGAAGGTTAATAAAATTGTATTAGTTTCAAAAAATTGGCCGTCTTTTTTGTACATGCATCTTTTAGCTTGAGTGACGCCTTGTGGAGTTAAATTTTTAACAATATCTTCGTTCGAGACTCCTTTTAAAATGTGATCTTTGATTATACCTTTGGAACTGTTTAGAGATCTGTGTTCCGTTATAGTAACATCAATGTCGTATATTTGTTTTATTTTAAAAATATTTTCAGTTTGTGATCTGGATTTAGTTTCAACAAGTAACGTTTGGTTTCTTAGTTTTTTTACAGATTTTGGTGATCCAATTAAACTTTCCAATGATTTTTCGATAACAAATGGAGATAGTGAGCCAATTTTTTTTTCATGCATTTCTGATTCAATAATGAAGAATTTTGGATACGCTTTAAGTGGTATTTCTGAATCGTCTGATGGTCGTGGTCGTTTTAGGGAATTTTGGGAAGCCATGGTTATTGCCATATGTTCTAAAGTAAGCCAATCCCTCAGAAAATCACGTAAATACTAAACTGTAGTGCCGGCTGCTCCAACCCACTCCCCTAATTATACATGAAGTATAATCTCCTCATCTTTTTCTATTATTTCTTTTGTGAAGGAGGAGGAGGGGGAAGTAGAAAGAATCCACGCAAACTATCCAGTGTGAAAAGGCCTTCTTTGCTGCCCCGCGACCTTCCCAAGGACTAGCATAACGATAAAACTGGTTAACATCTATAGACTAGTTCCAACTCGTATGTACAATATCATGCTCCGAATCATTAACAACACTCTTGTCTTAAATTAAATTGTTATTATAGTCCTGGCTCAATTATGTCAATCGAATTCTCAATCATTAAACACTGATGGTAGGAAGCACAGTATAGAACGCAAGTGGATCCGGGTTGAACGTATCTTGATAAACCTGGAAAATACTAACATACTTTAAAGTAAAAGCATATTGAAGGTGTCGTAGTAATAAATGATTATTCGAGATTACCGTCAAAATTCAGTTGAAGATCGATGAAAAACAGCCTTGTTTAATGAGTCATATATCATGTATTGGGAGGGCGCGCTGGGAATAACCTTATTGGGAGGGCGGGCTGGGAATAACCATATATAACTATACACTTCTTTCTGCTGTCAAAATAATGCCTCGAGTGAAGATATTGTGTAAACTGCTCTTGTATATAGGTACGCAGATGATAATCACGAAAATTACGTTCAAAACATGGACAGAAGGCATAGAGCAAACTCATTATACTGATGGCATGAATAAAGATGGACTAGAATAGAGTAACGATGGTAAACGTGAATAATTTTATTTACTCACTCTGCATCGTGAGTAAATCAATTATTCACTTATCCCATGTTCCTACCAACTACAAATACAATAAAGAAACTAAATAGGATTCAGGCACTTGTATTTGACAGCATTCAATCGAGCAAAACAAAGGAGAACCATATCATGGAAACTTAAGTTTTAAAAATGCTTAACTTATGTTACATTACCGATGTCAGAAACATACGATTTACTATATTTATTCTAATTTATTACTGTTTTCGAACGTAAAAATATATGATAACTTTTCTACTTAACACAATTCTGGTTACAAGGAGCAGCTCGCATACCATTGTACATCAATACTGAATCTGTAATGTAAATGTTATAACAAGGAAGGCGCAGTTCGAAGCACACTACAAAAGCGAACGTCTCAAATGAGCCATCACGGCGTCGCAAAGAACTTAACTGCGAGCCATCCCAGCATCACAAAAATATTGCGCCTTCTCGGCCGCACAATAAAAGCAATCAAGTGAGCTATCACAGCATCACAAAAACAGTGCGCCTTCTCGGCCACGCAATAAAAGCAATCAAGTGAGCTATCACAAAAACAGTGCGCCTTCTCTGCCACGCAATAAAAGCAATCAAGTGAGCTATCACAAAAACAGTGCGCCTTCTCTGCCACGCAATAAAAGCAATCAAGTGAGCTATCACAGCATCACAAACAGTGCGCCTTCTCGGCCATGCAATAAAAGCAATCAAGTGAGCTATCACAGCATCACAAAAACAGTGCGCCTTCTCGGCCACGCAATAAAAGCAATCAAGTGAGCTATCACAGCATCACAAAAACAGTGCGCCTTCTCGGCCGCACAATAAAAGCAATCAAGTGAGCTATCACAGCATCACAAAAACAGTGCGCCTTCTCGGCCGCACAATAAAAGCAATCAATTGAGCTATCACAGCATCACAAAAACCGTGCGCCTTCTCGGCCGCACAATAAAAGCAATCAAGTGAGCTATCACAGCATCACGAAACCGAATGAGCTATCCATCGCGCCATTACAAGAACAAATGTGCGATCTTTCGTGTCATCACGCATCAATCGAGATACAAATGAATATATGTATATATGTCGAAAACCTTAAAACGCATAATTGGTGTCGCTCTAACACGTACATATCACGACTCGTAACAACGAAAATAGATACAAACATATTTGTCAATTGAACTTTCGTTACGATTATTTAGAAAGTTGAAATCACGAAATATTGAGACTGTATTATACAACCGATGACAGATAGTTGATATTTTTCATTACAAATATAATAATTAAGAACTAATCATTAAATTCATTAAGTAAATCGGAACCTGTAAGACAGGGTATAATGTAATAGAACAATCCAAGTAGATTGAAACTTAACTTTGCAAGCAAATAATCCGCCGTACAGTAATACCAAGTGTCCTTTCTATGTGAAGTGTACCTTCGTAACTACTCTCCAGAACGTCCATACGGTTTCACTCCAAAGGTTGGAAGGTGTAGAGTTAAGATCTCAGCAGATCGGCAGAACAAATCCATCACTGGCTTAATGATTATTTGAAGAACATGCTGAAAGCGTAAATGCATTTTTAAAAAAATTATATAATAAAAATATCTGGCGCTATTTCTGGCGCCATTTAAAAACAAATTAACAAATAACAATGATTTTGGACATCGCATTACATATGACGACTGGTATTACAACAACGTCTTTTTACGAATTTACCCCAGCTCGATTGCGAAACAAGTTCTTTCAACTTATACTATTCACTCTCGAGACCACATTCCTGATGGAATCCGTCACCACGAAGGAGAGAGAAGAGGCAATGTGGAATTTAAATGCCTTGCCTAAGGGCGCAATTGTAACGGCTCCAGCGGGGTTCGAACTCCGGACCTTTCGCACCTGAAGCGAACTCGCATCCACTGTGCTATCACGACTTTAACAACATCTTAGTTAAACTATATTCATAAGTATATATATATAGATACTTATCTTTTATTTAGATGACACTTGAGTAATGGAGCAATTCTATCTGAACGTCGATATTCTAATACATTGTGTTTTCCACTTCCATATAGTGTATGATGGGTCACAAGATAATGCTGCTGAAAAACCTTGCTTAAGGAAAGTTGGTAAAATTAAATTTAACAACGAAACCTAGATTAGAAGATTGTCACTTTACTATATTCTCTACTTATACAGGCTCCATACAGGAACACTTATCTAAACAGAATCAAATTTCATGTACATACAAGATTGAAGAAAATTAAGCAGTGCTAGATATCATTCAAATGTCTAAATTTAGTGAAACAGATAAGCGCTCTTTTAAATTATCTTTCACATAACCGTCTTTAGCTGTTTCTGAACGCCATCTCCCATGCTTTTTCCATAATCTGTCACTAGTTCCTGAATTTGCACATATAGTAGCACCGCCCGACCTAAATGAATGTAGTCCAAATTTACGACTATCTAAACCTACAGCAACTAATTTTTCAGCGAATATTTCTCTTGTTCTAGAATATGAAAGAGGAGTGTTCTTACGCCTCAAGACATATTTACTGTCCTTTTTGCACCAAACAACACCCCTAAATATGAATTGATCAAAACATTACACGAGTCCAGCTTGCGTGAGGTATCTATGTAGTAGATGTACAGGACATGAATACTTCCCAGTCTTTGCTAGAACTACAGATTTTCCATCTCTGTAAATATCGGTTTTAGCCCTTTCGATAAACAATGAACAATGATTGTCTACAAATTCGATGTCACAACGCTTTAGATTTATAGCTTCAGAAATTCTAAGGAAGCCAGCAAAACTAATTGTAAACAAAGTAATAATTCTTAGATCTGCCAGCGAACACTTTTCAGAAGCAAAGCGCGTGATAAGTAATTTCAACGTATCAGGGTGAATAAGCTCCTTTTTATTAACAGGTCTCGAGATTTTCCGAATACAGCCTTCTAAACAAAATTTAAGCCATTTATCTTGACAAGGATTGTCTTTAAAATGTGCTATTTCGTGAGCCCAATTTATAGCGTAAAAAATTTGGTTTAATTTGGATTTTCCACATGATGAATCCTTCATTTGAATAACAGAAACGAGATAAAGAGCAACTGTAACAGGCTGTGCTGGCAAATAGGATAAGTTACATTTTTCGCACCAAAAGACAAATTTATCCAAAACGTATGTATAATTACGCACAGTACTCTCTTCTCTACTTTCAAGAACGGATCGTTTTACTTCTGAAAACACCCACCCCGGAAGACCGGAATTATCGCAAGTATCTGCGACATCTTTCCATCTATATGAATCAAAAAGGCCTGTAATACAGAAAAATAGAAAGTTAAATAATATAAACCAAAATGCCTTGGAAGTTCATACAGCTAACGTAAATATCTCCTTTGCATCGTACGAGAACACAAATTATGATCTGCAATCGAGACGTACAACTAACACTTTACTAGTAAATATATCAGTTCCGAAAACAGTATTCTTATTTTTGCCTTGTATATACATACTCCGGCCGGGATTGAATAGGAGAACATCCTTAATAAAACATTTTTGAATGGACGAATGTCCAGAAATCATTGGGAAAAATGGGCTGGAAGGCCAGTAAGGAGCAACAAGAGTACCCTGACCTTCACAAGCAATCAAATGATTTATAGCCTTGGGGATCAGCATGACCGGCGGTACTAGCCAGTTATTTTCGGATGCCCAGTTTTGTGTAAAGGCGTCAACATTTTCCGAAGTAGGGGTCCAGTAAAGGGAGTTAAATCTTGGGAGCTTAGTATTATAGTCGTTAGCAAATCTGTCTATACTGTGTGGGCCGTACATAGAATTAATAAATTCAAAAAATTCGTCGGAAACCCCGTAATCGTCATAATCAACCATTTTGCTATACTCATCTGCGAGTTTATTCAGATCCCTATTGATCCATTTCATATTCAATGAAATGCAGTGTTCGAAACACAATGAATGAATGTCCAAGGCAATGGTTTGCAGATCACTCTTGGTGCTACCCTTTTCTACAATATGTACGCAATTTTGGTTGTCCGTATGCCACACAATTTGTTTACTAGCTAAATTACCAGCAAAACTATGCAACGAATAGTTGATTGCCAGCAGTTCCCTATATGTTGAATTTTGTCGAGCCTCAAAGTCGGACCAAAACTTATGGGCGACTAACTGTTGACATTCAACAACATAAGCAGCCCCGCCTATATTAGAAGCGTCTGAATAAACGAGCGTGGCGGGTAACCTGTCTACAAAAAACTTTCGTTTGAATGGAACCTGTAATTGTATTTTCCAAAATTGCAGACAAGCAATGCATTCTGGATATTGAGACAAATTGATCCCAGAATCCCATGTATACCTCGATTCGATACATTGAAACACATTTTTGGTCTTTAAGAGGCAGACATTACCTAAAACCGGAGCCATGGAGACGATTTTGCCAGCAAATTGTGCTAATTTTCTAGCCGAAGAAATTGGTAACGATGCCAGCAAACTATTTAAACAGCTTCTAGTGTTTTATTTGCGTCTTTCCGGAATTTGAAAATAACCTGCCTTCAAATCCCACACAAATCCTAGCCACTCTAACGCCTGTACAGGAATAAAAATGGATTTTTGTGGATTTATAAGGAAACCAGCATTGGCTAAAGTATGTTTAACAAACTCTGCGTCTTTCGACGTAGCCTGAAAATCTGTTTATTCCCCACCCGTCATCCAGAAAGACGACGATTCTTAACCCCTGGCCGCGCCAATACTTAACTAAAGACCTTAACAGCTTGGTGAATATGTATGGTGCGCTACGAAGGCCAAAAGGTAATACAGAGAAAATAAAATAACGTAAGTGCCCTTTCAAGTACCAAGAGAATCCCAAAAAAGGGTGGTGTGTGGGATTAACTGACAAATGGTGATAACCATTAGATAAATCGAATTTGAACATGAACCCATCTTTGAGTAATAATTCTAAAGCTACTTTATGGTCTTCAAATTTAACACGATCTTTTGACATGCTCATTCAAAACACTTTTTTGCCCCTTGAATTTTCTGCTACAGACAGGGGATTGATATTGTAAGGTTTTACAAAAACTTCATATATACAATTTTTATCTAATAAATCTTGTACGGCAGCATCTACGAAATGTTTGTTTTTTAATGCTGAAGCATTATTCTTTAAATGAAAAGATGGAGGTTTTGTAATAAATGGAATGACATAACCCTGTTCAATACAAGAAATAATTTCATTATTTGATGGACAAATAGTTTCTTTCCAAAACGAAATACAACTCTTCAGTCTTCCTTTAACAGAGTCAGTCTGTACATTCACATGGGATTCTTTATATTCACAAAAAACTACACATTCTTTTAACTGTAAACTATGTTCGAAAAATTGGTACTTATCATATTTCGAAAGTCTGTCACAAGCATTAAGCTTCGTGTTTGTCCACTGTCGCGATGTCTTCTGTGACCTTGGAAGCTGTCGCTGTAGCTGTAGCGGCTCCACTATTGGGTTGTTGTCCCACGAATCCTCTATTCCGAGCGGAGCATGCGTTGGCATAGTGTCCTTCCTGACCGCATTTGTAACAGATGACTCCTCCGACGTCCAAACGTCGTCCTTCCAAAGACCTGGGCATTCTGTTGTTGCGAAAAGAACTAGAAACACGATTATCAAACATGTTAAACCTTTTTTCAGCCTTTTTCTTAGCGCGCTCTTCAGCGCGGCGAATCCTCTTATCATCATCTGAATCCGAAGCAACCTCTAATAGTTCATATTCGCTAATTGTAGACCACCCCGTTTCAGACCCGTCAGCTATACGAATCAGCTTGTTTCTACGAGTAAGAGCGCTCCTGGCCTCGTTTAAAAACTCTTTAGCCTTTGATGCCTCACGGTAAGCAACAGCCTTCTCAATGTTATCTAAATAGTCTAAAATAGACGAGTTAAATTCGAATTGTTTTTTGTTAGGCAAACTCCTAAAGGAAACTAGAGAATCACGTTTTACCTTTTTTGTTGCAGTGCTTACAGTCCACTCAGCATCTCGTTTGAGGTCACATTGAAGGGTACGAAATTTGTCGTCAAAATAATCCTTCAGCTCGGTGACTACTTCTTCCTTAGAAGCTGAAGAATCTCTGCAACGTGTGGGCGAATTTCCTCGCGACATAACCATATATAACTATACACTTCTTTCTGCTGTCAAAATAATGCCTCGAGTGAAGATATTGTGTAAACTGCTCTTGTATATAGGTACGCAGATGATAATCACGAAAATTACGTTCAAAACATGGACAGAAGGCATACAGCAAACTCATTATACTGATGGCATGAATAAAGATGGACTAGAATAGAGTAACATTGGTAAACGTGAATAATTATTCAAACTGATACATGCTAACGAGTAGCTTATACCACGTATCCAAATTGAATACGTACTAATATTAGTTTGATTAAATGATATCGCCAATTTATTTGCCGGATTGGTGATATCATGAAATCGAAATGGTGATATATGATAGGCTAAAAAAAAACATTGTGTCATAATGGCGAACAATTTATATACTACTAATCTATTTTAGTTCGATTGTGATTAATGTTATTAGCTTATCAAATTCACATTCGAATCGGCTACCTGGTATTACATAGTAGTAAGCAATGCGGAAACCTTTTCTTGCTCAATGACACTTATATTCAGGCCATGTTAGTACTATTATGTATGTGCATGCAATGTTTCGACGGTGATTCTTATTGCATAAACAACCACTATATCATGTTTGAGAAATAGGTATAATTCTCATCATAATCCGTCACCAGCAAGTCGTAGAAGTTGCCGATCAAGATTGTGTACCGTTATTGAAACTATTGTGACAGCCAATAAACGAAGTCTGTTTAACACAAACAGTGTCACCAAGAAACAATTCTATATATGTTATAGTAGTGGGTTATGGGGGTACTTCACTCTACATGCATGTCCATGAACAACGCCTACATGAGGGTTCGTATATATCTTGTATTTAGTTGGTATGTGATCCAGGAGTAGGTACGATATGGTGATGCTGATGCTAAGCTGTACATAAGGCTATAAGCCTCACTCTGAAAGGTACATAATAATAATCGACATTAAATACATGATCACATCATCCCATTATATAATACCTACAACAATCAATCATACATATATATATATATATATATATATATATATATATATATATATATATATATAAGCACATCAACAATTACATGCATATTACTTAAAGAATAATATCTTCTTCATAGTGACTAGTTTAGTGACTAGTGTAGTGACTAGTGGCCATGGTTCACACCTGGGCATAGACTACATATGTGTATGTTCCACTATGGGACATTCACTGTACATAGCATTAACACACACATATCATTCACCAAACTATGGGTCTAAGCTTTCACAGCTTCTCTGTTCCTCTCAATCGTTCAGTGCCAGTAGTGTTAAGTCTTGTTACTGCAAATAACAGAAAGTGGCAAACGTGCAGAGTACATAGAATGATAGATGTGTAACATGCATAGAGTAATAGATTTCACTGCTACTTTGAAAGTATTCATTCCAACCGTAAATATCATTCCCCGCGGAAATATAAACATACAGAAACGCGATCAACATTATCGGACTCCTGTAAACAAACCGGTGCTCAAAACCATTCCAGCTAATCACTTATTTATCAAACAAATAATACTTTTCATAAATGCACTATTACCAGACAAATGCACAATTCATTAGAAGGAAACTAACCTGAATAAAACTGTAGATCATCGTTAAAACTTTCTATACACAGCAAGTAAATAAATATATGACTGATCTCCAAAGAACCTGACAACTGAGTGAAGATCAAATCTGGCGGTAAACCCAATTAACCCAGTCATACTTCAATTCCCAAATATGTATTCATACTCTTATGAAATAATGAAATAAGGGAGATAACAAACTATATAAAATGACTTTTAAAAAACTAGATTAGTTTCCCTTATTTACATACTGTCACATTCTTCCCCTGTCTAGAAAATGACGTCTCATCATTGTCTTATTGTCACGTCTATCCAAAACGTCTACATGTGAAATAGAACATTTCCTATCACTACTACATTCACTACATCTACTACATACTAGTAAACTATACTTACAACAAATTCTGTGACACATTAAATTGAAAAACTCGTGTTATATATATTATGGACATACTTGTATATATCCCTCACTCCAAAAATGTGCATCCTTGCTAATGCTAGGTAATACACATAATATAAATAAAAACATTCAAAATAATTGCCATATGTCATATGTCATTTTTATTGTTTAAAACACATTACATTTCAAATATACATGTACTATTTCACAATGACATCTAATAAGTCATTGGCTATATCACATTCAACATTGTTCAAGATACCAGATTGAACCAATGCTTCCACAGCTTGAAGTCGTTTTGATAGTATTGGCATCATCTCTTTCATCTGGTAGTCTTTGTATCTCTCGGATCTTCTTCTCTCTCTTCCGGATCTTCGCAAGTCCGGTTCTTCAACTGGGACCTCTCTCGATTCATCTATAGCCTCACTTGCTGCAATGTCTTCCGTGTTCATATCTTCTTCGGTACCTTCTCTATCTGATTCAATGTCTTCATCCATGTCTTGACTCATTATCTTCATCTGCACCTGCAATATTACTAGTTACATTAGTATCATTAATATCAATGTGCTTTCTATGCGTATTATTATTTCTTACATCTTGTCTATCACTTCTGATTCTGTGTTCAGGACTACCTTGTTCGGTGTTGCTCCGAATACTAATATCTGACGGACCACTATCGATACTTACCCCTCTTTCTATACTTCTGCTAGGATCAGTGATCCTATCCTTTTCCACACTTCATGTTGAACTCTGACTACGTACTCTATCTTCTACAGTATGTGTTAGTTCTGCTCTGTGTGGTTTTATTCTAGTACTTCTACTAGCTGTATCTATCTCCTCTCCGTTTCTTCTATACTGTTTAGGAATATGGGCATCCCCACGTATGTCTGTGTTCTGAACAAACGTGTATCCTATACTTTCATCATCACTAGTGACGTCACTTTCTTCTGCCTTCTCTGTGTGTTCATCTATTTGTCTAGATGTATGTTCTACCTTTCCTAAAGATTGTATCTTCTTCGGAATTGGTATGTGGCTTTGTCTAGCCTCAAGTGGTTCTCTTCTAGTGTCCTCAATCTGCTGTTCTGCATTGTCCTGATCCTCTACAGGGTACAAGTGATTACGATGTAGAATCTTAACATTATCAGTCTTGTTCCCTTTTATGTGGTATACTTGTATGTCACCTCGGTGTTCTATAACTTTGTATATTTCTTCCTCGAATCTGTCAGCGATTTTGTGTTTCCCTTCAAATGCTAATATCTTTACCAGAACGGTATCTCCAACAGATATTTTGGCTGCTTTAGCTTTGATGTTATAATACTTTTGTTGTTTCTCGTGAGATTTCTGTAAATGTTGCTGCACTATATCTCTGATGTGTTTCATTCTTTCTTTAAGGTCGTCTATGTATTCTCTTGTGGTTTTATTTGGTGTTTCCGTAATCTGTTCAAACTTTGCGTCTATGGGCAACTTAGCTTTTCTTCCAAACATCAACTCAAATGGTGATGTTGTTGTAGTTTCATGCGGCGTACAATTGTATGCATATACTAGTGATGCAATATACTTTTTCCAGTCAGTTTTCTGTGTCGTCTCAAGTGTGCCTAGCATGTCTAAAAGCGTTCTATTGCATCGTTTTGGAATTCCATTTCCCATTGGATGATACGCCGTTGTTCTGCTTTTCTTGATATCTGTCAATTCACATAATTCGTTGATAATCTCTGATTGGCAATTTGCGCCTTGGTCAGAATGCAATATGGTAGGTATTCCGTATTTCAAAATGAAGTTGTTATATAGAGCTTCAGCGGTGGTCTTAGCTGTTTGGTTCTTTGTAGGTAGAGCCAGTGCGAACTTCGTAAAGTGGTCGGTTATAACTAGGATGTTGTTGATACCTCCTTTGCACTGTTCTAGAGTTAGGAAGTCCATGCATACTAGTTCTAGTGGATAATGTGTAGCTACGTTCATCATTGGCGCTTTAATGTTAGTGCTGGTTTTTCGTCTAAGGCATCTGTCGCATCTTGAAATGTACTTGTCCACATCTTCTGTCATACCTGGCCATAAATACCTTTCTCTCAGTAGTCGTAGAGTTCTGTCTCTGCCAGGGTGTCCAACGTCTGTATGCAAACCTTTGAGTACTTCTTTGTGGTAACATGTTGGAAGTACCAGTTGGTTTATATTCTCGTCTTCTCTTAGCTGTCTATATAAATTCCTCTCTTGATCTTTAGGTTCTTAAATTGTTTCTTCATAATTGCGTCGTCTTTTGATGTTGTATTTGGTATGTTCTTGTCTATTACTGCTATTCTCCATTTCTCGATAATTCTATATTGTCGCTGCATTCTTCTTATTTCTCTGAATTCAATTTAAGCCAATGTCTTTCCGGGGTCTTAAGTTGCTTCAATAATGTATATCTGTTCACATGGTAGTGTCTCAATATAAGCTGTGCATCTTAAACTTCCACAGATAACCTTAACTGCTTTGTTCTCTATCTTGATGTAATTGGTGTTGTCATTCTCCACTTTGTCATATGGGAATCTTGACATTGCGTCTGCATCAGCGTTTCGTAGTCCCGCTCTGTATTGTATGTCAAAATCATATTGTCCAAGTGCTGAAGCCCAACGTTGACCTGTTGCATCTAGTTTGGCACTTGACAACACATGAGTCAATGGATTGCTGTCTGTTAGCACTGTAAATCGCTTCAGGGAAAGGTAATCGGAAAATTTCTCTGTCACGGCCCATTTTAACGCTAAAAATTCGAGCTATAATAATTCTTTTCTGATTTACTTAAGGCTCTACTTCCGTATGATATGACTTTCTTCATGTGTTCTTGTTCTTGGTACAACACAGCTCCTAATCCCTTGGTAGATGCATCTATATGCAATTCAAATGGTTTATTGAAATCAGGGTAGGCCAAAATAGGTGGTGTTGATAATATTACTTTGAGGTTGTCGAAAATTGTTTGCTCAGTTTCTGTCCATATGAAGGGTTTCGTTGGCTTTCTTCCTGTCTTGGTTGAAGTTGGTGGTAGCAGGTCTGATAGCGGCTTGGTGATCTTTGAGTACTCATGGACAAATCTTCTATAATATCCTGCTAGTGCTAGGAATGACCTCAGGTCGTCTGCATTATTAGGTGTGGGCCAGGTCTTGACCTTATCAATTTTGTCTGGTGCGGTCTCTGTACTGTCTGCGCCAACTACAAGTCCTAGGAATGGTACTTTACTTCTGAAGAATTGACATTTCTCTCCTGCTAGTTTTAGGTTACACCCCGCTAATCTAGTGAACACAATGTCTAGTCTTTCGAGGTGTCTGTAAAAATTGGTCTCAATATTTAGTTTTGCAGTCATGTAAAAGTTCCTGAATGATGTTAGTTCCTAAAATGATGGGTGTCTTCGCTGAATATGTGGTATCTGGAACTATCAAAAATAAGCATTGTACTGGTTCCATGCTAGGAATTCCACTTTCAAGATTAATGGAAGCTTCTATGTAGCCTTGATATGGTAACTGTTTTCCATCAGCGCATTCGATGTTCAAAATGTCTTTTAGTGGTTGTACTGGTATCTCCGAAAGTTCATATTTATAGTAGTTTTCGCTGATAACGCTAACATAACTTACTGTGTCTAACAATGCGGTCGTTTCCTTATTGTTGATGAGGACTTTCACCTCATTTACATCTCCGATTAGTTTGGGACCGGTATACCTGGTGCCTTACGTACAAAAACAATAACACAAAGACCTACTTGCCCTTGGTACACAGAAGAGCTTCATGACGCTAAACACACCAGGCGTAAGCTTAAACGCAAATGGCGTAAAACTAGACTCACAATTGACCACGAAATTTATAGGAGACAATGTGCCGATGTAAACAAAATGCTTCGCAAAACGAGAGTAGACTACTTCGCAGATAAAGTTGCGTCTTGCGGACGTGATCAAAAGAGTCTATTTAAGATAACTAAACACATATTGGAAGGTCCTAGTGCAGTTTCACTACCATCTGGCAAAACATCTGAGGAACTGGCACAGGATTTCAGTGACTTCTTTATCAATAAGGTAGAAGGCATTCGAAATGATATAACATCAAACAATCATTCCAATGCAAGTGCTGTAGATACAGAAACTGAACATCAAGCTGATATTAGCCGTTTGCTAGAACTCAGTCCCGCATCAGAGGAGGAAGTCAAAAAACTGATAGTTCGTTCACCAAATAAATCCTGCGAGCTTGATCCAATCCCGACTTGGCTCCTGAAATATTGCTTGACAGAACGTTTACCTATATTGACAAAGATTGTAAATATATCTATGGAAACTTCCAATGTACCAAAGTCTTTCAAAAGCTCTCATGTACGACCACTTTTGAAAAAACCAAGTCTTCATGAAAACACACTTAAAAACTACAGACCTGTATCAAATCTACCTTATGTCTCAAAGATTCTAGAAAAAGTAGTCAGCTCTCGCATTGAAGAACATTTGACACAAAGCAATCTCCATGAAGAGTATAAATCAGCATACAGAAAATTACATTCAACAGAAACCGCATTACTGAAAGTTCAACATGACATCCTTCAATCTCTGGACCAGAACAATGTTACAATATTAGTTCTACTCGATCTGTCAGCTGCATTCGATACAATTGATCACGACACGCTGCTACACCGCCTGGAACACCATTTTGGTATTACTGACCAACCGCTCTCATGGATACGATCATATTTGACCGATCGTAGTCAAACTGTGTGCATTGATGACAAACGTTCAAAACCAGTTAACATGCATTTCAGTGTGCCCCAAGGATCAATGTTGAGTCCAAAATTGTATACAATGTATACAAAACCTGTTGGTTCTATTTGCAAAAGGCATGGACTTCACCATCATTTCTATGCTGACGATTCACAGCTATACCTATCTTTCAAACCAACAGACAATCTATGTCAAACAGAAACAATATACCGCACTGAAAGCTGTCTTCAGGAAATTATATCTTGGATGCATAACAATATGTTAAAATTGAACTCTGACAAAACAGAAGTTATCGTTTTCGCTTCAAACCAAAATGCCAAAATGATTGAAAACATGTCAGTAACTGTTGGAAACTCCACAGTTGAACCATCTTCATGTGTTAGAAACCTTGGGGCAATGCTCGACTCAAGGCTGAACATGGAGCAGCATGTCAACTCTGTCTGCAGGTCCTGCTATGGCCAAATACGGCAAATCGGTCATATTAGAAAATTCCTAACAGCTGATGCAACAAAAACTCTAGTCAACTCATTAGTTACATCACGGTTAGACTATTGTAATATGCTGCTGACTGGGTTACCAAATACAATTCTGAACAAATTACAGAACGTCCAGAATACAGCAGCGCGCCTAATTACAAAAACGTCCAGATACGATCACGTGTCTCCAATCCTGAAGGAGCTCCATTGGCTGCCAATACAATATAGGGTCCAGTATAAGATCCTTACTCTGACCTACAAAGCACTACATCATCAGGCACCGGAGTATATCACTAACCTCCTGAGTGTATATCAACCAACACGAAACTTAAGATAAAAGAATAGCTCACTTCGACTCGTGACACCAAAAAGTCGAACAGTAACATACGGAGACAGGAGGTTCGGAACAGCTGCGCCGAAATTATGGAATGCGCTACCACCAGGAATAAGAGACTCTGAGACATTGTGTTCATTCAAAAGATCATTGAAAACTCACTATTTTGTGCAAGCACATGGAGATTAATGTTCGACAATACTCTGGACGTGCATAAAGTGACTGTGTGTATATAACATATTATTAATTATTTTGGATTTGTAACTACACATATTTAATTTCGGATATACATGTTTTTTATCACTGCTAAAATGACTTTTGTTTATCTATGTATAATAGATTTATTTTACTTCATATTGTAATGTTGAAATACTTTTTGTTTTATTAGTATGTCCTTTTGTATTTGTTCTTAAACTTTATCTGTAAATTGCACTCATTATTTTAAGTATAAGGTTTATCTGTACTTTTACCACTTGACTTCTATTTTTGTACTTTTGATTTTATATGTGTTAATTGTTACATGAACATGTAAAGCGCTTTTGAACGTATAATTTTTATATGATAAAGGCGCTATATAAATATGGTATAATAATAATAATAATCCGACTACAATATTAACTTCCACAAAACAGTTGCAATAACTGTTAACTGTTATGTAATCACAATATTTAATTGTGCACAAGTTAATTAATTAATTAACTTTATCTAAACATGTGTAAATTCACAATATTCTGTCCCTTTAAATATGTATAAAATAATCACATTGTGCCTTTAATCATGAATATCAAGAGGCCTTTAAATGTTTATAAAACAAACAGACTGCGTCTTTAAACTTAAATAACTTAACAGACCTTTAAATATTTACAAAACACACCTTGTGTCTTTAATCATAAATAACGAATAAGGCATTTACATATATCAAAACACACTGTGTGTCTTTAATCATTAATAAGGAATCAGGCCTTTAAATATATGCCAACCACACAACGTTCTTATAAGCTTGAATAATAAGTATACTATACCGTTAAATAGTTGTCTTCCCAATACACAATTGCGCCTTTAAGCCGGTTTGGTCAATACCTTTGCTTTCACTTTGAATACAATACAGAACAATGCTCAGGTCTAATTTACAGTCGTTGCAACAGCGGTATAGCTATTGCAATCCTTCTATTCTAATTTCTATTGAATGTTATTTAATCCTTCAGGCAATTCATAGACTGTTGAATAATGACTGTGTGTATACAACTGTGTCACTCAACCGTATAATCTACTATCTATGACTATTGGTGTCAATGAAGGTATCTCACTATGTGACTAATGTGGCATTTATCATGAATCAACCTATAGTACCTTATGATTATGACATGTATATAACTATATAAATCCAACTCTGTATCAATATATTAAATTGTATTTTGATATTGCATGTATATGTGAGATTCACACTATTAATTAATTTAACTAACTTCAGTAATTCACCTTTTTTTAATGCTATTTGACTTTACTCAAACACAGTAATAGTTCTAAATTATGTGATTATATTGAGCTAGTTGCTGGTTATATGTAACTTTGATCTGCTATAATTATGTCATATGAAATAATTTAATTATGAACGCATCTGTCAAATCATGCTACATGTATTTATAATTGACTATAGCTTGCTATAAATTACTGGTGATTCTGTACGTGCATATATCACTTTGTATTTATAATTGACTATAGAGCTTGCTATAAATTACTGGTTATTCTGTACGTGCATATATCACTTTGTATTTATCTACTATGATATGTAATCGCTTGCTATAAACTACAAAAATAACCAGGTGTGATCTTTCTTCTCTTTTTTAAGAAACAAAACGGCCCCTGTGCAATTTATTAATCCGGGAGGGTTATCAATCAAAGATCCGATTATAATGAAATCAGCCTTAGAATAATTGTAAGTGTCCGTGTATGTACACTGGTTTACATTAATTCCAAACAATATCTGACCTGTGCAAATTGTATTTTATTTATAAATAATTGCTGTATTATGTCTGTGTGACAAATGTGGGCGTAATTAATATTTAGTTGAATAACAACTGATCAGAACAGGCTTGTCTCTGTACTTAATAATAACAACTGTAGGACAATAATGTGTCACAAAATTCGCCAGATTATTAACTACACACTACAATAGGTCTACCTGTACTTACTACACACGATGTACTTACTACACACAAGACGTACTTACTACACAAGATGTATTTACTACACACACGATAACTGTAAAACAAAATAGTCAATGTCAATTCAACCCTCCTGTGAAAGATATTTTAACCAAATTAACTCAATAACTGGACTCATAGTCTGAATTGCAATGTTTAATGCCAGACATCTGAATTCAAAACCCAACTTGTCTATATAAAGACTGACAGAACTATACGATCTACACCTATGAGCTAACTAGGTCACAGCTGTCAAACTGAGGACTGGTTTGTTTACAAATTACAAATCAATAACCCTCATGGAATCTGGTTATACTGATGGTCGGAATTATTTCAAAATAGCAGTATAAGAGTTGAATGCTGTAAAATCTGAAATTAAAAGTGTTATTATAGACTAAAAACCCGTCACCAATGGAGTTAAGTTAGAATCATGCAATTGAAATTTCTCACTCTCTACAATATGTATCTCTCTAGCAAAAAACTCATCAAAAACTGCAGTTATTTTGACATTTAACACTAGGGGTGATTGATTTACACCAACATATTATAACTGCAAATTCTGAATGAATTTATAATCTATGGTACTCACACTGATGTAGTAGTTTTATTTAAAGTCGCCACCGCATAAATGCATTTGGGCGACTGTACTCTCCAAACTGGTTATATTCTAAGGCGATTCTTCTGTGATGATTATCCAATGACGATTATATCCGTGTTCTACGATGATTATGTGTTCTGCGATGATTATTCCTATTCTTCTACGATGATTATTCCTATTCTTCTATGTTGATTATTTCTGTTTTCGCTGACGATTCTTCTTCTGTGAAGCTTAATTAAGACGTCCTCAGGTGGCTACTTCTTTCCGTGCCAGGGTGACAATGCCTGGTCTGTACGTGGTCCTTTGTAGGGCCACCCTCCTCACTGTTGGTCACCCCGCAGCAGCATTTATACGGATCTGGCAGTTAGACATCTGGTCGTCGATTGTCACTCAAGGGAACGTGGAAGCCATGACCAGTGCCGCTCCCTCAGATCCGCCGTCTCGTCTATCCGCCGGAGAAGTAGACGAAATATCGAAAGCTCGAAAACGCCAGCGAAGAAAGAGTGAGGCAACCTTGGAGTAAACACTCTAGAAGAGGCGGTGGATCTGTCCTGATGTGCCATAGCCATGGCCATACGTTAGAGAGATTTCATATTCGCAAGATCGACGACCAGAAGATCCCAGAATCCTACGCTGCTGCTGCGGGATGTGCACCGGTCACGACGTGCACGTCGTGAGGAGATCGACCGGCTGGGTACTCACACTTCTGTTGACCTATGTATATGTACTAACTGCTGGCCACTAGTTCACAGTTTAACTGTTATAATGATCATTGATTGTCAAAGATAATAAATTAAGACACAATCACTCTAAGAGCGAAAACTGAACGTTATACTATTCACTAAATTTATGCACGATGATGATCACTATAAGAGTGATAAACTGAATGTTAGTCAATGTTCATTGATGTTTGTCTGGAAACGATGGCCCTGGTCTATAAATAATGGTGCTGGTCCTCTAAACGTTCCAGTGGGTACAACGCAATATCTGCTAACCGAATATGTCCATGTTGAGGTATCCTCCAAATAATTATATGTTAAAACGTGTGTAAAGTTCAGGGTATCACTACGTCTGCTAACCAATCCGTGAATAATGTGATCTAATTAAGTCCATGTAGAGGCATATTCCAAATATTACATAAAACGTCTTAAAACTTCCAGAGCTAAACTGTCTCAGATCTAGTCCAATAATTCCTGGGTCCCAAAGAAACGTCGTTGGGCGCCAGTGTTATAGTAGTGGGTTATGGGGGGTACTTCACTCTACATTCATGTCCATAAACAACTACTATATGAGGGTTCGTATATATCTTGTCTTTATATGGTATGTGATCCAGGAGTAGGTACGATATGATGATGATGATGCTAAGCTGTACATAAGGCTATAAGCCTCACTCTGAAAAATACATAATAATAATCGACATTAAATACATGATCACATCATCCCATTATATAATACCTACAACAATCAATCATACATATATATATATATATATATATATATATATATATTACAATCATAGCACATCAACAATTACATGCATATTACTTAAAGAATAATATCTTCTTTATAGTGACTAGTTTAGTGACTAGTGTAGTGACTAGTTTAGTGACTAGTGTAGTGACTAGTGGCCATGGTTCACACCTGGGCATAGACTCCATATGTGTATGTTCCACTATGGGACATTCACTGTACATAACATTAACACACACACACACATATCACTCACCAAACTATGGGTCTAAGCTTTCACAGCCTCTCTGTTCCTCTCAATTGTGCAGTGCCAGTAGTGTTAAGTCTTGTTACTGCAAATAACAGAAAGTGGCAAACGTGCAGAGTACATATAATGATAGATGTGTAACATGCATAGAGTTAATAGATTTCACTGCTACTTTGAATGTATTCATTCCAACCTAAATATCATTCCCCGCGGAAATATAAACATACAGAAACGCGATCAACATTATCGGACTCCTGTAAACAAACCGGTGCTCAAACCCATTCCAGCTAATCACTTATTTATCTGTAATAGTCTGAGCTTTTTATAGTTATAAGCTTAACCCCGCGACAACTCAGTAAAGGTTCAATTTGTAGTCGCTGCCTTGTATATGTACATGTATAGTGGTAGACTAACGTATTGATCTATGTTCAACTAGCACTCAATAACTAACCATGTGCTAATCCACAACCTACACGTTACTGAATAGTAACATGTATTGTAACATATTGGGAAAGGGTCCTCAGATAAGCCGTTTATACTTGGACCAGACATGTACGTCTCAGACACAGTGGGTTATGACCTGACGAACCAACCTATACCTATGGTTCAGACGGACGGACAGATAACTCCTTATAAGTTCATGTATATAGGCCTATATATACACACATATGTGGCGTGATCTAGGTAGAAGACGATCTAGATAGAAGACGTTTCCGGTAAAAGACAACGAAATGCAGTGTCAGTGCTAATCTATACTTTTAATATACTGTAATATTTTAATATGATAATTATGAGTTCGATATTTTGATATTAGTTTTAAATGTCCTAAAAGTTCAAATAATTGATTTCTAGAGATGTATAAAGTAGCTGGATAGTGAATAATCACTACATTTGGAACTAATTCCAATTTAAAGTTCAAAGCCAAAGCCCTGTTGGAATACTGACCCAAAAGCCAGCAAACCTAATCCCCAAATACACATATGTCGGAGATTAAATAGACATTTCCATGTGCACAGAACCGGAGCAATAGATCATTGGTCAACATAAATCACATGATAGAAAAGGACTAACTCATTTTAATAAAAACACCCCCATTCCAATACACACCTAATATACTAATCCATCTAGCTATCAGACCCTCGGGTTCTTTGAACTGTTGTAAGTAAATCAAACTCTTATGATCGGATCGTATGAGAAATTTCCTACCCAGCAAATAATGCTTGTACTGTTGTACGAAATGAACTATTGCTAACAGCTTCGAGGAGAAGAATTATATAAGACTCTGTCTTCCATTCTAATCCTGTTTCTGTATTCTGATTATGCGTGATGTATGCATTGTTCAATATGTATTATATTGGGAAATAAAATATGTTTAAACTAAACTAACAGCTCTCTTTTAGTAACACAATAATGTTGTTGAGCAGTATTCAGTGTTTTACTACCGTAAGCTAGTACTCTTTCCTCACCATTCTGTATTTGTGATATAACCCCAGAAATAGTATCTAAACTGGCATCCGTATCCAATATAAATTGACTAACATTTTCCTCTGGGAATGCTAATATTGGTGGATTAATTAGACACTCTTTGAGTTGCTCAAATGAATCATTTTCAGCAGTTTCCCACTTAAATTTTGACCGGAGAAATAGATCATTGGTCAACATAAATCACATGATAGAAAAGGACTAACTCATTTTAATAAAAACACCCCCATTCCAATTAATGTAGATTTCTGTATTGAACAGCCAATTAAAACAAGCGCACTAGAAAGCAACTAGGCAAGCATTCCAAAATGGATGCCTCCATGACTTGGAAATTGACGAATAATTCAGCTATAATAATACTTATATATTTGTTTAAAAAGAGGTAAAATCCTGTCCTATTACATATCAAACAAATAATACTGCATACATGTATTATTACCAGACAAATGCACAATTCATTAGAAGAAAACTATCCTGAAGAAAACTGTAGATCATTGTTAAAACTTTCTATACACAGCAAGTAAATAAATATATGACTGATCTCCAAAGAACCTGACAACTGAGTGAAGATCAAATATGGCGGTAAACCCAATTACCCCAGTCATACTTCAATTCCCAAATATGTATTCATACTTTTATGAAATAATGAAATAAGGAAACCAACTATATATTAAAAAACTAGATTAGTTTCCCTTATTTACATACTGTCACATATATTCCCAAGTAACAGAACAGAACAGAATCTTTATTTACGAGACACAGATTACAAACATGACATTTTGCAATAACATGTGCACTATAATCATTTCAAAATAACATACATGGGTAATGGAAATGTGGGATGATGAACATTATGAAATGGGATTATCAAACAATTAAAGAATAATTGTATAGCCTGGGGGAAGGTGGTTTATTACCTAATGTATTTATTGTATGGTCTAGATTATTGACTACATAATGAATTTATTGTACTGGCAGTGTGGTCAAACAACATATTTATTATGCCGGGAAGGTAAAATTCAAATCAACGCGGTAATTATTGGCTTTACGGTGGTAAATAAGATCGGTTAGGCGATAGAAACACGTGGAAAGCCTGGTTATTTAAGCTAGCCTGTCTAGATATATCTATGTTGTTAGTAGTGTAATAATACATCGGAATTTAATTCATAAAATGAAATGGATTACGAAGCTATCAGGGGAGGTAATTTATGCAGTAATATTATAATTATCATGGGATTAGAATATGGGCATATAACAAGATTGTGAAGGAACAATTGCCGACATGACTATATATACTTATTGCGAACGAGTGTGTCCCACGGTATGGAAGGTAACAACAAGTAATGATTTTTGACGTGCAGGCGGATATGGAAAGCTGGTGGGGGTAAGCATAGGGGTCATCAGTATCTTTTAAAGGAATTAATCAAATGTTTCAGGAATAGGCTAAGCTTATTGAGGGTTGTAGTATCCGTGATGGATAGAAGTTCATTGAACTTTAAAAAATTAGGTCTCTTATAATATTTGGGCGGAATGTATTTTATTCTTTTATCTTTAAAATGTGGACAAATAAGAAGATAGTGCAGTTCGTCACCTAGATCATTTAATGGGCATAGGCGGCAGCACCTTTCATGATGCGGAACAAAAGATTGCCTCCATCGACCAACCTCTATTGGGAATCGATGTACTCCACACCTGAACTGGAAAACATATATTCTTAAAGGGGGTGGCAGCAGGATCAAGTATTTTTCAATACCTATGTCTTCCTTAAAGGAACTATACATTTTACCCTTAGAAGAATTGTCAAGCGATGATAACCAGGTTTGCTGGAATTGGTCGATTATGTTTTGTTTAAAGGCCTGCAGTTTGACCCCGTCCAATTGTAAAGATTTATACTTTACTACCTGTTCCATGTGATTAGTGGCTTGTATCAACAATGTAGCAGTACATTCAGTATCAGTTGGCGTATATAGGTATTTTCTAACGGTTAATATGCACGATCACTCTGTGAGCTGAGAATTAGTCAAAATGAGGCCCTGACAATTTAAGTAAACGTATATTATTGATTGTAAAGAAAATTGATAGTTATGATCGAGTATTCAAACTATATAATCCAGATCAGCCCAGGGACATATATTACATGTTATGTAGGTGCCTCATCAGCCGTAGCGTAATCACTGAGACTGATAATTTGTATGCATGTATATAATATATGTGTATGGGCCGGAGGCCTTGAATTACGAATAAACTGTTAAACTGATCAGGATCTATGTTGTTTGTAAGGTCGGAGTTTCGTCACTTTCATATTCTGTTCTGTCACTTTCATGTATCATCTGGTTTAAAAAGGCCGCCAGATTATATGTATGTATATAATATGTATGTATTTATATGAATAAACTATATGTGTTCGTTATATGGTAACCTTCATACTTCATTTAATTATATATCTACAGTATTATTCGCAAGTTTTCTGTTATATTTTAAATATTTCTCTGTGTCAGTGTGTGTTTACCGATATTGATGCTACATAATAATCACAGTGAATGCTATGAGTACATGTATAATATTATAATTATAATCTCTTGAACATACGAGTATTACACATATTCTGCCGATTTCTACAAGATGCCATTGAGTAAAATAACAATGTATGTAACTGATGAGCAGAGAAAAGAATTGCTGACTTTCTTGCAAAATAAGAACTGGGACGTAGAGATGGAAATAGAAGAAACAGCCACCGCCATGCCCGTTGCAGAGGCTGCTTACGTACCTCCCCTATGCCTCAGCATGCTGAAGGTGTTGCTGAGTGTCCACTGTGCTTGTGTTCCCCTTGCATAATAAATGAACAGAACAAACAACTTTGGTGGCCTGCTAATAATCGTCCACCGCATAATCTAAATTCACATGAGAGAAAGCTTCTATACAGGAGGTTTTGGGCAATGCTATATAATTGTGGCGCATGGAAAGATGTCAGATATATAGAGAGAAAAGTAGCGGCTAGAAGAGGAGACTGTACTTGGCATAAGAGGGAACTGATGCCTGAATGTGTGGTACAGCAATGCAGGAACTGGCTGCCTAACCCGCGCAACCAGCCTTATTTGGGCCATAAGTGGAGTTGAATTGTTTATACCAGTTGTAAGTACTATAAAAATACAGAACTTCAATTTCAGCAATTTATAACCTCTGATATGTACGTGGGTCATAATAGATATAAGTGGTGCTCATGTATTAGATGTATACCATGCAGGGCCTCGCATGTGGCAAATACGATGTGCGTCGACCGTCAGATTTGTACCGCTATTCCTCGTGTGTTTAGTGCGTCGACCGTCAGATTTGTACCGCTATTCCTCGTGTGTTTAAGGTCAAATATAGGTCAACCTGCAGGCCTTTAACCAATTTGTGGGCATTGTTGCTTACTGCATTTCGTTGGTTAAGCCAAATGTAGGAGTATCCAGTAGTATCAAGAATTCTCCTTATATAGGATGACCATTTGTAAGCATGATTGGCTTGTAACATATATTGGTAACATTTGTATGCTATTTTGGAACGGTAGGAATTAACCATTTTACTCCAATATTTTATCATACGAGTTTTAATAGTAATTTCTAGAGGGTGGCGTCCCATTTCGGCATATAACATATATCTGGGGGTGCTTTTCCTACTTTTAGTTATTGTCCTTAAGAAGTCACAGTGAACTTGTCCCAGTATATCGAGATTTTCATAACCCCACGTTTCACAGCCATATGTTAAAATTGGCATTATGGTATGGTCAAACAATTTAAATCTGAAAATCAATTGGAAGATTTAAATTATTAATTCGTATAAAAAGGGCATACATGGCTTTATTGGCTTGGCTGACCAGATACCTTCTACATATAAGAAAGCTACCAGAGGAAGCAAAATAAACTCCAAGATACTTGAATTCCTTAACCGTTTCAATATGTGTACCATTAATAGTAAATAAATACTTTTCTGGTTTATTTGTTCCAAACACTATAACCTTTGTTTTGGAAAAGTTGTCCGTTAACCTCCATGTTTGACAGTAGGAATAAAAATCATAAAGTGTGGACTGGAACATTGCTTCATTTTCACCAAAAATAATAGTATCGTCAGCATATAAGAGTATTAATATTTTCATAAAATGGATGGTATCCTCTTCATTGATATATATCTGTAGTCCATTATTTCTCGACAAATGTGACTCAAGGTCATTAAGATAAATGGAAAAAAGTACAGGGGACAGCTTATCGCCTTGTCGGATCCGACAATTGGTTGTAAACAAGTTTGAAGAGCGGCCATTAGAAGACACGCATGTTTTCATGCCAGAGTACATATTTTTGATTACTTGTAGGATTTTGCCTCTAATACCTGTTTTGGAAAGTTTACTCCAGAGCCCAGCGTGCCAGACAAGGTCAAATGCTGAAGTAAAATCAATAAAGCCACATAGCAGTTTATTTTTCTGTAAACGCAGTTTCTCTATTAAGAAATTTAAAGTAAAAATGTGGTCTGTCGTTGAATAGTTAGCCCTAAACCCTGCCTGATTTTCAGCCAAGAGATTATTATCCTTCAAAAATGTACTTATTCTGTCATTTAATATCGCTGTGAATAATTTCCCCAAACAGTTTTTCTTGTTGGCACGATGCAATGTTGTATCAGCCGCGTGTTTAAATAGTTCTGATATTTTAATTGTAACATCGTTAATAAATGATTTTGTCGTGGGTCCATGACTTGTTTGGAGCATAATCGTAATCTCCTGTACTAACTGGGGATCAATGTTTTTGACAAATTCTTCCTTTTTAGTGTCTGACCATTTAGGCCGGGGACTATGCTTAGCTGGGATTTCCTTACAATATTGTTTAATTAATAAGTTCATTGACAATAGACTGTGGCCATCTGAGAATAGTGGGTCCAGGTCAATAATTTCAAACTTATCAAGGAGGGGTAGAAGCTTTGCAGACGAAATTGAGTAATCAATCACCGATGTTTCTCTGAATGTAAATTTTCCAGTGTTATCTAGTCGCCCGTTTAGTATAAATAAATTATTGGACTTACAAATATCTAGGAGTCTACGGCCACACTTGTTTACCTTACTACATTGTGATACTCGCTCACGCGGTATGTTTAAAATATTGAGTTGGTTTGCCTGGTTAAATAGACTCAGTGTAACCTCGTCAAAGTTAAAATGGGTTGACAAAAATGCATCAAATTCTACAAAATCCGGCAAATTTGAGGTGTATCCATTTGCATCACCTGTTATCAATACATATTCAAACTGTGTACATTTAGTAGCAATATCGTTTTCAAACTCATAATATTCGTCGTCGTTAAAAAATCGAGACTGTTCGGGGGAACATGCATTGAACCTATTACAATTTCTTTCTGATGGCAGCCTAAATATTTTAACCAATAAATGTATTCACACTTTGAATCTAGTATTTCAATTTTATCAACAAGTGAATTATGGATGAAAAACCCTATACCACCAGACTTTCGTAGAAATTTTTCAGTTCTTGGCTTCGAGTAGAATGTATAATTTGGAATGTTAACAACATCAAACGAATCCACTTTTGTTTCTACTACACAAAATATAGAAAACTTCTCCACAAGTTGCACAAATTCAGGATAGTGTATAAGTGTTCTAAGACCACAGACGTTCAGCGATCCAATTTTCAAGTTAGTACTACTTTTATAGTCAGTTGAACGTTTACATTCATTAGGATTGAGACTAGTACCGCTGGAGTGATTACTATGTTGACAAACCTTGTCTGAGGCACTGGCACTTGCACCAGTGGAGTCACATACGTATGGATCAATACTCCGGTCAGTCGATTTAGACGTTTTACTGTTTAGACGAGGGTCCATAGAACGATGTAAAGTTGAGTGAGATTCAGTAAAGCGAACATCACTTAAATGTGCACACGAGGTTTGTCATGGCAACAATAAACAATGATCACAGAATGCCACGATCCCCGTCGATTCCTAGTGATCAGTAACACTGCCTCCTTCCGAGACTGCACCGCTCTTGGTGTACTTCACTGGTGCAGGTGGTTCTTCCGGTATAGACCGATGAAAAGGTGAGTGTACCTCAAGAAGATAACCAGGCTTAGACATCGTAGGATCGGGAAAATTCACGAAACCTTTACGGACGGGAGCATCGGTGTCGGCAAGTCGGACACTAGTGTCGCTGGTCATGGAGTCATCGTGGCTCTGAATCTCGGGTCCAGGTACATGTCCCGTGTTGACACTAGTAGCAGATTCATCGACGGCCAATGCTGAATTGTTCATGGATGCGAGCCGAGACGTTGGAGTTCCGGGAACCCCTTAAAATGGAGTACCACCCTGGGAAAAGGTCACGAATTACTTCTCCGTTAACTTGAAGGGCTGCCGGGAACTTCAGTTTTACATTTTTATGTCCGAATTTTGCACTGGCAAGTTTGAAATCGGGCCAAAGTTCTTTCCGGGTTTCGCTGATCTCTCGTGGGTAGTCCCTTGAAATCCCATAATTGGTGCCCTTCAACATAGTGGCATTGGTCAATATCATTTCAACGTCCTGTGGATCACCGAACGAGGCGAGTATACCCCTGTTACGTGATTTACCGTTGGTGTTGGCTCTGACGACATGGCGCCTTCCAATACGAAAAGCATGCGTGAATGGTATGCCTGCAGAGTTGAGGTTCAGTTGGTCTTCAAGGAAATTAATTATAATGTTTCGACAGTCATCCTCGCCAATCACTTCGTGAAGTCCGTTGAAAATTAGATTGCATTTCAGTTGCCTCGCCTCTATATCTATAATTTTATACTCTAAAAGTCTAAGCCGGGCCTCGCTCACCTCATTGGTAACGGACATGTGATACATAGTTTTAGTGATACTGTCCAATTTATATGCCATTGGCCCAAAATTCATCATCATATCAAACAAACTGTTCATTTTATTGTCCATATTCATGTTTACAAACTGGTCTTTAGATGGAGCAATATATTGACTTTCACAAACTGGTGGGTAGGGTGAAATAGGTGTCGACGTGGTGCTCGACGAATGCCGCATTCTCTTCCTCGATACTTCTTGATAACTGTCACTTAGGGGAGTAAATTTACCAGTATACCCAGTAGACATATTTGGTACAAAATAGTGTCAATAGTTCAGCCGTATATCAGCGTAGTTGATTTTCAAAATTATTTTCTTTCCGCAAAACAAAAACAAGCCGCCATTTTCCATTACCCATAATCCTTTAAATATGACTTAATGGCTATAGCTCCAAACGGACTAGTAGACGGTCTCATGTACACCTCCGAGATATAGTATTCTGCCGTCGGCGATGGATAACATCGTTGAAAAGAAAATAACAGGTTTAAATCGAATAGACTGAATAGTGCCAGAATATGGCGTACGAATCAAGCTATCGACAATTGTGGAATGAAAACAAAATGTGTAAATGTGGCATATATACGCTTCCGTAGTTTTCTGAAGAACAAAACATAGCAGCATCTTTATTAATTCACACTGTTCATAGTGAATGCCGATCATATTCGTGTACAAATAAGGTGATGATGAAATTCACATGGTTTAAAAATGAATAGTTGGTATCTGTTTCAACTTGCCACAGTTTATAGCAAATGAAAGGTCAATTGAAATTGCAACAATTGTCGCGAAAACACGTTATACTTATACAAAAAACGCAATTATTAAAATTATATTTCTAGGACTGGTTAATGTTTTGCTTCTTGGGTGTCTCACAGTAAAATAAAATAAACTATAGTTCATACTTATCCTCTTCTTATTGCACAGCAATGCGGCTTTTCACTGGTCCACCCACTACTGTGTTTATTTCAATATCGCGCGTGCAAACGTACTGGGAGATTGAAGAGTATTCGTTAGGTGGGCTTTGTTTGCCGTCTTTGAATTTTAAGATTTTGTTTCCAATAATTCACCCCAACATTTTTTCCATTTTTGGCTCCATCTATAGAGTGCAACTGATTTGTATGACTAATGTGCATATGAGCTTTCGTTCTGTATGCGAGTTATGCGCGCGCATATGTCACTGACATCGCTAATCTCTCATCTCAGAAAATCTTCTTTTTCTACTTATTTCCGAAGGTTGAACTAGGTGAGATCCATCCATTGTTGAAAGAAAAGAGATAGGAAGATCTTGTCATTCATAATCTGTAAAGTTTGGTCTGTTCTAACCTAAAATAACGGTTTTTAGTGGTAACTAATCATTTCCAGAAGGTCAAGGTCGTATTTGTCCACTGACTTCCGGTCTAAATTTTCCACTTCCTGTAAAGAATTTGAACAGCAATACAGGTAATATTTTTGCCTAGTTGGCGTTCCCATGTAAAGATACAGACATGTTGGTGTACCCAATATCACTTGCTCTTGTCGTATTAGGTTTTATGAGAGTTTCACCCTGTGACAGCCACCAGAATGCCTACAGAGATATAAAATCACTCTGCCAAAAATCCAAATTGCTTCTCGCATGCTGTTCCATAAAACAGCTTATCAAACCCAAATCTATGCATAAGTGTTCGTACAGAACTGTACTATTCCTCAGCACATTGTTGTTGATCATGTCCCTAGATATTGAATCAAATCCCGGACCGACCCTCGTACCTGAATTCATAGGAGACACATCCACTGTTTATCCCTGTGGTACCTGTGAGCAACCAGTAACCGCTTCATCTAAGGGTGCGCAGTGTGAGTTCTGTTTTATACTGTACCATGCCGACTGTCAGGGTATGTCCGACAGTTTGTGCGACAGACTTGGAGATGACTCTCGCATTGGGGCCTGGAAGTGTATAGCTTGCAACAACATGAACATAACTCTACCTAGCTCTGCTAGTCTGGAATCATACGAATCACCTAACAGATTCAGCAGCTTCAACAGTAGCACTACAGATACTAGCATTGATGAACATGTAAATACTAGTGACAACATTCATCCAGTCACATCAACACCAAAAGGTAATAAGCAAACATCACATAAACCCAAACAAAATCCGAAAAATAAAGTCAGACGACCATTAAAAGTATTGACTATAAATTGTAGGTCAATAGTCGATAAAAAACTAGACTATGATAACATGATTGCGTCTACCCAACCTGACATAGTATTAGGCACAGAGTCGTGGTTAAAACCTAAACATTACGATAACGAGATTTTCAGCCCGGAACTGGGATACACCCCTTTCAGAAGAGATAGGCAGAAGCAGACTGGGGGAGGGGTATTCATTGCAGTAAAAAATTCCCTGATAGCACAAGAAGCCACCCACCTTCACACCGATTGTGAAAACATATGGGTTAAAATACAACTCCAAGGTTCCAAGCCACTGCTCGTCTGCTCCTACTATAAGCCCAAAGAACATGACCCCCATAGTACTAATGAATTCAATAAATCCCTCTCCATGGCCACAAACACCAGTGCAACCGTATGGGTTGGTGGAGATTTTAATATGCCCAAAATGGACTGGTCCAATATTTCCCCAACCCCAGACTGTAAGCTGCAATCCCACTACCGCGATTTTATTAATATCTTATTTGATAATAACATCACACAAATGGTCCAAGACCCCACACGCGGGAACCATATCCTTGACCTGTTCTTGACAAACAACCCCTCCAGAGTAAACAGAGCCCAAGTTATCCCAGGTATCAGTGACCATGATGCAGTCCTGGTTGTTATTAATACCTCCGCCCGAATGAAAACTCAAAAGCCCCGCAAAATCCACCTATATAAGAAAGCAGATTGGGATGGTCTCCGGTCACATATTACCAATCTACAGGAATCCCTCTCCAAATCCAAAAAATATATCAGTGATTCAGTAGCAGACCTTTGGCAATCCATTTCCAGCTCCATCGAGGAAGGGGTCAATACTTTTATCCCGTCCAAAATGTCATCCACTAAAAACAAATTGCCCTGGATTAAGGTTGAACTAAAACGCCTATTCAGGAAACGGGATAAAGCATTCAGGAAATATAAGAAAAGCAAACAAACCACACACAAAGAACACTATCTTAAACTAAAACACCTCTGTAGAAAACAAACTAAAATAGAATATCAAAAATATCTAGGTGACATACTTAACGTAAATACCAGCAATTCAGATGAACAACAACAACAACCTGAACCCAAGCCAAACAATAAAAAACTATATTCACTACTAAAACACTCCAGACAAGACTCTGTTGGAATAGACTCTCTTAAAAAGCACAATAAACTACACACAGCAGACACAGACAAAGCCACAATACTAAATGAACAATTTCAATCTGTCTTCACCCCCAAGTCCCCTGTTTCTCTAAAATCCCTGGCTGAAATGAAAGTACAGGATATGGCAGATACAGGTAGAGAGACCTCACACCCAACGTTTAGCTCACACGACCCTATGCCAGATATCGACATCTCTGTTAATGGCGTTGAGAAACTCCTCAAAAACCTCAACCCCATAAGGCTGCAGGACCAGACCAAATTAGACCAATAGTACTCAAAAACACCTGCAAAGAAATGGCCCCAATCCTATGTGAACTTTTCAAAAAGTCTCTGCAGACCAGTACCCTACCTGATATCTGGAAAATGGCAAATGTAGCCCCTATTTATAAAAAAGGCACAAAGTCCGACCCTGCAAACTACCGACCAATCTCTCTTACCTGTATCCTGTGCAAAACACTGGAACACATTGTCTCATCTAGCGTAACAAAGCACTTCACACAAGCCAACCTCTTCTATGAACTACAACATGGTTTCCGAGAAAAAAGGTCATGTCAAACCCAACTCCTCATGCTAATAGACGACATCCTCAAATCCATAAACCAGAGAAGTCAAGTTGACTTAATACTCCTTGACTTCTCAAAAGCCTTTGATATGGTCAACCATGAAAAGCTCCTGTATAAGCTACATTATTATGGCATAAGGGGTCAAACTCGCTCATGGATTAAAAGCTTCCTAGACAACAGGTCACAGTCCGTCGTAGTCAATGGCTCTAAGTCAAGTACCATACCAGTCTCCTCCGGTGTCCCACAGGGTTCGGTCCTCGGACCACTCCTCTTTCTCATATACATCAATGACCTCCCAGATGTTGTCAAACACTCTAAAGTCCGCCTCTTCGCCGATGACACAGCTCTTTATCTTTCTCCGACTGTTTCTTCTCATTCCAGCCTACTACAGCAAGACTTACACCAGCTTGAACAATGGGAATCCAAATGGGAAATGAAATTCAATCCATCAAAGTGCCAGGTTATTCAGATCACCAAACGCAAACTAGTCATATCCACGAAATATCGTCTGCATAATACCTTCTTAGAAACTGTTTCTTCAGCAAAATACCTGGGAGTAACAATATCAAGTGATTTAAACTTTAACAAACACATAGACAACATCAGCAAAAAAGCAAGTCAAACATTGGGTTTTCTAAGACGAAACATCAAAGTGCACTCAGAAAGGTTCAAATCAACAGCATACAAGACACTGGTAAGGCCCCAGCTTGAGTATAGCTCCACGGTTTGGTCACCGTATACGGCATTTCTCATAGACCAGCTTGAGTCTGTACAGCGCAGAGCTGCCCGCTGGGCCAAACAAGACTACGGCCGAACGTCCAGTGTCACAGAAATGTTGAACTCCCTAAATTGGAGACGCCTTGACCTTCGTCGCATCGACCAAAGATTGGTTATGTTCCACAACATCCTCCATAACCAAGTTGCCATTCAAGCTGAAAACTACCTTACCCCAAATACAAGATCTTCCAGAACATCCCAGTCCCAAGCATTCCGACAGATCCAAACAGTGACTGACTACCATAAATATTCCTTCTTTCCAAGAACCATTGTCCACTGGAATGCTTTGCCCCCAGATATTGTCACCTTGTCTGGCCCACAGTTCAGTCTGGCTGCAAGTCGGATTGAACATGTTTCTCCCTAAATAAACCTGCCCTGTTCTTAACCTGTGTTTAACCAACCTAACATCATTCTTTTTATCATCTTTTATTTCATCTCTTACTAACATTCTTGTCAGTTGACGCGCGTCAAAGTCTAAGGTCCCCATCAGGGGTTTGACTAATAGGAAGATAGATAGATAGATAACATAACAACTTTTGCAATTAGTTTGAACCTAATATCTATATTGACTGGAGTATATTACCAATCGTCCCTAGTGGGGTCAAATCTGTTTGTATTCATGCCTGTCGAATTATTGAGCAAATTTAATATAGATAAACAAGTTTTTATCCAGTTATAACAACTAATTTGCGAATTTACAACTTCCTGATGTCAAAATATCCAAATATCATTGTGGGGTATACTATTGCATAAGTACGACTATTACGGAGTATCGCATTTAGTAAATGCAACATAATAACTACTCAGAGCACGAAATGGAGAAAAACGTAAACCGGTATTCGGTCGGGGTAAGCAGGTGGTGATTTGGATATCTAATGAAAGGTTTGTTCAATTCGTGATATGATAAAATAGAATGTAAACTATAATATTTTTATATATAAAATAATTTAAATTGAAAGGCAATTGACTAATCACATGCAAACTATATTTGCTGAAAGAGTGTTGCTTGTAAGTCATTTGCAATTTGCTCAGTAACGTACGGTTAGCACAACCGTATGATCGAATAGTGTTGGTTAACTCCCACCTTAGAATCGTGGATTATTGGCTAACCCCACCATAGAGATTATTGGTTTTGTTATTCCAGTTTTATTTCCCATTCAACATAAATATATAGCACAAACGCGAAAACATGCATAAAAATCATATAAACCGATGCTAGAAAGATTCATCAATATGTCTTTTGTTTTTCCAATTTTATTTCAATTTCAACATACATAAACGTATACAAATTTGAAACATGTATGTAATAGAACAGAACAGAACTTTACCTTTGAATAGACACAGGATACATATAATAACAATTATAGTAACAACATGTGAACGAATACTTCACAACGAAAAGTGTCCATTCGCAGAAGCACACAGGAACAGCACACCGAGAACAAGGCAGTGCCCGGCCAGCATATGGACCCAATATACTGGTCCGTGCACCCCCCCCCCAACCAGCCATATGTACACAGTGTTCCCCGCAAATGGACACAATTGCAGTTGAGAATACATACACAAATAACAGGCATGGGTATGGGTGTTGAATCGGAAAAAGGACGCTGTTTAGTTACTTACGAATGTGGAACGTTTACGGAAAGAAATAAAGAAAATTGCATTTGAATAAATGTTATCAATATTGGAATTATTATTATTTGAAAACTATTGTAACAATTTACTTGATTGACACACGTGTGTGGTATTTCACTGATTAGTATTGATTCTCTTGAACTATGTATGTATATTTATACTACAAGCAACAGTGTTTCAGTGACTTCGTTTATAAAGTGGAGTTCTGATCATTGCGAAAATTACATGAGTAGTGACTAGTTACTGCTGGTGACAAAGTAAATGTAGACAAGGCAAGGGCAATTGCAGAAGCAATAGTGAAACATTTGGTTGGGAAATTTCAGAGGAATACACATTTGAAACCGTTTTGGATTTATTGGAACCCCGATCTTTAATATTGTCCATGCTTGCCGAGTGAGAACTTCAGTGCTTCGTCTGCTTCTCTGTCTTTATGACTACGGCCGTTACTAAAGAAAGTGTTGCAGAGGGAACTAGTCTAGGATAATTCGTTCGAATATGCAAGGGAGGTTATCGGTTATTACAAATTAGGCTACACACGGCCATTACGTTCTACAGCCCTGGTAGTTTCCCGAGTGGATCCCACTTTTATTACAAGTAAAATAGGGCACGGACGGCTTCCCTTCAAAGCGTATAGCATTATTATCTTATTTGGCTTAGTTCGATTGTAAAACCGTAGGACAAATTAGTGTACAGGCGGCACTTCCGTCAAAACCCATTGACGTTGTCCACGGGAGAAGGCTTAGTGCTTTAGAACTTTACCGATAACACTGTGTGTCTGTTTGAAGTAACTTCATGTATTAGTAAAGTGATTACTTACACTTGAATTAAAGAAAGTAGAAAATGTGTTTACTGACTTATTGGTTCATTTAGCCCAACTTAAAAGCGTGTCAGGTGTACACAGAGTAGAATCTAGGGGTTGGTAGCCACCTCTTTAGTCTCACTACTCGTGTGTGCGTGTACGTGTGTGTCAACCGGACAGGGCCTGAGGTCAACTTCAGGTCTTGTTGGAGTGTCATTCTACTGTACGCATTACAACTACACAGAAAGTGAGAACGGATACACATGTATAAGGTATAGGCACGTCTAATGCTAAATGACAAAAACACTGTTAATAAGTTGACAGGTGAAACAATAGACAAATGCTATTCGATTTAATACAATTATGCATATCCCCAATGAACTGTATATTCCTTCAAAATCGAAACTGGGCATTGATTACCATGGGTGATGTACATGTATGGTGATGTCGGACCATAGCCGATTCGGTCCATGTATGATTAAGTCAGACTCAGACTGCTAAACATGTCACATCAGTTTTCATTTGCGAATAATAGTCTATGCATTAAACATGTGTAACCAATACTGGACAATTGATCCACGCTGTAGAGCCTGATGTGTTAATTAGCTTAGTTTAGGAAAATTTATTTGAGCTCGATTGTGAAGCAAGTTCTTACAACTCTATATTAATAACTCTCGAGACCTCATTCCCGATGGATTCCATCGCCACGAGGGAGATAGAAAAGGCAATATGGAATTTAAATCGTAATTACAGACGGATCTGTAGTCCAGTGATAACACGCTGGGCTGGTAATTCAGGGATCGCAGGTTCGATCCCCGTCTGACCCTAATAAAATTAAGTCTTTCAGATGGGACGTTAAACCGATGTCTCGTGTTGGTGCTGTGCACGTAAATGAACCAGAGTAAACTCTGAAATGGGTCTCTGTCTGTATCATTGCACTATCCTCCAAAAATCTAAAAGTACTAATCTCTTCAGGAGGCGTCGCTCATATGGGCAACAGGTAGCGACGATAAATAAACGTAAAACACACACACAATCGTAACAGCTGTACTGTGTTAATTACGCCCAGGCATGTTTGCTCAAGGATACTAGGCTAGAAAGTTGTTGCATCTAGTATGGACTAGCAATATATCTATCATCAGCATTGACCAATTGGGAGTATTGAGCGGGGTGACCAAACCTGGTGTGGCTTAGACTACACCGACATGCAACATTGTTTGCAATAACCCAATAGGCTGCATTTGTGTGGCTACCATGAATAACTCATATTGTCATATTAGCCCATCCATTAGACAAAAATGAATGCACCTTGTGACAGATCTTTTCAAACTGTTCATCATTTATTTCAAGGACAAAGGGATATCTACACGACAGAAGTAATCCTTCATGGCTACCATCGCTACATCTGGGGGGGAATGACATTGTATCGCCATCACAAGCCAGTGACAGATTTAAAAGAGCCAGTCAATGCAAGGAGAAACGGAAAGTATCTGATGCCATTCAATCATTGAAGGCACTAAAGAAAAGGCATATATATTTCAGTGAACCTGCACCTGATAATATATGTACATCCGCGATTGAAACACCATTGCATTACTCTTATTAGCCTGTATTGGGAAGGTCATGGAACGAGTAATTTACAAAAATATATACAACCATTTACATGAAAACAATTTATTGTATGATAAACAATCCGGCTATTTATCTGACCACTCAACAATATATCCACTACTAGACATAATAAATTATATAATCATATTTGTCAAGGATTTGATAAACACTTCATCCACGTGCATGGTATTATGTGACACATCGAAGGCTTTCGACAGAGTGAAACTCATAAAGCTCTTCTTTTTCAATTTGAACAATACGGCATTAAGGGTTCCCTTCGTGGCTAAAATATATGTGTATTTGAGCATTCCCCGTTGATAGATAGTGTCTATTTCATATCAGTAAATTTCAGGGGCATGAAAGACGACATCACTTTAGTATGATTACAAGTATCTCTTATAAAAAACGTAGTTACTCTCAGCTACTACTCGTCCATACTATTACTTAATCAATCGTTTTTGAAGTTCTTTGTTTGCGTCTTTGCAGAATATAAGTAAAGTAAAGTTTGTTTATTATAGTGTCACCCCTATTTAAAGGGCCAGTCATTTCCGACTTATGAGACACCTCTTTTTATGAACACCAGTACTTGCTTGTATGTCAGGCGCCAGGCTGGTAGGCAATCGGTAACCATTATTTAACTAGATGGTGGCTCACAGACCGGCCATATCAGAACGAACCCCTGACGATATTCGAACCTTCGACCTCCCGCTCCGTAGGTGGACGCCTTAACCACTGGGCAACGGAGACGGTTATATATATGTACTTGGGGAGGGCAGTTTACTAATGCTGCTAGAATGTGTTGCACAAACAAGTTTGCATTTTATCATATATAACTATAATATATGTATTGCATTAAATATGACAACATATTTATAGAAAACAATACATAAATATAAACAAAGTACAATGGAAAGGCATGACATACATTTTCAGAGGAGTATAGATGGTTGTGGTGTATAAAATTGTTAATTTCTTGCTAAACTTGCGTAATATATAAATTTGGATAGGTTTTGAACAGTTTTCCCCTTAGTCTCTGTAAGTAAGGTAATAAACTTTTGTTCTGTAGGCCAAGTGTAATAGTAGCGTTTCAGATATTTTTTTCTTAAATCTCTAAATTTAGGGCAAATAATATAATAAATATTAGCCTACCTAATATGTACTCTATATGTTTGTTTGTTTTTGGGGGCTAAAGTCACATGGCGACTAGCCGGCTATTATTGGTCGAGGAAGATCCTTGGCCGTATGTACATTATTTTCATTTTATGTTAACAAATGTCGCATACGACGATTGTTTATTAGTCGAAATACTCAGATTTGAGGTAAATGTTTGGGGACAATATACAATTTAATAGGAAATTACATTCTCCAGATATTTATGTTTTCACAAATATACAATGTAGTGTCGCTTTAAGGGGTATTGCATCAGAGACACGACCTCTTTTGAACTGTGTCAATAATTGGATAAAGTGGCAGTTATCTCGAAGCAGCCATGGTCTTCCAAGAAATGCATCCATGTACAATTTGATTACTATTAACTGACTTTACATTAACATTTTGTTTTAGATTCTTTAGAGAAGCACCTGTCTCTGCAGAGCTAAATGGACTACACAGTAGCATAATGAACACCTTTGTAGCAAACAGATGCTATCTGCTCACATTGGAAACATGTACTTCCTTTCCAGCTGCCACTCTCTTCTGAGAAATGCGACCATGAACAATTTTATTACTACTATCTGGTTTTACATTAACACTTTGTCTTCGATTCTTGTCCTTAGCGACATTTACTGCAATAACATGTACTGGTTTTCTCGTTTTCCCTTTCACAGCATTCACTTTCTTCACTTTTCCTCGAGTTTGATGTACAACTGGTCTCTGTGCAGGTTTTATGTTGTCAAGTGGTTGCTTAATTGCCATTATTTTCCGCACATGAGCTGGAACAACAATTGGAAGTGGTTCAAACTTAGTTAGATTTGATGGAATTGTTCCTTTAAAATCAGATGGAATCCAACTAATAACTGATGGATTTTTTAACTTTTTATTTCCAAATGCACCATTCGTCTTTGCGATTGACTCTTTATCTTTCGTTTTCACTGGACTGTCCTTGGCTAAATGTTTTATTGGATTGCTTGTATTTTTTATTACAGTTGTATTTATTACAAGTGTGGGATTAACTTGTTTTCCATTAGCTATAATTTTATTTTGGGTAGGATTTTCATGAATAGTGTTTTTATTTTGGTCAGAGTTTTCGTGAACTGGATTTTTAATTTGACCATGGTTCTTTTGAACAATTCTTTGATTTTGAATAAGGTTTCTGTGAATACTATTTTTAGCTAGTTTGGCTGGTTCTCCTCGTACAACATATTTCTGCGTCGCTTTGAGCTTCAACTGCTTTGCGGCAAGTTTATGAATTGGTTCCGTGCCTACAATTTCCGTCTCATTGACACTGACGAGAATCCAGGTGTACAGAGGCTTGAGTTCCGATTTCACAATGTGGTATTTAAGGCTGCTTAGACCATCTGTAAGTCGTCTTGCTTTTACAGTCTTCAGTAACATAAACCTGGAACAAAACAAGTTTCATTTATTAGATCTGGTGTAAATTATTATTATTATTGACTAATACAGTATGTATGCAGTACAGGTAATATAAATATATCAGTTGCTTTACTACATTATTTCAGGTTATGTGCGTTACGCTAGTATAGCTCAGAACGTATGTTTTAACCATGCTTGGCACATAATTGTGTGTGCGACTTATTGGTACATATAATGATGTTCACATGACTGTGAGTGCGTGTTTGCTCAATCATGTAATATGGTGCGATTGTTCGTCAGTTCTACGCTAGGCTTAGATCGTGAATTGGTTTTAATATTGATTTAAATGTTAAAATCGAATTGAATTCAGATTCATCATTGTTATAAGTATCATGCAGTATATCGCAAAACTGAATATGTTATCGTTTGGTAAATATTATACATTTTTATACGTTAGTAAAATATTTGAATCAGACTGAGGTACATTGTAGTTATTTTTAATTTTTTACCCTGGTCCCGTGTATCTCTCTGCACCGAGGCTATGTTTCATATATTCGACTACATATAGTACGTAGTACAGTGAAAGACATTTGAACACATTTGTTTTGCACTTATAGTTAACCTCGTATTTACAGTGAATAAACGATCACAAGTCTTGCCCAATGAAAACAGATTTTGAGTTGTGTATGTGGTTCCGCTCACAGGGATTCGGCACGTTTGGGGGTACTAGTATATATATTTAAGTACTTAAATAGTAGTACCCCCAAACGTGCCGAATCCCTGTGGTTCCGCTAAGACTTAAACAATTTATAATTAGGTCAACAAGATTTATATAAAATTAGAAGCAAACTAGTCTGTATTCATCACAATATTGTACTATCTGTGTTTCTTTTGGGGATTAAAAATGGCACCAACAGCTTAAGACATATGGCGACTCTGTAGATAATGTTGGATGAGGGAGACACCGGGTTCCCCCCCCCGAGTAGTATTTCATGTTGGATGAGGGAGACACCGGGTTCCCCCCCCCGAG
>CM026387.1:71382001-71417733 GCA_014843695.1 Archivesica marissinica | reverse complement strand
GACAGATATATCAACGATCCTAACAACTCGAGCAAGGATGACAGATATATTAACGATCCTAACAACTCGACCAAGGATGACAACGATCCTAAGAACTCGAGCGACAGATATATCAACGATCCTAACAACTCGAGCAAGGTTGACAGATATATCAACGATCCTAACAACTCGACAAAGGATGACAGATATATCAACGATCCTAACAACTCGAGCAAGGATGACAGATATATCAACGATCCTAACAACTCGAGCAAGGATGACAGATATATCAACGATCCTAACAATTCGACCAAGGATGACAGATATATCAATGATCCTAACAACTCGACCAACACCAACAACCAACAAGGATGACAAAACAACGATCCTAACAACTCGAGCAAGGATGACAGACATATCAACGATCCTAACAACTCCAGCAAGGATGACAGATATATCAACGATCCTAACAACTCGAGCAAGGATGACAGATATATCAACGATCCTAACAACTCGAGCAAGGATGACAGATATATCAACGATCCTAACAACTCGACCAAGGATGACAACGATCCTAACAACTCGACCAAGGATGACAGATATATCAACGATCCTAACAACTCGACCAAGGATGACAACGATCCTAACAACTCGAGCAAGGATGACAAGGATCCTAACAACTCGAGCAAGGATGACAGATATATCAACGATCCTAACAACTCGAACAAGGATGACAGATATATCAACGATCCTAACAACTCGACCAAGGATGACAGATATATCAACGATCCTAACAACTCGACCAAGGATGACAGATATATCAACGATCCTAACAACTCGAGCAAGGATGACAGATATATCAACGATCCTAACAACTCGAGCAAGGATGACAGATATATCAACGATCCTAACAACTCGACCAAGGATGACAGATATATCAACGATCCTAACAACTCGACCAAGGATGACAGATATAACAACGATCCTAACAACTCGAGCAAGGATGACAGATATATCAACGATCCTAACAACTCGAGCAAGGATGACAGATATATCAACGATCCTAACAACTCGAGCAAGGATGACAGATATATCAACGATCCTAACAACTCGAGCAAGGATGACAGATATATCAACGATCCTAACAACTCGACCAAGGATGACAGATATATCAACGATCCTAACAACTCGACCAAGGATGACAGATATATCAACGATCCTAACAACTCGAGCAAGGATGACAGATATATCAACGATCCTAACAACTCGACCAAGGATGACAGATATATCAACGATCCTAACAACTCGAGCAAGGATGACAGATATATCAGTCAAGTTTGAATGAGGCAGAACACAATCATTTGAAGCAGTTACCGTTCCGAATTTCCATTTTCCTTTGCATGTACCAGCATTTTGTATCTCGCTACTTCCGGTGAGTACCTAGTAACGGTATAGTTGCTGTATAATATCCTGCAATATAATACAATAACGTTGTAGTCTCAGTGTAGCTGTTGTTGTCGCTATTGCTGCTGAATCTTTGAATAAGAAATAGTTACATCTATAATTGTGTTATTGTCGTTAGTGTTAATGTTTGGTGTAATAGACAGAGAACCTGCCACAACCACCTCTCCATAAGGAGAGAAACTATATAAGCTCTGCTTCCGTTTGATCCTTTCCTATTCTTTGATTTTTATTGCATTCACCTTGTGAATGTATATAGTGGAATAAATATGTTTAAACCAACCACCTCAATAGCCACATGCACTTCCGACAGAGAACCTGCCACAACCACCTCGATAACAACATTGACTTTCCGACATCAATAGTCACATGCCCTTCCGGCAGAGAACCTGCCACAACCACCTCAATAGCCACATCCACTTCCGACAGAGAACCTGCCACAACCACCTCAATAGCCACATGCACTTCCGACAGAGAACCTGCCACAACCACCTCAATAACCACAGGTACTACCGACAGAGAACCTGCCACAACCACCTCAATGACCACATGCCCTTCCGACAGAGATCCTGCCACAACCACCTCAATAACAACATGCACTTCCGACAGAGAACCTGCCACAACCACCTCAATAGCCACATGCACTTCCGACAGAGAACCTGCCACAACCACCTCAATAGCCACATGCACTTCCGACAGAGATCCTGCCACAACCACCTCAATAACAACATGCACTTCCGACAGAGAACCTGCCACAACCACCTCAATAGCCACATGCATTTCCGACAGAGACCCTGCCACAACCACCTCAATAGCCACATGCACTTCCGACAGAGATCCTGCCACAACCACCTCAATAGGCGCATGCCATTCCGAATGTGATCCTGCCACAACCACCTCAATAACAACATGCACATCCGATAGAGAACCTACCACAACCACCTCAATAACCACATGTACTACCGACAGAGAACATGCCACAACCACCTCAATGACCACATGCCCTTCCGACAGAGATCCTGTCACAACCACCTCAATAACAACATACACTTCCAACAGAGATCCTGTCACAACCACCTCAATAACCGCATGTACTTCGATAGAGAACCTGCCACAACCACCTTAATAACCACATGCACAGAAACTTGAAGATAATTCCTTCTCCCAACTGCAACTGTGAGGCTGTCGACAACACTTCAGATCACATATTAACATTGCCCATTGTGTGATCTACAGAGGAACTATTAATTACTTCAACTTCATACAGCTAAACAATCTGTACTGCTTATGATTACTGGCATAGAGAAGCTCCACTTCATTAAAAGCTGCATGGTTTCTATCATGAGCTAGAGAAAACAGTGCAGTTCATCTTCGGCCTTGGACTACATTATATGCGCTACAGATGGGCGTGTGAATGAGATAAAGAATGACAAATGCAACCTGAACACGAGTATATAGCACAACTCTATAAAGGGTACTTTCCCTTATATTTGTTCTACACAATACACTGTGTATAACCAATTTGTAATCATTCTGACTATTCCCTTTATTAATGAGAATCGAGCTAACCTTCTGTACATATCGTCATCTTCACCTCCCCAGCCGAAGTAGATATTAGAAAATCCGTTAATGTTCTTAAACTGTTCAGTAGTGATGGCGCTGACCCCTCCAAATATCTGTGCATAAGGTAATCTGAAAATATACATGTCAAGCACTGCCAATCAACTGTGCCTACATATATCTGGAGTTAAGGTAATCTGAAATATACACAAGTGAACCATGTCATGCATGACACATGTCAATCAATGGTGCATACATTAATATATACTCGTATATATGGAGATAAGGTTATCTGAAATATACACAAGTGAACCATGTCATGCATGACACATGTCAATCAATGGTGCATACATTAATATATACTCGTATATATGGAGATAAGGTAATCTGAAATATACACAAGTGAACCATGTCATGCATGACACAAGTCAATCAATGGTGCATACATTAATATATACTCGTATATCTGGGGATACGATTATCTGAAATATACACAACTATGAGTAATATAAGTAACATATTTCAATCAATGATTTTACAAGTACCTGGGAATGAGGTAATCTGAACAATACACAATTATGAGATATGGGCTGAGGCACAATCAGTCTTCTGTTGCCTAATCTGCCAAGGTGTGTTGTGTGCACGCGCTGTGCGTGTGTGTGTTTTACGTATATTTATCGTCGCTACCGGTTGCTTGGATTGGCAATGAAACTATACTAAACATACCCAGCTACATATTTATACTGAAGAGATACTATCATTTAAGAGTTTGTTTCTCTTACGTTTATTTATCATATGAGCGACACCTCTTGAAGAGATTAGTCATTTTAGATTGTTGGAAGATAGTGCAATGATACAGACAGGGACCCATTCCAGAGTCTCCTCTGGTTCGCTTACGTGCACGGTGTAAAGCACCGACACGAGACCTCGGTATAAAGTCCCATCTGAAATACTGTTAATTTTATTAGGGTCAGATGGGGAATCGAACCTGCGATCCTTGGATTACCAGTCCATCGTGTTAACCACTAGACTACATATCCGCCTGTGTGTGTTTTTATGCTATGTTTGTGTATTATAGTTGCTGTATACACACCTGGCCTGGCTTCCCGGGCTACTGCACATTCTAGACAACGTCATGCGGAGGAATTTGCGACAGGAACTAATCTAGCTACACATATGCATCCGCCATATCCAACAAAGTGAATCTTTAGTTTACATAAATGACTAGTTTTTGTACATTAATCATCGACAGTTCATATTAAACGTGCATGCATGTTATAATTCAATCCATTTATCAGTGGGCGGAGTTGATGAATAGTTATTGTTTTTTTGCCGTTTTACTACATTCACTACTATAGCAATCCGTCATGTAATGAACTGACATAAAGATAAACAGTACACATTGAGAGTCCTCGTTCATTTTGTGTTACCTCCCTTGACAGATAAAGTCCGATTTATAACAAAATGTATATCAGTTCTTTCAGCTGGGCTCCTTGGCTGTTACTGTTGTTCCCTAACGAGATGTTGCGGTATGATAAATGTGTTTTTATCAAATGCATTAATTCATATTTTAATTGATAACAAATTGCATATTGGATATACTAGTGGATATCTGTCGAGAATTAGTAATTCAATACTTATAAGATGAGAAAACAGATGAATATAACATTGTGCCAATGAAACAACGATAAAAACAGAGGAAACAACTTAAGAGGGTCTAACTACTATTATGGAGTATTCGGAGGAAGAAACTGACCGATGACTCTCATTAGAAAGAGAGATTGTTCATACCTTAATATTCGCCCTATACTATGGAACACGGTACAACAAGTTGTATTTTAGACGGACTTGGAGATTCAGTGGTTAATACGACTGCGAATTCAGGAATAACAGGTTCGATCCCCCTTATAATAATATTAACAGTCTTTCAGATGGAACTATGATTAGGTATCGTGTATCTGTGCCATACACCTGACATATAAGGGAACCAGGGATGTTTCTGCAAGTTGAGAGTTTTCTGTATCTTGCGCTATCCTCCACATCATAGAATGGCTACTATACGTCTGGAGACCTCGCCCATATTAACCAGGGAGCGACCATTAATAACCATATCCAAATATAAATTGTATTTCATGCGAAATGTAGATGAAAATATATTGAAACAAATGCAGTTAATTGATTTTCAACAGAGTTTCGTGTTATGTTGTTTCTAGTTTTCACAGTAACATATATCAATTACATGGCGTTGTGTACTGTGTGATATTGGCCGTTCGTCTAGAAAAATCGAGCAATATAGCGACACACTTGGGTCGACCTTAATCATGCATAGTGTATGTGTGTTGTCGTTGAAATATCTCATCGCTTAGTCTCTTGTAATTCATTACATTATTTTAATCGCTCTCGAGACCTCATTTATGATGGAATTCATCTCCACGAGGCTGAAAGAATAGGCAATGTGGAATTTTAATGGCTAAAGGCACATATCATCCACATTCTTTTATAGTGGGTGGCTAGTATGAACTTTGTCATGATACTTTCATTATTGTGCTATGTATATTTTGTGTAGATTAAAACTACACAATGAACATATAAACGGTGTTTGTTTATTATAGTTTCACGCCAAATTGGTAAGGCCAGCCAGTTTTGACTAATGAGACACCTCTTGGGAACATCAAGTGTTGCTGTTTGGAGGATAAACATGACAGAGGAGAACAATGCGATATTGTATTAACCACATTGTGGTACACTACTACATAATGTATAAACTGGCTTAAAGGTAAAGTAAAAATGTAAAACATATTATTGACCAGTGACAGCATGCATCTGCTTGTGTTATAATGAATGGGAATGACTAACGATGGTGGGCGGGGTCGAATCGGCTCCGTTTTGTAGTTTTCTATTCTATTTGACCATTGTGTCTACTGTGTATATATTTTATGGACTGGTCTGCTTTTTTACTAAGAGATTATCTGTCCGAATAATTTCAATTTTGGTTAGGTGAAGCTATATATGTAATGGATAGGGGAAGTACGAATCTAATGTTGTCAAGGCTTATAATTCACATCCAAATTGTGACTGCTACGTGTGAGCTATATATATAGGCTTGTGTGTTCATAGATGTGAGCTGGTGTGTTCATATATATGGGCTGGTGTGTTTATATATGTGGGCTGGTGTGCTTATATATGTGGGCTGGTGTGCTTATATATGTGGACTGATGTGCTTATATATGTGGGCTGGTGTGTTTATATATATGGGATGGTGTGTTTATATATGTGGGATGGTGTGTCTATATATATGGGATGGTGTGTTTATATATGTGGGCTGGTGTGTCTATATATATGGGATGGTGTGTTTATATGTATGGGCTGGTGTGTTTATATATATGGGCTGGTGTGCTTATATATGTGGGCTGGTGTGTTTATATGTATGGGCTGGTGTGTTTATATATATGGGATGGTGTGTTCATATATGATGGGTGGTGTGCTTTAATATATGGGATGATGTGTTTATATATGGGACTGGTGTGTTTATATATGTGGGCCGTGTGTGCTATATATGAGGAGCTGGTGTGTTTATATATGGGGGCTGGTGTGTTTATATATGTGGGCATGGTGTGTTATATATGTGGGCTGGTGTGTTTAATATGTGGGCTGGTGTGTTTATATATGGGGCGCTGTGTGTTTATTATGATGGGCTGGGTGTGTTTATATATGTGGACTGGTGTGTTTATATATGTGGGCTGGTGTGCTTATATATGTGGACTGGTGTGTTTATATATGTGGGCTGGTAATATATATGGGCTGATGTGTTTATATATGTGGGCTGGTGTGTTTATATATGTGGGCTGGGATGCTTAAAGATGTGGGCTGGTGTGTTTTTATATATATGGGCTGGTGTGTTTATATATGTGGGCTGGTGTGTTTAAAGATGTTGGCTGGTGTGTTTATATATAAGGGCTGGCTGGTGTGCTAATATATATGGGATGGTGTGTTTATATATATGGGCTGGTGTGTTTATATATGAGGGCTGGTGTATTTATATATGTGGGCTGGTGTGTTTATATATGTGGGCTTATGTGCTAATATATATGGGATGATGTGTTTATATATATGGGATGGTGTGCTTATATATGTGGGCTTATGTGCTAATATATACGGGATGGTGTGTTTATATATATGGGCTGGTGTGTTTATATATGTGGGCTGGTGTGTTTATATATGTGGGCTGGTGTGTTTATATATGCGGGCTTATGTGCTAATATATATGGGATGGTGTGTTTATATATATGGGATGGTGTGTTTATATATATGGGATGGTGTGTTTATATATATATATGGGATGGTGTGTTTATATATATATGGGCTGGTGTGCTTATATATATGGGATGGTGTGTTTATATATGCGGGCTTATGTGCTAATATATATGGGATGGTGTGTTTATATATATGGGATGGTGTGTTTATATATGCGGGCTTATGTGCTAATATATATGGGATGGTGTGTTTATATATATGGGATGGTGTGTTTATATATATGGGATGGTGTGTTTATATATATATGGGATGGTGTGCTTATATATGTGGGCTAGTGTGTTTATATTTGTGGGCTGGTGTGCTTATATATGTGGGCTGGTGTTATGCAATATTATTGATGTATCTGACCTTCTTATGTTTTACTTTAGATAACTGCCAACTGTTTATACTTACATGTAGTGAAATATATAACATGTATATTGGACTTTGTGGACATTATAACATTGTACCTGTACTTTAATCTGTCTATGGCTACAGACATATGTCTTGGACTTTGTGGACACGTGTATAGATTCCTATCATCTTCAGGTAGAAGGTCCACATCATGGAATATAAAGCATTGATAGTTATGCTGTTTCATCGCTTCGACAAAGCCGATGTTCATCAACAAGGCACGGTTGAATTTGACGTCTGCTACCTGAAAGTAGACATGAACATTCAACAGACAAAAAATGAAGCGATTAATCAACAAGACGGCTGCTGGTACCTGAAAGTAGACATGAACATTCAACAGACACAAAATGAACCATTTAATCAACAAGATGGCTGCTGGTACCTGGAATGTAGCAATGATAATTCAACAGACACAAAATGAACCATTTAATCAACAAGGTGGATGCTGGTACCTGGAATGTAGCAATGATAATTCAACAGACACAACATGAACCATTTAATCAACAAGATGGATGCTGGTACCTGGAATGTAGCAATGATAATTCAACAGACACAACATGAACCATTTAATCAACAAGATGGATGCTGGTACCTGGAATGTAGCAATGATAATTCAACAGACACAACATGAACCATTTAATCAACAAGATGGCTCCTGGTACCAGTAATGTATCAAGGAAAATTCAACACTATTAAAAATGGGATATATAATCAACAAGGTAACTTCTGTTACTTCGAAAGTATAATACCATTTGAAAACAGTGACCTCACACAGAGGAATGCGACAATCAGCAGTCACGTAACGTTTTTGTACCGTTCTTCTCCTCGGTAACCAAGCTCTCAAGAACAACGTGCCGCTACCCTTTCAATAGTTTTCTAAAAACATTTTGTCTTAAAAAATATAACAGTTTTAAAATATGTTTTTTATTCGTTTTTGGTGTGTTTATGTGGGTGGTAATTGTCACATCAACAGCTGGCTTCGTTAATTGGCTACTCTTCAGCCAATATTTGGTGGAGAAAGACCCATAGATGTATTTTAGGAACGGATTGGCACCCGGCTAGAACCAAAGACCTCCACAAGCCAGCTGGATAGGTTCCTAACTTGAACTATTTCGACACCCCTCCCCAGTGGGATTCGAACCTACAGCGATGAGAGGCAAATAATGTGAGGCCAACGGCCGTAACCACTAGTCCACGATTATTTATATGACAACGTAGATGTAAATCAACTGGTGAGGTTTACTGTCAACCCTCTAAAACCACTTCACAATTCAAATAAATAATATAAAAGTTGCAAACCAATTCTACAACAAATATCCCATAGTCTAGTTGCTGACGTTGTAAAAATGGATGGATATTCTTCAAGAATATTTTCAGATGAATGTCTCTATCTCTGTATGGAATCACAACGGCTATGCGGTGCCTGGCTTTGCAACCTGCAGGTTGATGTCTCCCTCCAGGTCCCAGCATGCCATTTTCTTCTTCGATGAAAGCCCATGACGACACTTGAGTGTTCACGTTCACATGTCCCCCTAAAATGCGAAACAATAAAATCCATATTATACTCACCCTAACGAACAGACAAATAGTTTCATACATGAACTCCGTGACCTAGTGGTTAACATTGCAAAATCTCTGATTCAAATCACTTGCCCCACACGCTACTTACGTTCGAATCTCACGAGGAGTGTCGAATTCGTTCATGTGCGAAAGCTATCCAGTGGCATACAGAAGGTCGGTGATAATACCCGAGTGTTTGTCCGGAGAGTCATATTATGACCACTATGACCCTAATGCAGTTCTGTAGTTTTGGATTGTATTTCTAATGCAATTCGTAATTTACACTAATCATTTATTGGAAGTTGTAAAGTTTGCTTCTGTAAAATGAATTCACTTATTTCATTCGATACATTCCAACAGTTGGTTTGCCTTCAGTGTGGTTTAAACAGTATATATTTACCCAAAGAAGGATACCATACACTAGTTTATCTTGTGAGCGCACAATAATATCCCGGCCGATCTCCTCACGGCGTGCACGTCGCGGTCGGGACACATCTCGCAGCAGCAGCGTAGGATACTGGGATATTCTGGCCGTCGACCTTGAATACAAGGGACACACGCTTTACTACCGCTGACAATAATCGGAGGTGGTGGAGGTATGGACATACCCTGGAGCGACCGAGACGGCCAGATGTCTAACTATCAGATCCGTTTATATGCTGCTGCGAGATGACCAACAATGAGGAGGGTGGCCCTAAGAAGAGCCGTTCAGAAAGTAGAAACCATCAGGACTTATCACCCGGAAGAGGAAGAAGATTCCTCCTCTAATTGTCGATTTTATCGCACCATCATCGAATACTTCAAGACCATCACACTACAATACAGCACTCTACAAATATACAGACACTTCACGAACAAACGACGGTGCACGATTCTAATATTCCAAGCATTCTCGCCCAAATGGTTCGCTGGTGGCGAGGGTAAATAAACGCATCAATCATCATCATCATCAATATTATCAATAGTCAATCCAGTCACAGATGTATAGGCCGCGTACGTCGTAACAAGGATCTGAAAACAATATCTTCAGGTATACTTACTTAGATTCGGAGGGATGATTGGGCCTGGTTCTAGTGGTTTCTCCGGGTATACTTACTTAGATTCGGAGGGATGATTGGGCATGGATCTAGTGGTTTCTCCGGGTATACTTACTTAGATTCGGAGGGATGATTGGGCCTGGTTCTAGTGGTTTCTCCGGGTATACTTACTTAGATGCGGAGGGATAATTGGGCATGGTTCTAGTGGTTTCTCCGGGTATACTTACTTAGATTCGGAGGGATGATTGGGCATGGTTCTAGTGGTTTCTCCGGGTATACTTACTTAGATTCGGAGGGATGATTGGGCCTGGTTCTAGTGGTTTCTCCGGGTATACTTACTTAGATTCGGAGGGATGATTGGGCATGGATCTAGTGGTTTCTCCGGGTATACTTACTTAGATGCGGAGGGATAATTGGGCATGGTTCTAGTGGTTTCTCCGGGTATACTTACTTAGATGCGGAGGGATAATTGGGCATGGTTCTAGTGGTTTCTCTGGGTATACTTACTTAGATTCGGAGGGATGATTGGGCATGGTTCTAGTGGTTTCTCAGGGTATACTTACTTAGATTCGGAGGGATGATTGGGCCTGGTTCTAGTGGTTTCTCCGGGTATACTTACTTAGATTCGGAGGGATGATTGGGCCTGGTTCTAGTGGTTTCTCAGGGTATACTTACTTAGATGCGGAGGGATGATTGGGCATGGTTCTAGTGGTTTCTCCGGGTATACTTACTTAGATGCGGAGGGATAATTGGGCATGATTCTAGTGGTTTCTCCGGGTATACTTACTTAGATTTGGAGGGATGATTGGGCATGGTTCTAGTGGTTTCTCCGTAGTTACTATGCTATCTTGAAAAACTAGACCAGACTGGTTCATAATTTTCTCCAGCGAGGTGTCTAGCACACGGAGAAAGAAGGTACCATTATGCCGGAAGACAGTCACGTTGACCAGGTATTGCAATGTAATTAGTAGAATGACCACAATAACGACAAGTTTTGCCATGAATGTCTGCGTCCATCTGCCTGTTTGATACATTTCTGCAAGCTGTAAAATATCGTGATATTACTACGGAAAAATGTAAAATATCGTGATATTACTGAAAAATGTTAAATATCTTAATATTAATACTGAAAAATGTAATATATTACTAATGTAAAATATCGTGATTTATTTTATGCTAATTGATGAAATACAGTGTTCTATCAGTGAGATATAATCCATATCTCATCGGTGAGATATGGATTATATCTCACTGCCGGACTACTTTTTTATTATCTCCCTTCCCAATACACTATTCTTGCACTATTACTCTCCCTTTAAATGCTTAGACAACAACAAACAACAAATCAACCGTCTGCTATTGAATAATAATATATAAACAATTAATAGCTCTAACAAAATTTAAATAAATAAAAAATGGAATTTAACAATATTGAGGATATGTACCTGGAATGTAAAATAATTTTATCATCCGATGTTGTTTTTTTCACAAACTTGCACCGTGTCATTTAATTTTCACCGTTTACCTGGCTTCAATGACACTATTTACCTGTATTATTGTTTTTGTTATGAAACAAATCAAAAGCGAAATACAACTGACAATGTCTCGAATTTTGTCACTGTAAATTGAAACAATAAATCCAAATTAAATTAATTAAATTAAAGGCCTGCTCTGGCTCTTAAATTTTTTGTAACCAAATCTGCGTTTCCTTTAGCCAATTCCGACGCGCGCCATTTCCCCCAGAGTATTTATAGTATATTAATTTATTATATGTATCTTGCAATTGCACCACCTAAGTGCTGTATGCCCATAAACTACAACTGAGGTAAGGGTTACATACTGCTTTCCTTTGAGATATTCAAATTAACATACACAATTAACGACAACAAAAACAAAAGTTGCCGACACACTTACTATACGGCTAACCACAGGCACCATACACCAAAAAAAGTGTGCGTCTAACAGTCGTGTAAAGCTTTTCAATTTGGTAGCATAATTTTCTAGTTAGTTTAGATTCGGAGGGATGATTGGGCATGGTTCTAGTGGTTTTTATCCGTTTTTATCCAGATTTTCGCCGTTTTTATAATTTTCGCCAAACTGAGTTTTTATTAGCCAATGTTGCAATATTGTAGCCATTAAACTGAGTTTTTATTAGCCAATTTTGCAATATTGTAGCCATTGGCGAGGCTGGCGATTGGCGATTGTTCATGTATTTTTCCTCGATTCAACTTTAAATTCAAGATGGCGGCAGATTTGTATTTCTTTCGACTCACGACGTATAGTCGTTAATGTATTCATCCGCGCAAAAACATGGTGGCCAGCTATTTTAATTTCTTCATTTTGTGTTTGTTTTTCACCAATTATCATAAAATAAAAAGAAAATTTGTTTGTTTTGAGTGAATATGGAATATATCTCACCTCGAAGTGAGAACATTTTCATATTTTCACTCGCGCTCGTGAAAATATTTGAAATGTTCTCACTTCTCAGTGAGATATATTCCATATTCACTCAAAACAAACAAATATCCTCTATATATTACTACTGAAAAATGTACAATATCGTGATATTAATACTGAAACATGTCATATTAATACTGACAAATGTAAAATATCGTAATATATTAATACTGACAAAATGTAAAATATCGTAATATATTATTACTGAGAAATGTAAAATACATGTATCGTGATATTAATACTGTTATGTTATATTTCGGGTTTTACGCCTGCATCAGCACCATTTTGGGCTATATCGCCGGCGGGCAGTTTACCTAACATCACCTTTCCTGGGCAGGCTCCAGCGGTTAACCAGTACTTGGGTGCACCAACATCCATAAGAAACTGTCAACTTTTTCATTTAAATGAGACACTGTCTGAACGGGGCTCGAACCCGTGACCATCAGTGATGATAGGTTACAGTGGTATACAAGTCAGCGACCGTAACCACTCGACCACGAAGGCGTAAGATATTAATACTGAAAAATGTAAAATATCGTGATATTAATATTGAAAATGTAAAACATCGTGATATTACTACAGAACAATGTAAAATATCGCAAGCTAGCTCCTAGGATATGTAAAATGTCGCAATAAACTCCTGAAAATACTGAAAGTACAAGTATTCCGATATAGCTCCTAAAATGTGGAATATCATGATATTAAATCACCTGAACACTGAAATGAAAACGTCGCCAAATAAATACTTAATTATCACCACGGGATCGCCATGTTTTAGCAAGGTTAGTAGTGGCCCACTAGATGATGCCACTTGTAAACATATCAACGTTCTGGACAATGTGGTTAAGGAAAATGTCTAGGAAAAGGAGCTGCTAAACTTAACTGAAAGTTCTTCTTTACAACATCCAAAGTATCGCAAGAGCTATCAGCGCTTACTAGAGTGGTTAATATATAATAGCAATTGTTAAATGGTGTTTCGCAATCCTTGTAAAATAAATTAATGTTATGCAACTCGATGCAACACACTTGTCCTTAATACTCACAATACACTAGAAGGCCGTTTTATAGGAGATGGCCATTTTTAAAAAAAGGAGGATCGTTTTATAATGTGGAAAGTACCTGTCGCCCAAACCATTTGCTATATATATTTGGCAATAAATAATGTTTTTAGTTTAATCATATTTTATTGCAAGTCAATAGTAAATATATCATACACATAAAGATACAATACATAGCATGAAAATACAAATGAAATTGGGCCACAAGTTTTAACAACATTAGACAACGGCCCGCATCAGGGATAACGGCCCACACGAGGTAAATTATGCTTAAAGCGACACTACATTAGTGAAAATACAAATTTCTACATTATATTTTCCTATTATATGATATAATATTTTCCCAAATATTTGCCTCAAATACTGAGTATTTCAACTAATAAACAAACGTCGTATACGCGGTTTGTTGACATAACAATATAATGTAAACATCCATGCGTATTTCAACTAGTGTATCCTGAATAACACGATGTTATGGTTACCGTTATATCTCACATTTGTGCCAGTGCATATTTATGTGTAGACTATTCTTAGTTAAATTAACTCTAAACGACACTATCTCGCGCTTAGTATTGACTCCGATGACAAACAAACGTCAATTCAGGAGCATGGATGACCGTTATATGAAAGTATAATTTCTATCCACTAAGCACTGTTTATTGGTTCAATGTTAGTGTTCGAATGTATTCAGAAGAATTTCTAGTAGTAATGCATTTATACGTGGAAAATGCATTTTATTTGCTTTTTGTGATGTAATGTCGCTCTAAGCAAATATACTAAAGTAGATTTTTAAACAATTGTGACTCACCTTTTGTTATTTCATGAACGTTTTTATATCGTGTAACGTTATGTCGACTTTTCACAGGAAAGACAACTCGTTGTATCGGTTTGCATACGTTGATCCAAACTGTTCAAATGAATACATTTCGACCTGACTGCTAGGCGCAATATGCTGTCAAACGACTTGACATATTCACGAATCTGAAACACGTATAAATAAATATATATATATATATATATATACGTCAAGTGCACATACAAGAGGTATCCGAAGATACACATAATTTCATTTACACTTCACTTGCATTTTGCTTTGCAAGCTTACATACTCAGCTGGAATGATCCCAATAGAATTGTCACATTATTTTAAAAAATGTGTAAACAATATATAGACTCAAATTCTGACCTCGTAAATCCAAAAGAACTAACTCCATAACCTGGTGTAGTGTAGCTACCATATCCTAATACCCAATGTACCACACACATGAAATATTCCACTGTCTATATATGTCCTACATATTGACCAAAACACCAACAAATTGAACAAGTGATACATGTGACAGTTGTCTGCATTAGTAGTATGTATTTCTAAAACATTGAGTTGGTATAAGGTTATATGAATAGTTTAAGTGTTCATTATTCACAGCAGTTTCCTACGTAATCTCCTAACATGATGTTAATACTAGCTCTTATCTTTCTTTTTTTTCTTTTCAATTATCCGAATGTCTATCTTCCTAGTGTTGATAAACGTTGTAAAACGTACGACTGAATAATAATTATTATTATTACAGTACGACCTGTATGCCGCCTGACTTAAAACGCTGTCGTGACGGCATACCTTTGTACGTGCAGTCCATTATTATTAATATTGGACTACTGTCAAAAGGCCAGAGTATTATATTAAATCCTACGCGTACATGTACGAAATTAACAATTTTAATTAGCAGGATCTTATTATATAAGTGTGTGTTTTAAGTAAGATATAAACCTCAAACAGATCCAATATGTAAAATACTGTCTTCGGTGCTAAGTGCCTCACACAATCCAATATTTTACATTTTGGATAGTTTACGGCTTATATCCTATACACATTAGTTCTTTTGTAAAGTAAAAGGTAACGTATTTGTTTATTTTAAAAGAATGTCGTGACATCATACCTTTGTACTTGTAGTCCATTATTATGTAAATTATTACATATTTACGTGCCTCTCATAGTCCAATATTTTACATATTGGATCGTTTTTGGCTTATATTCTATGCATAGTGTCATCCCTATTGTAAGGGTCAGTCATTTCTGACTTATGAGACACTTCGTATGGACATCAGTACTTCCCAACCTGCCATATCAGAATGAACCCCTGACGAGATGCGAACCTTCGACCCTATGTGTGCTATATATCCGCATGGGTAACTGTGTTAGCTCATTGCGGATGGCAAGAGGTCGTAACTATAACGGTATACAGGGTGTTATCAGAACTGTCAATGTGCATGCAGGTCCTATGATGGCGCTCTATATTGAACTTTTCTCCGATATATTTACAATGCATTGTAGCACCCGGTCACTTATAATATGTGTGCATCATTGCATATACATCATTCAATGTATACTTGACATATGCACCATAACCATTGGATCGTTTGGTACAGCAACCCCCTTTCTTGTTCTAAATATGTCGTAAAGCTATACACATGTCACAAGGTACAACTCTACTTAACGTGAATGTTTTTATTGTCTTATTCTTATTATTAATACTTGCCGGTGATATAGAGCTCAATCCGGGGCCAAATAGAAACAATCATGAAAATTGTATTTCTATAGTTCATCATTACAGAAACGCATCTTAATGCAACGATCAGTAACGAAGATATTGAACTTTAATCATTTGGCGATACGTATCGTAAAGATGGCACTTCGCATTCTGAAGAATTATTGGTATATGTAAATGAATCTATCATGTCCAATAGAATAGACGCACTAGAAATATTCCTGAAATAATCTATTTTGGTCCAAGTTAAGAGTAAACAAATAATACATTCTTGATTTGTGTTGTCTATCGAAGACCAAACTCTTAACTTATGAAATCGAATAAACATGTGTCTTGACAAAGCGTAATACTTAGTAATCTAATCATTTTTGTCTGGGACATATATGAAGACAGCTGAACAGTAGAAACAATAAATGTCGTTACATTTTTATATTAAACTCAATGGATAATATTATCTCTGAACCAACTCGTATTACCGATGATACTGCAACTCTAGTGGGTCTTACCGCGATAATCAATGACATAATAAATTATCAGTTTTACACTCTGGCACCTTCAGCACTCCAAGTGAAATGGGCGACCCCTTAGGAACAAATGCATATATATGGCATGATAAATCCATCGAAACTCCATATAAACTCCGTGCATGGATTTATAAAAGGGCTAATTTTAGCAAATTTAATGGTTTTATATCATCCATTTTTCTATAAATGAATTTTGTATTCATTTTACAAAGAAGCTCATGAATCTTGCGCATGAATGTATTCCGTCATGACTTGTTATAATACGACCGAGTGATAAACCCTGGTACGACTCTGAAATTCGTAGAACATCTTGCCAAAGAGATCGACTCAAATGAATAGAAAGCTGTACTAACAAGCAACATTAGAGATTGGGTAAAGTATAAACAACTACGTAATAAAGTTAATAATTTGAAAAAACCATGCCAAACAATTATATTATAGCAATCTTGAAAGTACTTTAAGTGATGCTAAATACAATAATCCTAAAAATGTATTGGAAAATTGTTAAAATGCTTATTAAAGGAAATGGAAACAAATGCAATATGATTCCTCCACTGAAAAGTAACAATAATGGTAGTAATTCAATTTTAACATCCGATCTCGAACAGGCAAATGGATTGAATGATTATTTCGTATCAATTTCTAATGTCGATGCGACTAATACAAAGTTGCCCACTTTTACACGTAATTCAAACGTAATTCTACAAGAAGTGATCATTATTGAAAAAGGACGTAAATGATTTACGGTCAACTATGATCATACACAAAGCTTCTGGTCCAGATGAAATAAGCCATACAATGATTAAAGAAACTAAATGTACAATATACAAGCCTCTTACTGTCCTATTTAATAGATCATTAACAAGCGGCAACTGTCCGAGTTCTTGGAAATTCGCAAACGTAATACCAATCTTCAAGAAGGGTGACAAGACTCTCCCAGGTAACTACAGACCGATTTCTCTTATAAGCTGCGTCGGTAATGTAGTGGAACCAATGATGTTCAAACATATTTACAATCACCTCCATTCTAGCAACCTCATATACCCAAAACAATCCGGATTCCTCCCAGGGCACTCAACTGTCTATTAACTAATAGATATGTGTCACCAAATCACACAGGGTTTTGATAATAAAGAACCAACATGTATGATATTTTACGACATATCCAAGGCGTTTGATCGTGTTTGACACAAAGGTCTTCTGTTTAAATTACGACACAATGGTATCGACGGTCTTGTACATACTGACTACCTTTCTAATAGTGATCAAAATGTTTTTGTAAATTCTTGCTTTTCAGATCGAAAACCATTATCAGCTTGTGTCACACAGGGTTCGGTATTAGGACCATTATTATTCTTGATTATGTCAATTATATAGCAGATAACTTTTAAGTATACCACGACTAGTTGCTGATCATAGTTCTCTGTAGATATATATTACATGGAACACACATTGAACCACGATCTGAATAAAATAACTAACTAGTCCCATCAATGGCTTATAACCTTCAATCCTTCTAAACAGAGGTTTTGTTCTTTTCATTATGATCAGATCGAAAACCCGTATTACTCTTTGATAAAACTCGACTTAACTTCGTTGAACATCATAAACATCTCGGAGTAACCTTGAGTGAAAACGGAAAATGGCACGAACATATAAATACTATTATGAAACCCGCATCGACAGTGCTTGGTTCAATGAGAACACTTAATGTTAAGCTTAAGAGAGGAACGCTTAACCAACTTATATGTTTCTTACATGCGACCATTCTTGGAGTATGAATCTCTGATCTGGACAGGGTGTCTGAATACGTAAAGGAGTCACTGAAAAGGTTACAGTATGAAGCAGCACGTGTGGTCACCGGTCTCACCAGGTTGGTGTCAATTGTTCGCCTCCTAAAGGAAATAGGCTTGTTGTCTTTATCAAATCATCGAACAATTCAAATATTGATTACAGTCTATAAAGCTAAACATGAAAATCTACCTGCATATCTAGAATCTAATTTTCCAGAAATTCCCAGAGTCTTCGACTATAAATATAACAATAGCGCGCCGCACTCACATTTATTCGATCCTCGAGTTTAATACCTTTATAAACCGTGTTGTGGAATGCACTTGACCTCGAAGTAAGACACTCAAGTACATCAACATTTTTAAATCAAAGATTAGGCGAATATTTAAATTGCCGAACGTTCCTAAGTTTTACATGATGGGGAAACAGAAAGTACTCCGTAATGCATACACGCTTACATAACAATTGCAGTAATTTGAATAATGATCAATATCGCCGGCATCATTTGGAAGAAAATCCTGCATGTGAATGTGGTTCCCAAATAGAAAATGCTGAGCATTATTTCTTTCATTGTAGAAAATATGACACCCAAAGTCAGAAGTAAGAATACAGTTCCTTAATGCGATTCGTACCCATCATCTTCTAAACACGGATATATTGATGAATGGAAGCGAACGATGCACAGAAGAAGGAAATAGCTTCATCTTCTTGGAAGTGTAAAACTTTATTAAAAATACTGATCGATTCTAATTATTATTCTTTAAATTAGATCTTTTAATAATCAAGTACACCCTGATTAAATTCTTGCTTTGAATCGTGCGTTTTTCTGTTGTTATTGTTGTTCCTTTTCTGATTGTTGTTGTGATTTTATTCTGATTGTTGTCAGCACACGAATGTCAGACATACGTAATTCCCCCTCTCTCTCTCTCTCTCTCGCTCCCTCTCCTCTCTCTCTATATATCCTCTCGCTCTCTCAATCCCTCTCTCTCATCTCGCTCGCTCTCTTTCTCTTCTCCTCTCGCTCTCGCTCGCTCTATCTCACCTCGCTCGCTCGTTCTCTCTCTCTCTCTCTATCTATCTCTCTCTTCTCCACTCTCTCTATCTCTCCCTCTCATTCTCTCTCTCTCTCTCCTCTCGCTCGCTCTCTCTCTCTCTCTCTCTTCTCCTCTCGCTCTATCTCCGCTCGCTCGCTCGTTCTCTATCTATCTCTCTCTCTTCTCCGCTCTCTCTCTCTATCTCTCCCTCTATCTCTATCTATCTCTCTCTCTCTCTTCTCCGCACTCTATCTCTCCCTCCCTCTCATTCTCTATGTCCTTTCCTTTCACTCATTATCTCATATCAAGATTATTGATATGGTGACGTTAGAGTCTTTACCACGTGTCATTTACTATACATCACTTTCTTTTCAAACGTAATGTTAACTTTAACGTATAAAAAGAAAGAAAAGGAATTCAGTTCCAGGGCTGTGATATCGAATCCCACTCCCAGGGCTGTGATATCGAGTCCCACTCCCAGGGTTGGGATATCGAATCCCACTCCCAGGGCTGTGATATCGAATCCCACTCCCATGGATGCGATATTAAATCCCACTCCCAGGGCTGTGATATCGAATCCCTTTAAATGTATAGCACACTCGCCAGAAAGTGAACGTATTCCTTTAAATGTATAGCACACTCGCCAGAAAGTGAACGTATTCCTTTAAATGTATTGCACACTCGCCAGAAAGTGAACATATCCCTTTAAATGTATAGCACACTCGCCAGAAATTGAAAATATCCCTTTAAATGTATAGCACACTCGCCAGAAAGTGAACATATCCCTTTAAATTTATAGCACACTCGCCAGTAAGTGAACATATCCCTTTAAATGTATAGCAAACTCGCCAGAGAGTGAACGTATCCCTTTAAATGTATAGCACACTCGCCAGAAAGTGAACATATCCCTTTAAATGTATAGCACACTCGCCAGAGAGTGAACGTATCCCTCTAAATGTATAGCACACTCGCCAGAAAGTGAACGTATTCCTTTAAATGTATAGCACACTCGCCAGAAAGTGAACATATCCCTTTAAATGTATAGCACACTCGCCAGAAAGTGAACGTATCCCTTTAAATGTATAGCACACTCGCCAGAAAGTGAACGTATCCCTTTAAATGTATAGTTCACTCGCCAGAAAGTGAACGTATTCCTTTAAATGTATAGCACACTCGCCAGAAAGTGAACATATCCCTTTGAATGTATAGCACACTCGCCAGAAAGTGAACATATTACTTTAAATGTATAGCACACTCGTCAGAAAGTGAACGTATTCCTTTAAATGTATAGCACACTCGCCAGAAAGTGAACATATCCCTTTAAATGTATAGCACACTCGCCAGAGAGTGAACGTATTCCTTTAAATGTATAGCACACTCGCCAGAAAGTGAACATATCCCTTTAAATGTATAGCACACTCGCCAGAAAATGAACGTATCCCTTTAAATGTATAGCACACTCGCCAGAAAGTGAACATATTCCTTTAAATGTATAGCACACTCGCCAGAAAGTGAACGTATCCCTCTAAATGTATAGCACACTCGCCAGAAAGTGAACATATTCCTTTAAATACCCGATGAATTCCCGGAGGTTCGATATGACAGCCCTGGAACTGAAATTCAATAACAATTATGTAGCCCTGGAACTGTGATGCAATAAAACTATGGGATAGAGATTATATATCACATCCTTGGAACTGTGATGCAATAAAACTATGGGATAGATATTAGATATCACAGCCCTGGAACTGTGATGCAATAAAACTATGGAATAGAGATTAGATATCACAGCCCTGGAACTGTGATGCAATAAAACTATGGAATAGAGATTAGATATCACAGCCCTGGAACTGTGATGCAATAAAACTATGGGATAGATATTAGATATCACAGCCCTGGAACTGTGATGCAATAAACACTATGGAATAAAGATTAGATATCACAGCCATGGAACTGTGATGCAATAAAACTATGGAATAGAGATTAGATATCACATCCTTGGAACTGTGATGCAATAAAGCTATGGGATAGATATTAGATATCACAGCCCTGGAACTGTGATGCAATAAAACTATGGAATAGAGATTAGATATCACAGCCCTGGAACTGTGATGCAATAAAACTATGGAATAAAGATTAGATATCACAGCCATGGAACTGTGATGCAATAAAACTATGGAATAGACATTAGATATCACAGCCCTGGAACTGTGATGCAATAAAGCTATGGGATAGATATTAGATATCACAGCCCTGGAACTGTGATGCAATAAAACTATGGAATAGAGATTAGATATCACAGCCATGGAACTGTGAAGCAATAAACCTATGTGATAGAGATTAGATATCACAGCCATGGAACTGTGATGCAATAAAACTATGGAATAGAGATTAGATATCACAGCCATGGAACTGTGATGCAATACAACTATGGGATATAGATTAGATATCACAGCCATGGAACTGTGATGCAATAAAACTATGTGATAAAGATTAGATATCATAGCCATGGAACTGTGATGCAATAAAACTATGGAATAGAGATTAGATATCACAGCCATGGAACTGTGATGCAATAAAACTATGGGATATAGATTAGATATCACAGCCATGGAACTGTGATGCAATAACACTATGTGATAGAGATTAGATATCACAGCCATGGAACTGTGATGCAATAACACTATGTGATAAAGATTAGATATCACAGCCATGGAACTGTGATGCAATAAAACTATGTGATAAAGATTATATATAACGACTGCCCTCTATACACAGTTTATGTGATAAAGATTAGATATCACAGCCATGGAACTGTGATGCAATAAAACTATGGAATAGATTAGATATCACAGCCATGGAACTGTGATGCAATAAAACTATGGGATAGAGATTAGATATCACAGCCATGGAACTGTGATGCAATAACACTATGTGATAGAGATTAGATATCACAGCCATGGAACTGTGATGCAATAAAACTATGTAATAAAGATTAGATATCACAGCCATGGAACTGTGATGCAATAAAACTATGTGATAAAGATTAGATATCACAGCCATGGAACTGTGATGCAATAAAACTATGGGATAGAGATTAGATATCACAGCCATGGAACTGTGATGCAATAAACTTATGGGATAGAGATTAGATATCACAGCCTTGGAACTGTGATGCAATAAAACTATGTGATATAGATTAGATATCACAGCCCTGGAACTGTGATGCAATAAAACTATGTGATAGAGATTAGATATCACAGCCCTGGAACTGTGATGCAATAAAACTATGTGATAGAGATTAGATATCACAGCCCTGAAACTGTGATGCAATAAAACTATGCGATAGAGATTGGATATCACAGCCTTGGAACTGTGATGCAATAAAACTATGGAATATAGATTAGATATCACAGCCATGGAACTGTGATGCAATAAACTTATGGGATATAGATTAGATATCACAGCCATGGAACTGTGATGCAATAAAACTATGGAATAGAGATTAGATATCACAGCCCTGTGATTGATTAGAAAAAACAAGTTCAAACATCACAAATAAGCACACACGAATCAGTGATCATGGATCACGGGCACCATCTTCCACTCTATACACAGTAAGTATATCCATATAACGACTGCCCTCTATACACAGTAAGTATATCCATATAACGACTGCCCTCTATACACAGTAAGTATATCCATATAACGACTGCCCTCTATACACAGTAAGTATATCCATATAATGACTGCCCTCTATACACAGTAAGTATATCCATATAACGACTGCCCTCTATACACAGTAAGTATATCCATATAACGACTGCCCTCTATACACAGTAAGTATATCCATATAACGACTGCCCTCTATACACAGTAAGTATATCCATACAACGACTGCCCTCTATACACAGTAAGTATATCCATATAGCGACTGCCCTCTATACACAGTAAGTATATCCATACAACGACTGCCCTCTATACACAGTAAGTATATCCATACAACGACTGCCCTCTATACACAGTAAGTATATCCATATAACGACTGCACTCTATACACAGTAAGTATATCCATATAACGACTGCCCTCTATACACAGTAAGTATATCCATATAACGACTGCCCTCTATACACAGTAAGTATATCCATATAACGACTGCCCTCTATACACAGTAAGTATATCCATACAACGACTGCCCTCTATACACAGTAAGTATATCCATACAACGACTGCCCTCTATACACAGTAAGTATATCCATATAACGACTGCCCTCTATACACAGTACGTATATCCATATAAAGACCACCTGCCTTTAACGACCATCAGTTCAATCTGCTATGAGGCCATTTTAACAGCAGAATAAAGACAACCTCTCAACAAAGACCAGTCTAACTTTTTGTCAATCGCTTTGGTTATCGTTGTCAACATGTATGGCTGTTTATACACATGTCAATTGTTGTTTATCTCTTTCAATGACAGGTTCATTAGTGCCTACAACGCCTGTTATGGATATTGCGACACACTTGGTGACAGGTTTTTGTCAGTATTTGGTGTATTGAGTCACTCCACTATTTATGTTGCATTAGAAAATAGTTATTTAATTGAGCTCGATTGCGAAACAAGTTTTTACAACGTTAGATTAATCGCTCTCGAGACCTCATTCCTGATTGAATACATCGCCATGAGGGAGAGAGAAGAGACACTGCGGAATTCAAGTACCTTGCCTAAGAGCATTATCGTAACGACTATAGCTGAGCTCGAACTCTGGGCCTTTCGCACCTGAAGCGAACGCGCTACGACGGTGCTATCATGACTTCCACAATAAAGAATAAGACCACGGGATCAAAACATTGACCAATAAGGTGTCACTATTTGTTGGTAAACAATCAAAATACGGAGATAATGTGTCTAATATATTAGAATTGATATTTAAGTTAAAATGGAAGTCGTGGTGGCGCAGTGGTAGCGCGTTCGCTTCAGGTGCGAACGGTCCGGAGTTCGAGCCCAGCTGGAGCCATTACGATTGTGCCCTTATGCAAGGCATTTAAATTCCACACTGCCTCTTCTCTTTCCATCGTGGCGATGGATTCCATCAGGAATGAGGTCTCGAGAGTATTTAATATAAGTTGTAAGAACTTGTTTCGCAATCGAGCTAAAATAAATGTGTAGCATACACTATAGACTACCGTTGTATAAATTATTCCTGACATGGAACTAAGTAGTTTTCGTGATGCAACTCCACAACCTCATCTCATGTTCAGCCTACATGTATCAGGGGCGTAGCTAGCGATTATGAATTTGCACGCCCGACTAATGAATTGGGTATGGAAGATGTAATGTTGGTAGAGGGGATCTATTCCCCAAGGGAAATGTTGAACCATAATACCCCCATAACATTTTAATGTACGTCCCAGACGTTCTAGTATCGATATTTTCAGAGATGTACCACCAGCATACCCTCCCAACAGTTTGTATTGCATTTTCGGGATTTTAGATTTTTCATTTCCTTGGACAATCTGCAGGCTCGGACCTTCAGTGCCGTATAGTAGCTGTGTGTATATGTATACTCTGTATACTCTGTATACTCTGTATACTCTGTATACTCTGTATACTCTGTATACTCTGTATACTTTATATACCAGTTTTTCTTATTTATAAAGTTTATATTAATCTCTGATTTGTTCTTAGTATTGTATGTATATATGTAATGTATTGTATGAAAAAATGCAATAAAATATTATTAAATAAAGTTTGTACATATGTGTCCACCAATATTCCTGTTAGCTGAAAATCAGGCCCGCATCAAAACATACACCCCCACCCCCAAGATAAAATGAAGACATTGAAGGCAAGCATCACATCAATCTGTATTCCGTTCTCGCCTGAGTTATTGGTAACGCGGTCTGTCATTAGAAACCGACAACGTTTTCAAAAAGTAAAACAAGTGTAAATTTGCTGCTTTAATTACAATATAAAAACAGTTATGGGCACCATCTGTTCATAAACATGAAGCTCAGTCGTCCGTGTCATTCTTTGTCCGCAATCCAGACAGAGTATGTGTGGGATAATAAAATACTGTTCGAAGGGGCACCCGGTGCCTTCCTCCCCCAAAACTAGCTGTTGGTGTTACTTTAAACCCAAATACAAACACACAACACGTTACACGATTTCTAATATAAAACTAAACAACATATGTTGGTGTATAACAGGCACTACACATGTTTATTTATAACAGGCAGGCACTACACATGTTTATTTATAACAGGCAGGCACTACACATGTTTATTTATAACAGGCACAACACATGTTTATTTATAACAAGCAGGCACTACACATGTTTATTTATAACAGGCAGGCACTACACATGTTTATTTATAAAAGGCACTACACATGTTTATTTATAACAGGCACTACACATGTTTATTTATAACAGGCACTACACATGTGTATTTATAACAGGTACTACACATGTTTATTTATAACAGGCACTATACATGTTTATTTATAACAGGCACTACACATGTTTATTTATAACAGGTACAACACATGTTTATTTATAACAGGCACTACACATGTTTATTTATAACAGGCACTACACATGTTTATTTATAACAGGCACTACACATGTTTATTTATAACAGGCACTACACATGTTTATTTATAACAGGCACTACACATGTTTATTTATAACAGGCACTACACATGTTTATTTATAACAGGCAGGCACTACACATGTTTATTTATAACAGGCACTACACATGTTTATTTATAACAGGCACTACACATGTTTATTTATAACAGGCACTACACATGTTTATTTATAACAGGCACTACACATGTTTATTTATAACAGGCACTACACATGTTATTTATAACAGGCACTACAAAACACACACACAAAAACAACACACAAAAACAGGCACACACAAAACAGGCACTACACATGTTTATTATAACAGGACAACACATGTTTATTTATAACAGGCACAACACATGTTTATTTATAACAGGCACTACACATGTTTATTTATAACAGGCACTACACATGTTTATTTATAACAGGCACTACACATGTTTATTTATAACAGGCAGGCACTACACATGTTTATTTATAACAGGCAGGCACTACACATGTTTATTTATAACAGGCACTACACATGTTTATTTATAACAGGCACTACACATGTTTATTTATAACAGGCAGGCACTACACATGTTTATTTATAACAGGCAGGCACTACACATGTTTATTTATAACAGGCACTACACATGTTTATTTATAACAGGCACTACACATGTTTATTTATAACAGGCACTACACATGTTTATTTATAACAGGCAGGCACTACACATGTTTATTTATAACAGGCACTACACATGTTTATTTATAACAGGCACTACACATGTTTATTTATAACAGGCACTACACATGTTTATTTATAACAGGCACTACACATGTTTATTTATAACAGGCACTACACATGTTTATTTATAACAGGCACTACACATGTTTATTTATAACAGGCACTACACATGTTTATTTATAACAGGCACTACACATGTTTATTTATAACAGGCACTACACATGTTTATTTATAACAGGCAGGCACTACACATGTTTATTTATAACAGGCACAACACATGTTTATTTATAACAGACAGGCACTACACATGTTTATTTATAACAGGCACTACACATGTTTATTTATAACAGGCACTACACATGTTTATTTATAACAGGCAGGCACTACACATGTTTATTTATAACAGGCACTACACATGTTTATTTATAACAGGCACTACACATGTTTATTTATAACAGGCACTACACATGTTTATTTATAACAGGCACTACACATGTTTATTTATAACAGGCACTACACATGTTTATTTATAACAGGCACTACACATGTTTATTTATAACAGGCACTACACATGTTTATTTATAACAGGCACTACACATGTTTATTTATAACAGCAGGCACTACACATGTTTATTTATAACAGGCACTACACATGTTTATTTATAACAGGCAGGCACTACACATGTTTATTTATAACAGGCACAACACATGTTTATTTATAACAGGCACAACACATGTTTATTTATAACAGGCACTACACATGTTTATTTATAACAGGCACTACACATGTTTATTTATAACAGGCACTACACATGTTTATTTATAACAGGCACTACACATGTTTATTTATAACAGGCAGGCACTACACATGTTTATTTATAACAGGCACTACACATGTTTATTTATAACAGGCACTACACATGTTTATTTATAACAGGCACTACACATGTTTATTTATAACAGGCACTACACATGTTTATTTATAACAGGCACTACACATGTTTATTTATAACAGGCACTACACATGTTTATTTATAACAGGCACTACACATGTTTATTTATAACAGGCACTACACATGTTTATTTATAACAGGCAGGCACTACACATGTTTATTTATAACAGGCACTACACATGTGTATTTATAACAGGCACTACACATGTTTATTTATAACAGGCACTACACATGTTTATTTATAACAGGCACTACACATGTTTATTTATAACAGGCACTACACATGTTTATTTATAACAGGCACTACACATGTTTATTTATAACAGGCACTACACATGTTTATTTATAACAGGCACTACACATGTTTATTTATAACAGGCACTACACATGTTTATTTATAACAGACAGGCACTACACATGTTTATTTATAACAGGCACTACACATGTTTATTTATAACAGGCACTACACATGTGTATTTATAACAGGCACAACACATGTTTATTTATAACAGGCACACACATGTTTATTATAACAGGCACTACACATGTTATTTATAACAGGCACTACACATGTTTATTTATAACAGGCACTACACATGTGTATTTATAACAGGCACTACACATGTTTATTTATAACAGGCACTACACATGTGTATTTATAACAGGCACTACACATGTTTATTTATAACAGACAGGCACTACACATGTTTATTTATAACAGGCACTACACATGTTTATTTATAACAGGCACTACACATGTTTATTTATAACAGGCACAACACATGTGTATTTATAACAGGCACAACACATGTTTATATATAACAGGCACTACACATGTTATTTATAACAGGCACTACACATGTTATTTATAACAGGCACTACACATGTTATTTATAACAGGCACTACACATGTTTATTTATAACAGGCACTACACATGTTTATTTATAACAGGCACTACACATGTTTATTTATAACAGGCACTACACATGTTTATTTATAACAGGCACTACACATGTTTATTTATAACAGGCACTACACATGTTTATTTATAACAGGCACTACACATGTTTATTTATAACAGGCACTACACATGTTTATTTATAACAGGCAGGCACTACACATGTTTATTTATAACAGGCACTACACATGTTTATTTATAACAGGCACTACACATGTTTATTTATAACAGGCACTACACATGTTATTTATAACAGGCACTACACATGTTTATTTATAACAGGCACTACACATGTTTATTTATAACAGGCACTACACATGTTTATTTATAACAGGCACTACACATGTTTATTTATAACAGGCACTACACATGTTTATTTATAACAGGCACTACACATGTTTATTTATAACAGGCACTACACATGTTTATTTATAACAGGCACTACACATGTTTATTTATAACAGGCACTACACATGTTTATTTATAACAGGCAGGCACAACACATGTTTATTTATAACAGGCACAACACATGTTTATTTATAACAGGCACTACACATGTTTATTTATAACAGGCACTACACATGTTTATTTATAACAGGCACTACACATGTGTATTTATAACAGGCACTACACATGTTTATTTATAACAGGCAGGCACTACACATGTTTATTTATAACAGGCAGGCACTACACATGTTTATTTATAACAGGCAGGCACTACACATGTTTATTTATAACAGGCACTACACATGTTTATTTATAACAGGCACTACACATGTTTATTTATAACACAGGCACTACACATGTTTATTTATAACAGGCACTACACATGTTTATTTATAACAGGCACTACACATGTTTATTTATAACAGGCACAACACATGTTTATTTATAACACAGGCACTACACATGTTTATTTATAACAGGCACTACACATGTTTATTTATAACAGGCACTACACATGTTTATTTATAACAGGCAGGCACTACACATGTTTATTTATAACAGGCACTACACATGTTTATTTATAACAGGCACTACACATGTTTATTTATAACAGGCACTACACATGTTTATTTATAACAGGCACAACACATGTTTATTTATAACAGGCACAACACATGTTTATTTATAACAGGCACTACACATGTTTATTTATAACAGGCAGGCACTACACATGTTTATTTATAACAGGCACTACACATGTTTATTTATAACAGGCAGGCACTACACATGTGTATTTATAACAGACACTACACATGTTTATTTATAACAGGCACTACACATGTGTATTTATAACAGGCACTACACATGTTTATTTATAACAGGCACAACACATGTTTATTTATAACAGGCACAACACATGTTTATTTATAACAGGCACAACACATGTTTATTTCTTGCCAGCCAGGTTTCCTGGATTCAGATAGTTAACTGCTTATCAGTTATGTCATTGAATCAGGTCTTTGTTTGCAAACATGGTCAATCCGATTACAAGCGGGCCATTGGTTAACACTGCGAATACAGGGGTCGTGAATTAGAACCCCGTCCCACACTAACATATTATTTAAGTTCCCGTGTATATTTGCTACCTGCCTGGTATGTAAATGAACTAGGGATAATCTGTGTAATTCTGTATGTTGCACTATCACCCAATGAACATACTCCCGGAGGCGTTCCCAGAGTGGGGAGGGGTGGGTCTGAGGGTGTGTGTTTTTATGCTATGTAGCTATATATCCTCTCATGCTCAGTGGACTAATATGATACAGAACTATGTACTTTTGTTTATTGTTACGTATATTAACTGTCTTTCTTAATTGAGTATTTGAATAGCAATGTACTAGTATTTATAGTATTATGTGTTAATACGTGTTAGTCTATAGCGTGCATTGGCACATGCCTGCCCTTCCCTGCCCTGTCCTGACCTGTCCTGCACTGCCCTGTCCTGCCCCCTGTCCTGCCCCCTGCCCTGTCCTGCCCTGTGTTACGATGTGGACTCGGCGAGGCTCTCAGGACGTAATCACAGCAACAACAAAGTCTTAATAGTATTTAATTACATCTAAGAGCCGACATTATAACCAACACAGAGACGCTAGTCTCAATAGTAACCAACCAGGCTCTCTCCCTCTCTAAGCTGTCCGAGATGGTTTTATAGACAATTGTGAGGAGAGCTATAAGCTCTGCCCACAATTCTTTTAACTAATCAAATTCATTTAGCTTTTCAATTGTTGACAATTTGGCATGGAATATCATATAGACTTGATCACACGATCATGCGTTTCCATGACCCTGTGACCCCGTCCGTGTCTACTGCCAGAGATAGTGCAACACCTCTGCAAACCACGCATTAATTCCGGCTTGCACCAGTCAATTCATTGTGTGTACGCTGCTTAGTAAGCACTCTATCATCACATATCTGGCGAAATCCCATATCATGGTTGCGTGATCCAAACAATGGAATTCCCCAATCCATTTTATCAAGTGCAGACATGTATATCATATGTCCCCAACAAAGGACATACCGTACATACACTGAAAAGACTGTTGTCCTATAATATAATCATACATGTTTAAATAATTAAATTAAGAGAGTCATCAAAACATAAGGTAATTAATCACTACACATGTATATAGGCGTACGGCAAAAGGTAACTATGTTACACCTGCCCTGTCCTGCCCTGCCCTGCCCTGTCCTGTCCTGCCCTACCCTGCCCTGCCCTGCCCTGCCCTGCCCTGTCCTGTCCTGTCCTGCCCTGCCCTGCCCTGCCATGCCATGCCATGCCATGCCCTGTCCTGTCCTGGCCATGTCCTGCCCTGCCAATACATGACTAGTTCTCGAGTACGTTATTCTTTTATCCGACTTTGACATATTGTTTATTGTTTTAGAAAACTATTTATATAACGTTAATAACTACTCATACGAGATTATGCTGTTTATAGACAGTGGCTGATTAGCCATCATTTGACCGTTGAAACGGGTCGTTACACTATATGTATGCTATCATATTAAGTATATGCATCGCACAACGACGCTGCAACTCTATATAATTATAATGTTAAAGAATTGGATTCGCTCTTTGTCAATATAGCTTCTTAACCTACTTATCGTTACTGTAATTAACGCCATAACAATCTTATTATCAATGTAAGTTGTGTACATTACATCAGACCGGTAACAGATTTGTTATGGGGAGGTCGCTTCGATGTCGTTAGGGGGTCGTGACGCGCCGTCTCATCTGGATCTACACTTTGTGTAAGCATATTTAGAGGTGTGTGGTGTTGAACGGGTTAATGAATGCATTTTATTACAGATGATACTATAATATACAGTAATTCATTGAATAAGGATCGGTAATGGTAATAAAATGTATCTAACAAAATGATAGAATACTGTAAAACACCAGGTGATCGATTAGGAATTGTGTTGAGTATACATGTACATTTAGCTAAAACGCGACAGCATATAGAGAAAGTTCAGAGAAAGCCTCGTATAGACTATTCCCAGGTGTTGCTTGCATCAATATTATTATAGTATATAAAAAAAGGGGATAGACAGTTATTAAAACATTGGCGCCCAATTCCTCTTCTGAATGTTGACTATAAGTTAATATAAAAATGTTTTTCCAGGCGACTAACGGAAGTTTGGCCAACAATCATGCATTCTGATCAGAAGTTACGTTACGGGTAGATACATCAGTGAGGTAAATAGACATATTCATGATACTATTAATTATGTGGAGGATGTTAATGAGGGAGGGATACTTATCTTCTTAGACCAAACAAAAGCCTTCGATCGTGTGGAATAAGACTGGGTTGACAAATGCTTAGAAAAATTTAATTTTGGTGGGAAATTTCGTAAATGGATACAAATGACTTTAAAGGGTTCAACAACTGCTATAAAAACGAATAGTTTCATTTCTGAGTATATAGAAAATTCGCGCTCAATAAAGCAAGGCTGCCCAGTGGCGCCATTGCTATACAGCATCCAGACAGAAACCGTAGCCGCTGCTATTATAACTGACGAGAACATTCAAGGTATCAAAATACCATCTCATTATGGAGATCACCATGAACCTCGTATATGTCAATTTGTAGATGACACTCAACTAGTTAGTAGAAATGAATCATCAATTCTCCATTGTTTTTAAAACCTTGAACCAATATGAAAGAGCATCTGGTGCAAAATTAAACAAATAAAAAAACTCCAGGGTTAATGATAGGAAGATTAAAAAAAAAAGAACTAACATTTAAAGCGACACTACATCGCAACAATCAAAGCGACATTACATCGCAACAATCAAAGCGACATTACATCGCAACAATCAAAGCGACATTACATCGCAACAATCAAAGCGACATTACATCGCAACAATCAAAGCGACATTACATCGCAACAATCAAAGCGACATTACATCGCAACAATCAAATCGACATTACATCGCAACAATCAAAGCGACACTACATCGCAACAATCAAATCGACATTACATCGCAACAATCAAAGCGACAACACCAACAATCAAACACATTACATCGCAACAATCAAAGCGACATTACATCTCAACAATCAAAGCGACATTACATCGCAACAATCAAAGCTACATTACATCTCAACAATCAAAGCGACATTACATCTCAACAATCAAAGCGACATTACATCGCAACAATCAAAGCGACATTACATCGCAACAATCAAAGCGACATTACATCGCAACAATCAAAGCGACATTACATCGCAACAATCAAAGCGACATTACATCGCAACAATCAAAGCGACATTACATCGCAACAATCAAAGCGACATTACATCGCAACAATCAAAGCGACATTACATCGCAACAATCAAAGCGACATTACATCGCAACAATCAAATAAAGTGCAGTTGTCCACGTATAAATGCATTGCTACTACAAATACTTCCGAATACATTCGAACACTAACATTGAATCAATAAACAATGTGTTTGTGGACTGAAAGTATGATTTCATATAACGGTCATCCATGCTCCTTACTTGATGTTTGTTTTGTCATCGAAGTCAGTACTAAACGCAAGATAATGTCGTTTAGAGATAAATTATCTAAGAATAGTCTACAAATATATAGGCACAAATGTGAGATATAACGGTAAATATCTACCATAAATCGTGTTATTCAGGATACACTAGTTGTATTACGCATGGATGTTTACATTATGTTGTTATGTCAACAAACCGCGTATACGACGTTTTTTTATTAGTTGAAATACTCAGTATTTGAGGAAAACATTTGGGGGGAAATTATACCATATAATAGGAAAATACATTATGTAGAAATGTGTGTTTTCACTGATGTAGTGTCGCTTTAAAGATAGTGAATGGACTAAAAATGTTGTACAGACTTGGGATATACCATGGTTACAATATAGACTATAATACAATCTATATGACACTTGTTCAGAAAATTAAGGCCTGTCTGAATGTATGGAAAACACGTCATCTTACTTTTCAAGGTAACGGTTTGATTATCAAAACATTATGTATCTCTAAAATGTTGTATGAAATTAAAATTAATGGTTTACCAAATAACTATATAGAAATAATAGAAACACTTATTAGTAAATGTATATAGGATAAAAAACAGCCAGTATGCAATTTGGGCCGTGACCATTAGAAATATATGCAAATCTCTTAACATCAAAACAATATATCGAATTATTAATTCTGAAATACAAAGTTGGAAGCGTATTGGACATTATTATTTAACAATAGGAGATAAGAAATTTGGTCAGGAATACTTTATATGTTCTTGTTCATTAATAAAAGGATTGAACATGCATGGTAAATTGAGTACATTTTATATTAAAGCTCTTGAGGATTGGACTGACTTCAGGAAATCTCTCCAACATTTAAACTGCAATTATTCCCCACAGTTGTTTAATAAAAACACAATTATGTTTGAATCGTTTACAAAGAGTAATATATGTAAACTAAATGACATTTGGGATCGCGATCGAAAACAGTCTATATCAGATCAAGAACAATAGAGAAAATTGACGAACAAACGCAATTGGATCTCGCAAACCACTGTTCGGGAGTATTTAAAGTGTGTGTTTTACGTTTATTTATCGTCGCTACCGGTTGCCCATATGAGCGACGCCTCCAGAAAATATTAGTTATTTTAGATTTTGGAGAATAGTGCATGATACAGACAGAGACCAATTCCAGAATCTCCTCTGGTTCTGTTACGTGCACGGTGTAAAGCACCGACACGAGACCTCGGTTTAACGTCCCATCTTTATTAGGGTCAGACGGGGGATCGAACCTGCTATCCCTAGATTACCAACAATCCAGCGTGTTACCACTGGACTACATATCCGTCTGTGAGTATTTAAAGGTCAGACGGTGTTATTGATATAGTGGTCTGGGATTAAGAGTTATTGATACATGAACTGATTGGCTGGGCTTGGACATACTATTATGGCACGGCTCAGCTCTAAAGCTGATAAAACATGGGCATACAAGCCAGCATCACAAATGTTTGAGCCGACCAATCAAGGTGTGAAAAATAATATATTCTCCAGTAATTGATTAATTTGTCAACAGCCCATCTCATAATAGACGTAGGTGTGAAGGTTATTTCTCTAAAGTACAGATATACGGATGAGGACGTGTTATAGGCGGGTCAATATACCACCTGACCCCAAAAAAATTGCAACAGTTTGTTTTTTGGTTGTTTCTTGCAGTTTATGATGTGGAAAACACC
>CM026387.1:71199885-71381001 GCA_014843695.1 Archivesica marissinica | reverse complement strand
CTTTATTAAAAATACTGATCGATTCTAATTATTATTCTTTAAATTAGATCTTTTAATAATCAAGTACACCCTGATTAAATTCTTGCTTTGAATCGTGCGTTTTTCTGTTGTTATTGTTGTTCCTTTTCTGATTGTTGTTGTGATTTTATTCTGATTGTTGTCAGCACACGAATGTCAGACATACGTAATTCCCCCTCTCTCTCTCTCTCTCTCGCTCCCTCTCCTCTCTCTCTATATATCCTCTCGCTCTCTCAATCCCTCTCTCTCATCTCGCTCGCTCTCTTTCTCTTCTCCTCTCGCTCTCGCTCGCTCTATCTCACCTCGCTCGCTCGTTCTCTCTCTCTCTCTCTATCTATCTCTCTCTTCTCCACTCTCTCTATCTCTCCCTCTCATTCTCTCTCTCTCTCTCCTCTCGCTCGCTCTCTCTCTCTCTCTCTCTTCTCCTCTCGCTCTATCTCCGCTCGCTCGCTCGTTCTCTATCTATCTCTCTCTCTTCTCCGCTCTCTCTCTCTATCTCTCCCTCTATCTCTATCTATCTCTCTCTCTCTCTTCTCCGCACTCTATCTCTCCCTCCCTCTCATTCTCTATGTCCTTTCCTTTCACTCATTATCTCATATCAAGATTATTGATATGGTGACGTTAGAGTCTTTACCACGTGTCATTTACTATACATCACTTTCTTTTCAAACGTAATGTTAACTTTAACGTATAAAAAGAAAGAAAAGGAATTCAGTTCCAGGGCTGTGATATCGAATCCCACTCCCAGGGCTGTGATATCGAGTCCCACTCCCAGGGTTGGGATATCGAATCCCACTCCCAGGGCTGTGATATCGAATCCCACTCCCATGGATGCGATATTAAATCCCACTCCCAGGGCTGTGATATCGAATCCCTTTAAATGTATAGCACACTCGCCAGAAAGTGAACGTATTCCTTTAAATGTATAGCACACTCGCCAGAAAGTGAACGTATTCCTTTAAATGTATTGCACACTCGCCAGAAAGTGAACATATCCCTTTAAATGTATAGCACACTCGCCAGAAATTGAAAATATCCCTTTAAATGTATAGCACACTCGCCAGAAAGTGAACATATCCCTTTAAATTTATAGCACACTCGCCAGTAAGTGAACATATCCCTTTAAATGTATAGCAAACTCGCCAGAGAGTGAACGTATCCCTTTAAATGTATAGCACACTCGCCAGAAAGTGAACATATCCCTTTAAATGTATAGCACACTCGCCAGAGAGTGAACGTATCCCTCTAAATGTATAGCACACTCGCCAGAAAGTGAACGTATTCCTTTAAATGTATAGCACACTCGCCAGAAAGTGAACATATCCCTTTAAATGTATAGCACACTCGCCAGAAAGTGAACGTATCCCTTTAAATGTATAGCACACTCGCCAGAAAGTGAACGTATCCCTTTAAATGTATAGTTCACTCGCCAGAAAGTGAACGTATTCCTTTAAATGTATAGCACACTCGCCAGAAAGTGAACATATCCCTTTGAATGTATAGCACACTCGCCAGAAAGTGAACATATTACTTTAAATGTATAGCACACTCGTCAGAAAGTGAACGTATTCCTTTAAATGTATAGCACACTCGCCAGAAAGTGAACATATCCCTTTAAATGTATAGCACACTCGCCAGAGAGTGAACGTATTCCTTTAAATGTATAGCACACTCGCCAGAAAGTGAACATATCCCTTTAAATGTATAGCACACTCGCCAGAAAATGAACGTATCCCTTTAAATGTATAGCACACTCGCCAGAAAGTGAACATATTCCTTTAAATGTATAGCACACTCGCCAGAAAGTGAACGTATCCCTCTAAATGTATAGCACACTCGCCAGAAAGTGAACATATTCCTTTAAATACCCGATGAATTCCCGGAGGTTCGATATGACAGCCCTGGAACTGAAATTCAATAACAATTATGTAGCCCTGGAACTGTGATGCAATAAAACTATGGGATAGAGATTATATATCACATCCTTGGAACTGTGATGCAATAAAACTATGGGATAGATATTAGATATCACAGCCCTGGAACTGTGATGCAATAAAACTATGGAATAGAGATTAGATATCACAGCCCTGGAACTGTGATGCAATAAAACTATGGAATAGAGATTAGATATCACAGCCCTGGAACTGTGATGCAATAAAACTATGGGATAGATATTAGATATCACAGCCCTGGAACTGTGATGCAATAAACACTATGGAATAAAGATTAGATATCACAGCCATGGAACTGTGATGCAATAAAACTATGGAATAGAGATTAGATATCACATCCTTGGAACTGTGATGCAATAAAGCTATGGGATAGATATTAGATATCACAGCCCTGGAACTGTGATGCAATAAAACTATGGAATAGAGATTAGATATCACAGCCCTGGAACTGTGATGCAATAAAACTATGGAATAAAGATTAGATATCACAGCCATGGAACTGTGATGCAATAAAACTATGGAATAGACATTAGATATCACAGCCCTGGAACTGTGATGCAATAAAGCTATGGGATAGATATTAGATATCACAGCCCTGGAACTGTGATGCAATAAAACTATGGAATAGAGATTAGATATCACAGCCATGGAACTGTGAAGCAATAAACCTATGTGATAGAGATTAGATATCACAGCCATGGAACTGTGATGCAATAAAACTATGGAATAGAGATTAGATATCACAGCCATGGAACTGTGATGCAATACAACTATGGGATATAGATTAGATATCACAGCCATGGAACTGTGATGCAATAAAACTATGTGATAAAGATTAGATATCATAGCCATGGAACTGTGATGCAATAAAACTATGGAATAGAGATTAGATATCACAGCCATGGAACTGTGATGCAATAAAACTATGGGATATAGATTAGATATCACAGCCATGGAACTGTGATGCAATAACACTATGTGATAGAGATTAGATATCACAGCCATGGAACTGTGATGCAATAACACTATGTGATAAAGATTAGATATCACAGCCATGGAACTGTGATGCAATAAAACTATGTGATAAAGATTATATATAACGACTGCCCTCTATACACAGTTTATGTGATAAAGATTAGATATCACAGCCATGGAACTGTGATGCAATAAAACTATGGAATAGATTAGATATCACAGCCATGGAACTGTGATGCAATAAAACTATGGGATAGAGATTAGATATCACAGCCATGGAACTGTGATGCAATAACACTATGTGATAGAGATTAGATATCACAGCCATGGAACTGTGATGCAATAAAACTATGTAATAAAGATTAGATATCACAGCCATGGAACTGTGATGCAATAAAACTATGTGATAAAGATTAGATATCACAGCCATGGAACTGTGATGCAATAAAACTATGGGATAGAGATTAGATATCACAGCCATGGAACTGTGATGCAATAAACTTATGGGATAGAGATTAGATATCACAGCCTTGGAACTGTGATGCAATAAAACTATGTGATATAGATTAGATATCACAGCCCTGGAACTGTGATGCAATAAAACTATGTGATAGAGATTAGATATCACAGCCCTGGAACTGTGATGCAATAAAACTATGTGATAGAGATTAGATATCACAGCCCTGAAACTGTGATGCAATAAAACTATGCGATAGAGATTGGATATCACAGCCTTGGAACTGTGATGCAATAAAACTATGGAATATAGATTAGATATCACAGCCATGGAACTGTGATGCAATAAACTTATGGGATATAGATTAGATATCACAGCCATGGAACTGTGATGCAATAAAACTATGGAATAGAGATTAGATATCACAGCCCTGTGATTGATTAGAAAAAACAAGTTCAAACATCACAAATAAGCACACACGAATCAGTGATCATGGATCACGGGCACCATCTTCCACTCTATACACAGTAAGTATATCCATATAACGACTGCCCTCTATACACAGTAAGTATATCCATATAACGACTGCCCTCTATACACAGTAAGTATATCCATATAACGACTGCCCTCTATACACAGTAAGTATATCCATATAATGACTGCCCTCTATACACAGTAAGTATATCCATATAACGACTGCCCTCTATACACAGTAAGTATATCCATATAACGACTGCCCTCTATACACAGTAAGTATATCCATATAACGACTGCCCTCTATACACAGTAAGTATATCCATACAACGACTGCCCTCTATACACAGTAAGTATATCCATATAGCGACTGCCCTCTATACACAGTAAGTATATCCATACAACGACTGCCCTCTATACACAGTAAGTATATCCATACAACGACTGCCCTCTATACACAGTAAGTATATCCATATAACGACTGCACTCTATACACAGTAAGTATATCCATATAACGACTGCCCTCTATACACAGTAAGTATATCCATATAACGACTGCCCTCTATACACAGTAAGTATATCCATATAACGACTGCCCTCTATACACAGTAAGTATATCCATACAACGACTGCCCTCTATACACAGTAAGTATATCCATACAACGACTGCCCTCTATACACAGTAAGTATATCCATATAACGACTGCCCTCTATACACAGTACGTATATCCATATAAAGACCACCTGCCTTTAACGACCATCAGTTCAATCTGCTATGAGGCCATTTTAACAGCAGAATAAAGACAACCTCTCAACAAAGACCAGTCTAACTTTTTGTCAATCGCTTTGGTTATCGTTGTCAACATGTATGGCTGTTTATACACATGTCAATTGTTGTTTATCTCTTTCAATGACAGGTTCATTAGTGCCTACAACGCCTGTTATGGATATTGCGACACACTTGGTGACAGGTTTTTGTCAGTATTTGGTGTATTGAGTCACTCCACTATTTATGTTGCATTAGAAAATAGTTATTTAATTGAGCTCGATTGCGAAACAAGTTTTTACAACGTTAGATTAATCGCTCTCGAGACCTCATTCCTGATTGAATACATCGCCATGAGGGAGAGAGAAGAGACACTGCGGAATTCAAGTACCTTGCCTAAGAGCATTATCGTAACGACTATAGCTGAGCTCGAACTCTGGGCCTTTCGCACCTGAAGCGAACGCGCTACGACGGTGCTATCATGACTTCCACAATAAAGAATAAGACCACGGGATCAAAACATTGACCAATAAGGTGTCACTATTTGTTGGTAAACAATCAAAATACGGAGATAATGTGTCTAATATATTAGAATTGATATTTAAGTTAAAATGGAAGTCGTGGTGGCGCAGTGGTAGCGCGTTCGCTTCAGGTGCGAACGGTCCGGAGTTCGAGCCCAGCTGGAGCCATTACGATTGTGCCCTTATGCAAGGCATTTAAATTCCACACTGCCTCTTCTCTTTCCATCGTGGCGATGGATTCCATCAGGAATGAGGTCTCGAGAGTATTTAATATAAGTTGTAAGAACTTGTTTCGCAATCGAGCTAAAATAAATGTGTAGCATACACTATAGACTACCGTTGTATAAATTATTCCTGACATGGAACTAAGTAGTTTTCGTGATGCAACTCCACAACCTCATCTCATGTTCAGCCTACATGTATCAGGGGCGTAGCTAGCGATTATGAATTTGCACGCCCGACTAATGAATTGGGTATGGAAGATGTAATGTTGGTAGAGGGGATCTATTCCCCAAGGGAAATGTTGAACCATAATACCCCCATAACATTTTAATGTACGTCCCAGACGTTCTAGTATCGATATTTTCAGAGATGTACCACCAGCATACCCTCCCAACAGTTTGTATTGCATTTTCGGGATTTTAGATTTTTCATTTCCTTGGACAATCTGCAGGCTCGGACCTTCAGTGCCGTATAGTAGCTGTGTGTATATGTATACTCTGTATACTCTGTATACTCTGTATACTCTGTATACTCTGTATACTCTGTATACTCTGTATACTTTATATACCAGTTTTTCTTATTTATAAAGTTTATATTAATCTCTGATTTGTTCTTAGTATTGTATGTATATATGTAATGTATTGTATGAAAAAATGCAATAAAATATTATTAAATAAAGTTTGTACATATGTGTCCACCAATATTCCTGTTAGCTGAAAATCAGGCCCGCATCAAAACATACACCCCCACCCCCAAGATAAAATGAAGACATTGAAGGCAAGCATCACATCAATCTGTATTCCGTTCTCGCCTGAGTTATTGGTAACGCGGTCTGTCATTAGAAACCGACAACGTTTTCAAAAAGTAAAACAAGTGTAAATTTGCTGCTTTAATTACAATATAAAAACAGTTATGGGCACCATCTGTTCATAAACATGAAGCTCAGTCGTCCGTGTCATTCTTTGTCCGCAATCCAGACAGAGTATGTGTGGGATAATAAAATACTGTTCGAAGGGGCACCCGGTGCCTTCCTCCCCCAAAACTAGCTGTTGGTGTTACTTTAAACCCAAATACAAACACACAACACGTTACACGATTTCTAATATAAAACTAAACAACATATGTTGGTGTATAACAGGCACTACACATGTTTATTTATAACAGGCAGGCACTACACATGTTTATTTATAACAGGCAGGCACTACACATGTTTATTTATAACAGGCACAACACATGTTTATTTATAACAAGCAGGCACTACACATGTTTATTTATAACAGGCAGGCACTACACATGTTTATTTATAAAAGGCACTACACATGTTTATTTATAACAGGCACTACACATGTTTATTTATAACAGGCACTACACATGTTTATTTATAACAGGTACTACACATGTTTATTTATAACAGGCACTACACATGTTTATTTATAACAGGCACTACACATGTTTATTTATAACAGGCACAACACATGTTTATTTATAACAGGCACTACACATGTTTATTTATAACAGGCACTACACATGTTTATTTATAACAGGCACTACACATGTTTATTTATAACAGGCACTACACATGTTTATTTATAACAGGCACTACACATGTTTATTTATAACAGGCACTACACATGTTTATTTATAACAGGCACAACACATGTTTATTTATAACAGGCACTACACATGTTTATTTATAACAGGCAGGCACTACACATGTTTATTTATAACAGGCACTACACATGTTTATTTATAACAGGCAGGCACTACACATGTTTATTTATAACAGGCACAACACATGTTTATTTATAACAAGCAGGCACTACACATGTTTATTTATAACAGGCAGGCACTACACATGTTTATTTATAACAGGCACTACACATGTTTATTTATAACAGGCACTACACATGTTTATTTATAACAGGCACTACACATGTTTATTTATAACAGGCACTACACATGTTTATTTATAACAGGCACTACACATGTTTATTTATAACAGGCACTACACATGTTTATTTATAACAGGTACAACACATGTTTATTTATAACAGGCACTACACATGTTTATTTATAACAGGCACTACACATGTTTATTTATAACAGGCACTACACATGTTTATTTATAACAGGCACTACACATGTTTATTTATAACAGGCACTACACATGTTTATTTATACAGGCACTACACATGTTTATTTATAACAGGCACTACACATGTTTATTTATAACAGGCACTACACATGTTTATTTATAACAGGCACTACACATGTTTATTTATAACAGGCACACACATGTTTATTTATAACAGGCACTACACATGTTTATTTATAACAGGCACTACACATGTTTATTTATAACAGGCACTACACATGTTATTTATAACAGGCACTACACATGTTTATTTATAACAGGCACTACACATGTTTATTTATAACAGGCACTACACATGTTTATTTATAACAGGCACTACACATGTTTATTTATAACAGGCACTACACATGTTTATTTATAACAGGCACTACACATGTTTATTTATAACAGGCAGGCACTACACATGTTTATTTATAACAGGCAGGCACTACACATGTTTATTTATAACAGGCAGGCACTACACATGTTTATTTATAACAGGCACTACACATGTTTATTTATAACAGGCACTACACATGTTTATTTATAACAGGCACTACACATGTTTATTTATAACAGGCACTACACATGTTTATTTATAACAGGCACTACACATGTTTATTTATAACAGGCACTACACATGTTTATTTATAACAGGCACTACACATGTTTATTTATAACAGGCACTACACATGTTTATTTATAACAGCAGGCACTACACATGTTTATTTATAACAGGCACTACACATGTTTATTTATAACAGGCAGGCACTACACATGTTTATTTATAACAGGCACTACACATGTTTATTTATAACAGGCACTACACATGTTTATTTATAACAGGCAGGCACTACACATGTTTATTTATAACAGGCACTACACATGTTTATTTATAACAGGCACTACACATGTTTATTTATAACAGGCAGGTACACATGTTTATTTATAACAGGCACTACACATGTTTATTTATAACAGGCACTACACATGTTTATTTATAACAGGCACTACACATGTTTATTTATAACAGGCACTACACATGTTTATTTATAACAGGCACTACACATGTTTATTTATAACAGGCACTACACATGTTTATTTATAACAGGCACTACACATGTTTATTTATAACAGGCACTACACATGTTTATTTATAACAGGCAGGCACTACACATGTTTATTTATAACAGGTACAACACATGTTTATTTATAACAGGCAGGCACAACACATGTTTATTTATAACAGGCACTACACATGTTTATTTATAACAGGCACTACACATGTTTATTTATAACAGGCAGGCACTACACATGTTTATTTATAACAGGCACTACACATGTTTATTTATAACAGGCAGGCACTACACATGTTTATTTATAACAGGCACTACACATGTTTATTTATAACAGGCACTACACATGTTTATTTATAACAGGCACTACACATGTTTATTTATAACAGGCAGGCACTACACATGTTTATTTATAACAGGTACAACACATGTTTATTTATAACAGGCAGGCACAACACATGTTTATTTATAACAGGCACTACACATGTTTATTTATAACAGGCACTACACATGTTTATTTATAACAGGCAGGCACTACACATGTTTATTTATAACATGCACTACACATGTTTATTTATAACAGGCACTACACATGTTTATTTATAACAGGCACTACACATGTTTATTTATAACAGGCAGGCACTACACATGTTTATTTATAACAGGTACAACACATGTTTATTTATAACAGGCAGGCACAACACATGTTTATTTATAACAGGCACTACACATGTTTATTTATAACAGGCACTACACATGTTTATTTATAACAGGCAGGCACTACACATGTTTATTTATAACAGGCACTACCCATGTTTATTTATAACAGGCACTACACATGTTTATTTATAACAGGCAGGCACTACACATGTTTATTTATAACAGGCAGGCACTACACATGTTTATTTATAACAGGCAGGCACTACACATGTGTATTTATAACAGGCACTACACATGTTTATTTATAACAGGCAGGCACTACATATGTTTATTTATAACAGGCACTACACATGTGTATTTATAACAGGCAGGCACTACACATGTTTATTTATAACAGGCACTACACATGTTTATTTATAACAGGCAGGCACTACACATGTTTATTTATAACAGGCACTACACATGTGTATTTATAACAGGCACTACACATGTGTATTTATAACAGGCACTACACATGTGTATTTATAACAGGCACTACACATGTGTATTTATAACAGGCAGGCACTACACATGTTTATTTAAAACAGGCACAACACATGTTTATTTATAACAGGCACAACACATGTTTATTTATGTTTATTTATAACAGGCACTACACATGTTTATTTATAACAGGTACAACACATGTTTATTTATAACAGGTACAACACATGTTTATTTATAACAGGCACTACACATGTTTATTTATAACAGGCAGTACACATGTTTATTTATAACAGGCACTACACATGTTTATTTATAACAGGCTGGCACTACACATGTTTATTTATAACAGGCAGGCACTACACATGTTTATTTATAACAGGCACTACACATGTTTATTTATAACAGGCACTACACATGTTTATTTATAACAGGCAGGCACTACACATTTTATGTATAACAGGCAGGCACTACACATGTTTATTTATAACAGGCACTACACATGTTTATTTATAACAGGCACAACACATGTTTATTCATAACAGGCACTACACATGTTTATTTATAACAGGCAGGCACTACACATGTTTATTTATAACAGGCACAACACATGTTTATTTATAACAGACAGGCACTACACATGTTTATTTATAACAGGCACTACACATGTTTATTTATAACAGGCAGGCACTACACATGTTTATTTATAACAGGCACAACACATGTTTATTTATAACAGGCACTACACGTGTTTATTTATAACAGGCACTACACATGTTTATTTATAACAGGCACAACACATGTTTATTCATAACAGGCACTACACATGTTTATTTATAACAGGCAGGCACTACACATGTTTATTTATAACAGGCACAACACATGTTTATTTATAACAGACAGGCACTACACATGTTTATTTATAACAGGCACTACACATGTTTATTCATAACAGGCACTACACATGTTTATTTATAACAGGCAGGCACTACACATGTTTATTTATAACAGGCATAACACATGTTTATTTATAACAGGCACTACACGTGTTTATTTATAACAGGCACTACACATGTTTATTTATAACAGGCACTACACATGTTTATTTATAACAGGCACTACACATGTTTATTTATAACAGGCACTACACATGTTTATTTATAACAGGCACTACACATGTTTATTTATAACAGGCACTACACATGTTTATTTATAACAGGCAGGCACTACACATGTGTATTTATAACAGGCACTACACATGTTTATTTATAACAGGCAGGCACTACATATGTTTATTTATAACAGGCACAACACATGTTTATTTACAACAGGCACAACACATGTTTATTTATAACAGGCACTACACATGTGTATTTATAACAGGCAGGCACTACACATGTTTATTTATAACAGGCACTACACATGTGTATTTATAACAGGCACTACACATGTTTATTTATAACAGGCAGGCACTACACATGTTTATTTATAACAGGCACTACACATGTGTATTTATGACAGGCACTACACATGTTTATTTATAACAGGCACTACACATGTGTATTTATAACAGGCACTACCCATGTGTATTTATAACAGGCACTACACATGTGTATTTATAACAGGCACTACACATGTTTATTTATAACAGGCACTACACATGTGTATTTATAACAGGCACTACACATGTTTATTTATAACAGGCAGGCACTACACATGTTTATTTATAACAGGCACTACACATGTGTATTTATAACAGGCACAACACATGTGTATTTATAACAGGCACAACACATGTTTATATATAACAGGCACTACACATGTGTATTTATAACAGGCACTACACATGTGTATTTATAACAGGCACTACACATGTTTATTTATAACAGGCACTACACATGTTTATTTATAACAGGCACTACACATGTGTATTTATAACAGGCACAACACATGTTTATTTATAACAGGCACTACACATGTTTATTTATAACAGGCACTACACATGTGTATTTATAACAGGCACAACACATGTGTATTTATAACAGGCACAACACATGTTTATATATAACAGGCACTACACATGTGTATTTATAACAGGCACTACACATGTGTATTTATAACAGGCACTACACATGTGTATTTATAACAGGCACTACACATGTTTATTTATAACAGGCACTACACATGTGTATTTATAACAGGCACTACACATGTTTATTTATAACAGACAGGCACTACACATGTTTATTTATAACAGGCACTACACATGTTTATTTATAACAGGCACTACACATGTGTATTTATAACAGGCACAACACATGTGTATTTATAACAGGCACAACACATGTTTATATATAACAGGCACTACACATGTGTATTTATAACAGGCACTACACATGTGTATTTATAGCAGGCACTATACATGTGTATTTATAACAGGCACTACACATGTTTATTTATAACAGGCACTACACATGTGTATTTATAACAGGCACTACACATGTTTATTTATAACAGGCACTACACATGTGTATTTATAACAGGCACTACACATGTTTATATATAACAGGCACTACACATGTGTATTTATAACAGGCACTACACATGTTTATTTATAACAGGCACTACACATGTTTATTTATAACAGGCAGGCACTACACATGTTTATTTATAACAGGCACTACACATGTGTATTTATAACAGGCACTACACATGTTTATTTATAACAGGCACTACACATGTGTATTTATAACAGGCAGGCACTGCACATGTTTATTTATAACAGGCACTACACATGTTTATTTATAACAGGCAGGCACTACACATGTGTATTTATAACAGGCAGGCACTACACATGTTTATTTATAACAGGCACTACACATGTTTATTTATAACAGGCACTACACATGTTTATTTATAACAGGCACTACACATGTTTATTTATAACAGGCACTACACATGTTTATTTATAACAGGCACTACACATGTTTATTTATAACAGGCAGGCACTACACATGTTTATTTATAACAGGCAGGCACAACACATGTTTATTTATAACAGGCACAACACATGTTTATTTATAACAGGCAGGCACTACACATGTTTATTTATAACAGGCACTACACATGTTTATTTATAACTGGCACTACACATGTGTATTTATAACAGGCACTACACATGTTTATTTATAACAGGCAGGCACTACACATGTTTATTTATAACAGGCAGGCACTACACATGTTTATTTATAACAGGCAGGCACTACACATGTGTATTTATAACAGGCACTACACATGTTTATTTATAACAGGCACAACACATGTTTATTTATAACAGGCAGGCACTACACATGTTTATTTATAACAGGCACTACACATGTTTATTTATAACAGGCACTACACATGTTTATTTATAACAGGCACAACACATGTTTATTTATAACAGGCAGGCACTACACATGTTTATTTATAACAGGCACTACACATGTTTATTTATAACAGGCACTACACATGTTTATTTATAACAGGCAGGCACTACACATGTTTATTTATAACAGGCAGGCACTACACATGTTTATTTATAACAGGCACTACACATGTTTATTTATAACAGGCACAACACATGTTTATTTATAACAGGCACAACACATGTGTATTTATAACAGGCACAACACATGTTTATTTATAACAGGCACTACACATGTTTATTTATAACAGGCAGGCACTACACATGTTTATTTATAACAGGCACTACACATGTTTATTTATAACAGGCAGGCACTACACATGTGTATTTATAACAGACACTACACATGTTTATTTATAACAGGCACTACACATGTGTATTTATAACAGGCACTACACATGTGTATTTATAACAGGCACAACACATGTTTATTTATAACAGGCACAACACATGTGTATTTATAACAGGCACAACACATGTTTATTTCTTGCCAGCCAGGTTTCCTGGATTCAGATAGTTAACTGCTTATCAGTTATGTCATTGAATCAGGTCTTTGTTTGCAAACATGGTCAATCCGATTACAAGCGGGCCATTGGTTAACACTGCGAATACAGGGGTCGTGAATTAGAACCCCGTCCCACACTAACATATTATTTAAGTTCCCGTGTATATTTGCTACCTGCCTGGTATGTAAATGAACTAGGGATAATCTGTGTAATTCTGTATGTTGCACTATCACCCAATGAACATACTCCCGGAGGCGTTCCCAGAGTGGGGAGGGGTGGGTCTGAGGGTGTGTGTTTTTATGCTATGTAGCTATATATCCTCTCATGCTCAGTGGACTAATATGATACAGAACTATGTACTTTTGTTTATTGTTACGTATATTAACTGTCTTTCTTAATTGAGTATTTGAATAGCAATGTACTAGTATTTATAGTATTATGTGTTAATACGTGTTAGTCTATAGCGTGCATTGGCACATGCCTGCCCTTCCCTGCCCTGTCCTGACCTGTCCTGCACTGCCCTGTCCTGCCCCCTGTCCTGCCCCCTGCCCTGTCCTGCCCTGTGTTACGATGTGGACTCGGCGAGGCTCTCAGGACGTAATCACAGCAACAACAAAGTCTTAATAGTATTTAATTACATCTAAGAGCCGACATTATAACCAACACAGAGACGCTAGTCTCAATAGTAACCAACCAGGCTCTCTCCCTCTCTAAGCTGTCCGAGATGGTTTTATAGACAATTGTGAGGAGAGCTATAAGCTCTGCCCACAATTCTTTTAACTAATCAAATTCATTTAGCTTTTCAATTGTTGACAATTTGGCATGGAATATCATATAGACTTGATCACACGATCATGCGTTTCCATGACCCTGTGACCCCGTCCGTGTCTACTGCCAGAGATAGTGCAACACCTCTGCAAACCACGCATTAATTCCGGCTTGCACCAGTCAATTCATTGTGTGTACGCTGCTTAGTAAGCACTCTATCATCACATATCTGGCGAAATCCCATATCATGGTTGCGTGATCCAAACAATGGAATTCCCCAATCCATTTTATCAAGTGCAGACATGTATATCATATGTCCCCAACAAAGGACATACCGTACATACACTGAAAAGACTGTTGTCCTATAATATAATCATACATGTTTAAATAATTAAATTAAGAGAGTCATCAAAACATAAGGTAATTAATCACTACACATGTATATAGGCGTACGGCAAAAGGTAACTATGTTACACCTGCCCTGTCCTGCCCTGCCCTGCCCTGTCCTGTCCTGCCCTACCCTGCCCTGCCCTGCCCTGCCCTGCCCTGTCCTGTCCTGTCCTGCCCTGCCCTGCCCTGCCATGCCATGCCATGCCATGCCCTGTCCTGTCCTGGCCATGTCCTGCCCTGCCAATACATGACTAGTTCTCGAGTACGTTATTCTTTTATCCGACTTTGACATATTGTTTATTGTTTTAGAAAACTATTTATATAACGTTAATAACTACTCATACGAGATTATGCTGTTTATAGACAGTGGCTGATTAGCCATCATTTGACCGTTGAAACGGGTCGTTACACTATATGTATGCTATCATATTAAGTATATGCATCGCACAACGACGCTGCAACTCTATATAATTATAATGTTAAAGAATTGGATTCGCTCTTTGTCAATATAGCTTCTTAACCTACTTATCGTTACTGTAATTAACGCCATAACAATCTTATTATCAATGTAAGTTGTGTACATTACATCAGACCGGTAACAGATTTGTTATGGGGAGGTCGCTTCGATGTCGTTAGGGGGTCGTGACGCGCCGTCTCATCTGGATCTACACTTTGTGTAAGCATATTTAGAGGTGTGTGGTGTTGAACGGGTTAATGAATGCATTTTATTACAGATGATACTATAATATACAGTAATTCATTGAATAAGGATCGGTAATGGTAATAAAATGTATCTAACAAAATGATAGAATACTGTAAAACACCAGGTGATCGATTAGGAATTGTGTTGAGTATACATGTACATTTAGCTAAAACGCGACAGCATATAGAGAAAGTTCAGAGAAAGCCTCGTATAGACTATTCCCAGGTGTTGCTTGCATCAATATTATTATAGTATATAAAAAAAGGGGATAGACAGTTATTAAAACATTGGCGCCCAATTCCTCTTCTGAATGTTGACTATAAGTTAATATAAAAATGTTTTTCCAGGCGACTAACGGAAGTTTGGCCAACAATCATGCATTCTGATCAGAAGTTACGTTACGGGTAGATACATCAGTGAGGTAAATAGACATATTCATGATACTATTAATTATGTGGAGGATGTTAATGAGGGAGGGATACTTATCTTCTTAGACCAAACAAAAGCCTTCGATCGTGTGGAATAAGACTGGGTTGACAAATGCTTAGAAAAATTTAATTTTGGTGGGAAATTTCGTAAATGGATACAAATGACTTTAAAGGGTTCAACAACTGCTATAAAAACGAATAGTTTCATTTCTGAGTATATAGAAAATTCGCGCTCAATAAAGCAAGGCTGCCCAGTGGCGCCATTGCTATACAGCATCCAGACAGAAACCGTAGCCGCTGCTATTATAACTGACGAGAACATTCAAGGTATCAAAATACCATCTCATTATGGAGATCACCATGAACCTCGTATATGTCAATTTGTAGATGACACTCAACTAGTTAGTAGAAATGAATCATCAATTCTCCATTGTTTTTAAAACCTTGAACCAATATGAAAGAGCATCTGGTGCAAAATTAAACAAATAAAAAAACTCCAGGGTTAATGATAGGAAGATTAAAAAAAAAAGAACTAACATTTAAAGCGACACTACATCGCAACAATCAAAGCGACATTACATCGCAACAATCAAAGCGACATTACATCGCAACAATCAAAGCGACATTACATCGCAACAATCAAAGCGACATTACATCGCAACAATCAAAGCGACATTACATCGCAACAATCAAAGCGACATTACATCGCAACAATCAAAGCGACATTACATCGCAACAATCAAAGCGACACTACATCGCAACAATCAAAGCGACATTACATCGCAACAATCAAAGCGACATTACATCGCAACAATCAAAGCGACATTACATCGCAACAATCAAAGCGACATTACATCGCAACAATCAAAGCGACATTACATCGCAACAATCAAAGCGACATTACATCGCAACAATCAAAGCGACATTACATCGCAACAATCAAAGCGACATTACATCGCAACAATCAAAGCGACATTACATCGCAACAATCAAAGCGACATTACATCGCAACAATCAAAGCGACATTACATCGCAACAATCAAAGCGACATTACATCGCAACAATCAAAGCGACATTACATCGCAACAATCAAAGCGACATTACATCGCAACAATCAAAGCGACATTACATCGCAACAATCAAAGCGACATTACATCGCAACAATCAAATAAAGTGCAGTTGTCCACGTATAAATGCATTGCTACTACAAATACTTCCGAATACATTCGAACACTAACATTGAATCAATAAACAATGTGTTTGTGGACTGAAAGTATGATTTCATATAACGGTCATCCATGCTCCTTACTTGATGTTTGTTTTGTCATCGAAGTCAGTACTAAACGCAAGATAATGTCGTTTAGAGATAAATTATCTAAGAATAGTCTACAAATATATAGGCACAAATGTGAGATATAACGGTAAATATCTACCATAAATCGTGTTATTCAGGATACACTAGTTGTATTACGCATGGATGTTTACATTATGTTGTTATGTCAACAAACCGCGTATACGACGTTTTTTTATTAGTTGAAATACTCAGTATTTGAGGAAAACATTTGGGGGGAAATTATACCATATAATAGGAAAATACATTATGTAGAAATGTGTGTTTTCACTGATGTAGTGTCGCTTTAAAGATAGTGAATGGACTAAAAATGTTGTACAGACTTGGGATATACCATGGTTACAATATAGACTATAATACAATCTATATGACACTTGTTCAGAAAATTAAGGCCTGTCTGAATGTATGGAAAACACGTCATCTTACTTTTCAAGGTAACGGTTTGATTATCAAAACATTATGTATCTCTAAAATGTTGTATGAAATTAAAATTAATGGTTTACCAAATAACTATATAGAAATAATAGAAACACTTATTAGTAAATGTATATAGGATAAAAAACAGCCAGTATGCAATTTGGGCCGTGACCATTAGAAATATATGCAAATCTCTTAACATCAAAACAATATATCGAATTATTAATTCTGAAATACAAAGTTGGAAGCGTATTGGACATTATTATTTAACAATAGGAGATAAGAAATTTGGTCAGGAATACTTTATATGTTCTTGTTCATTAATAAAAGGATTGAACATGCATGGTAAATTGAGTACATTTTATATTAAAGCTCTTGAGGATTGGACTGACTTCAGGAAATCTCTCCAACATTTAAACTGCAATTATTCCCCACAGTTGTTTAATAAAAACACAATTATGTTTGAATCGTTTACAAAGAGTAATATATGTAAACTAAATGACATTTGGGATCGCGATCGAAAACAGTCTATATCAGATCAAGAACAATAGAGAAAATTGACGAACAAACGCAATTGGATCTCGCAAACCACTGTTCGGGAGTATTTAAAGTGTGTGTTTTACGTTTATTTATCGTCGCTACCGGTTGCCCATATGAGCGACGCCTCCAGAAAATATTAGTTATTTTAGATTTTGGAGAATAGTGCATGATACAGACAGAGACCAATTCCAGAATCTCCTCTGGTTCTGTTACGTGCACGGTGTAAAGCACCGACACGAGACCTCGGTTTAACGTCCCATCTTTATTAGGGTCAGACGGGGGATCGAACCTGCTATCCCTAGATTACCAACAATCCAGCGTGTTACCACTGGACTACATATCCGTCTGTGAGTATTTAAAGGTCAGACGGTGTTATTGATATAGTGGTCTGGGATTAAGAGTTATTGATACATGAACTGATTGGCTGGGCTTGGACATACTATTATGGCACGGCTCAGCTCTAAAGCTGATAAAACATGGGCATACAAGCCAGCATCACAAATGTTTGAGCCGACCAATCAAGGTGTGAAAAATAATATATTCTCCAGTAATTGATTAATTTGTCAACAGCCCATCTCATAATAGACGTAGGTGTGAAGGTTATTTCTCTAAAGTACAGATATACGGATGAGGACGTGTTATAGGCGGGTCAATATACCACCTGACCCCAAAAAAATTGCAACAGTTTGTTTTTTGGTTGTTTCTTGCAGTTTATGATGTGGAAAACACCATATCAAAAGTTTACCAAATTTGACCTACGGGAAAGTCCCTAAAATGACGTCATAAAACAAGATGGCCACCAAACATAAAAATGTACTAGAAATCAGCCTTTTGGACATTTTAAACAGCCAGAAATACATTTTTGGACACAAACAAATTATCCAAGGGCTCAAGAAAGTTAAATTTAACCATAAAGGTTTGATTAGTGGCGGCCATTTTGAAATTCAAGATGGCCGCCACCATCAACCTAGAATCATCATTATCTCAGTAATTAAGCCAGATAGGACGATGATTCCAGTGCCTATACCCACATGTGTGGGGTCAAGGAATACAATAACATCAGTTTCAGTAATTAATGGGCTGCCCTAATGTCTGTTTTGTAAGGCAGCCATCTTGGATTTCAAGATGGCCGTTGGCGATTACCTGGTTTTGCTTCTATCTCGGTAATTAAGGCACATAGAACGGTGTTTTTGGCACCTTCACTTACATTTCAGGGGCAAGGAATACAATGATATTAACTCAAGTGATGTTTGGACTGTCCCTGTGTCTGATTAGTAAGGCCGATCAGTGTCTTACACGTCAGATTGTGACTAAAACCATTGAGGATAACCCTCAGTTTCAAGAAGAAGTGGAGGAATTGGAGAGACTTCACACACTCATGGAGACTGGCAGAAGGGACCTTGACTCAGTGTTGCAATCAGATTGCATTCGTTGTATCGATAAAAGGTTGACCGAGGAAAGGGATAAACTTGCAACAACATCGAAACCCAGTGCACTGTGGATCAACTACCAGCGCATGGTAGAAGTTGCAAGGGGACTTGTGGCGGCTGATCGGATGGTGTCGTGGGAGATGCACCTCCAAAGTATCTCAGCTTGCCTGCCGATATTTGCAGCCGCTGATCATCCCAATTATCTGAAGTCAGCGCGTCTCTATCTCGAGAAGATGATAGCATTAGAAGAAGACAACCCTAATGTTCATCAAATGTTCAAGTCTGGGTTTCATGTCATCAGGCGCAGCAACCAATACTGGGCTGGCCTTGGCTCTGATCTTGTGATAGAACAGACACTAATGCTGTCACTAAAAAGCCAAGGTGGTCTCACGCGAGGTAGTGGGATGTCGGAGCACCAGAGAGCAGTTTGGACAATGTCGTCTAGTGTATCATCCTCTTATAACCTCGCAATGCAAGAACTGACCGCGAATAGCTTCACAACAGGTGAACAGCATAAAGAGTTGTCCAGCTCCAGAATTAGTCGAGATGAAGCTGTAATCAATTATATAAGTATGTGCACACATTTTATAATTGACCAATTAGCACAATCAGTGCTAAATTCCTATGTGAAATACTTTGATCTTGATAGCAGTGGCGCCTATCGGGTATTATAACTCGGCGGTCTCTGTGATGTACCGTTAGTGGGTAAGGTGTTGATTACTTCCAATAAACAGTGTGGTAATCCAGGGATCGCAGGTTCGATCCCCCGTCTGACCCTAATAAAATTAACAGTCTTTCAGATGGGACATTAAACCGAGGTCTCGTGTCGGTGCTTTACACCGTGCACGTAAAAGAACCAGAGGAGATTCTGGAATGGGTCTCTATCTGTATCATGCACTATCCTCCAAAATCTAAAATAACTAATCTCTTCAGGAGGCGTCGCTCATATGGGTAACCGGTAGCGACGATAAATAAACGTAAAAACACACACACATAAACAGTGTGACACGCTTAAATTTGATTGCTGTGTTTGTGAGAAAAGAATGACTATATGGGGTCAGTCGGTGTTTTTATAGATGCATTGTTTTTAAAGCAGCTGTCTGGTATTTTGTGGTTCATATTATACTTTTATACTTTTTATACTATATACTTTTAGATTTGTCCAAGGATTTTGAAATGGGTTGAATTTAACGTCGATCACCAGGATATCGACTATAATGTTGTATTATAACTAACCCACACACCAAAGCTACACATTTTCAACATCATTAAAACAATTTTAAACCCGTATTTTCGATCAAATTCACGCCTTTTCAAATTTGTCTACTCGTTACTAGTGTGTCTAATATGCATTGTTTGTCTAACAAGATGGCGGCGATAAACCGTTGCCGGGGTGTGTGCGAATGGTGCGATGCGATTGGCTAACGCCAGCTGTCAATCAAAATCGGCAGAAAGGTCAATTTCAGTGTAAGTTCCTACACCAGGCTATATTTACCGAGCACAAACTGAATTTAGCGGGATTTTCAAATGGTTTTTGTAAAGTTTGCAAGACTGAACGCGAAACACTCCTTCATTTGTTCTGTGGTTGTGAGCATGCACATTTAATATGGATTAGCGCGCTCGCTTCTCACCAATGCAACCCGGGTTCGATCCTCGGACCGGGAAGTATGTGAGATGGTACGGTGGTCGCCAGATCGGACAGGTGGGTTTTCTCCGGGTACTCCGGTTTCCTCCCACACTCGTTGGCTCGGATAAAAGCGTAAATGTGGTCATTCATGTGGGAGGAAACCGGAGTACCCGGAGAAAACCCACCTGTCCGATCTGGCGACCATCGTACCAGAAATATTATTATAGTAACGGTGTAAACATTCTGATAGAGTGCATGAAAACGTTGACCTCAGGGAATGGTGGGGGGAGGGGGTACGACTGTTCCGACCCCCCCCCCCTAGCTACGGGCCTGTACATTTTGTTTCTCATGTCATTACTAATATTATGTATGCACATTGTATTGCCAAAGGCAAAGTTATTACCGATTTTGCAATAAAGCATATTCTATATAAAAATTATGTTAGATGCACGTATGTTACCGTTCGTATTTCGTAATTTATACAGGAAGACACCATTAGTTCTCAGCTAGTCCTACTCAGGACCCTCTAAATAAGGTTGTCATTACAAGGCAAAGGTCAAGTGACCATAACCATAATTTATACATATTTGAGTAGAAACACTTAATTTTACTGTTCCGTTTACTACATTTTAATTTAGCAAAAATAATACAGTCTATTGTTCCCGTTTTAATTATGGTTATTCGGATAAAATGTTAAATACATGCACGGTGAATATAAAACAAGTCTCAAGCTGCAAGCTTTCAAACCTTTTGCCATTCGCCATTGACAAAAAGCACTATGTATGTATGTTCCATTAATGTCAAACCCCTGGCGGGGACGTAGACATGTATTCCTGGGCAGACTTAGCCGACCTAAGTGGTTAACCAGTACTAAGCAATGTGTGTGAGGTGCCTTGCTCAATGACACTACATACGTGGCCTGACAGAGTATCGAACCCGGGACCGTTCGATTCCAAATCCGATGCTCTACCACTGGACCACGGATGCCACATTATGACAATATATGCTGCGAAAATAAACATTACATTGGAAATAGTTTATTACTTTAGCCCTCAGGACTACGTGGTCGAGTGGTTAAGAACGCTGACTTGTATGCCACTGTAAACCATCACCACTGATGGCCACGGGTTGGAGCCCCTCTCAGACCGTGTCTCGTTATATGAAAAAGTTGGCAGTTTCTTACGGAGGTTGGTGAAGTATTGGTTAACCGATGGAGCCTGCCCAGGTGTTGTAATGTAAACTGTCCGTCGCTCAAATGGCCAACCGGTAGCGACGCTAAATAAACTTAAATTAAAAGAAAATGATATTACTTTGTTATTACGTAAGTTGACACTTATTAACAGGGTATTGCAGTATCATGTTTCCTACCGAACAAAGATTTTAAAGATTTACACACATAATTGAATGAAAATAGGGCCCGGCCCGGCTGACCTCATAAATGGGTGTACGTCGCGAACCTGGTACTACCCACAACAGCAGCAGGCTAATCGCAAAGTACATGGATCTTTGACGGTGTGTGTCTCTCAATTTTAACTATGCGCTTCGTGTACACAAGCGGATGCGATGCGAACGAGTCGTGTTTAACCACCGGGTATGTTGTCATGAAGACAACTAATAATGCTTTGTTTAAACTTAGACTTTATAGCATCTCGTCTGTAACATGTCAGCATATCTACAATATTATGATATGCAATATTGATGAGGATGGACACATTGTGTGATATGAACATACATGTGTGTGTTTTACGTTTATTTATCGTCGCTACCGGTTGCTCATATGAGCGACGCCTCCTGAAGAGATTAGCTATTTTAGATTTTGGAGGATAGTGCATGATACAGACAGAGACCAATTCCAGAATATCCTCTGGTTCTTTTACGTGCACGGTGTAAAGCACCGACACGAGACCTCGGTTTAACGTCCCATCTGAAATACTGTTAATTTTATTAGGGTCAGACGGGGGATCGAACCTGCGATCCCTGGATTACCAGTCCAGCGGTTTACCACTGGGCTACAGATCCGTCCAGATGAACATACATGGACAAATCATGACAATGTCTTGATGGATCATAGACAATGTGAAAATGATAATGACTGTTAAGGATGTAATATGAAATACGTGTCATTATCTAGGATGTATCCAACTGGCAACCCTTCATTCTAAAGAAGTGAATTACGGATGGATAAAGCTTACTGGATGTTAGACAGCTCTCTATGGACTTGATGAAATGTCACTAAAGCTTACAATAATGAGGACGCAGCTTAGAACTGGGACACACAGGCAAACAATCACGGCACTCTACTACTTGACGATTGGTTGAACTACTGAGCATCATCCAATCAGCGATGAGCATACATAGCATTCTTGGTACCAACACGATGTTCGTTCAACACCAACTATTCATCACTGATGGTCACGGGTTCGAGCCCGCGCTCAGAGCGTGTCTCTTTATATGAAAATGTTGGCAGTTTCTTGCGGAGGTTGGTCCACCAAGTACTAGTTAACCGTTGGGGCCTGCGCAGGAAATGTGTTGTTAGGTAAACTGCCGTCGTTCGGTCAACCGGTAGCAACGTTAAATAATTTTAAATTAAAAAAAAAATTCAAATTATTCAAAATTGTGAAAATTGTAACATTCTTGTGTTATACATGTAAGAATTAGAATAAATACTGTTTAAACTAACGCCGTCAAGTTGTCTTATACTTAAAACAGAAACAAATCTACACACACCCGAACAGTGACGTAGATTCCTATATATAGGCACGTTAAGCACGTGCCTACACATTTTCTGCAAAATTGAATACATGAAAATGCGAAATAATACACTAAAAATGAAAGGTAATGTATATGACAGGCAGCGAACCATCTGAAAATATTTCGTTACTTTTTAATTGATAAACGAAGGTGTGATTACATGCACACATATGTTTCGTATTTCCCGCCAGTACATGTCATATAATGCATCATAATGCAGCTAAGGCGATATAGACCGTCAACATCTTTAGGCGGAAGATATCCAGAACCTACATCCTATTGATGCGTTCACATATATTTAGCCGAGGCTACGCCCCTACGCCGAGAGGAATTAATTCAGAACTGGCGTAAATATATGTTCCCTATTTATAAAATATAATAACACGCTTAGTGAAAGCGATGAACATTAGTTAGTAAGTAAGTAAGTAAGTATTGTATTATAGTGATATGTGCATTAACATAGTTACAACAGGATTTAGTACAATTTCTCATTGTGTGTGTTTTACGTTTATTTATCGTCGCTACGGGTTGCCCATATGAGCGATGCCTCCTGAAGATATTAGTTGCCCATATGAGCGAAGATATTAGTCATTTTAGATTTTGGAGGATAGTGCAGTGATACAGACAGAGGCCCATTCCAGAGTCTCCTCTGGTTCTTTTACGTGTACGGTGTAAAGCACCGACACGATACCTCGGTTTAACGTCCCATCTGACAGACTGTTAATTTTATTAGGGTCAGACGTGGGATCGAACCAGCGATCCCTGGATTACCAGTCCAGAGTGTTACCACTGGACTACAGATCCGTCTGTACACAATTTCTCAAATATGGGTCATAGTTTATAAAACGTCTCCATTTATCTCAAACTCAGTATCAATCTGAAACTTCTGATTGGTTCAGCTAGGAACCTAGATACATGTAGATATGAAACGATCCTGATTAGTGTAAATATCGGACGTAACCAATTAAATATCTTGAGTTCGAGCTTAAGATCTGGCCTCGAACCCTGATTGTATAGAACATTGAAATAAACAGTTGCTGTCACACAAGCATGTGTGTTGCTTCATCATTAATGCCATTAATAAATCCGAGCTGTGATATGTTGAAGATTGGCTATTCCAGAAAATAAACAAATGCGCACACATGCATCCTATGATTATGTGTTTATTATCAATGGTCTGTGGTATTTTCAGACGAAGTTGTCACAGGTGGGTGCATATTTTGGAGAATATCTGTTTCGGCTGGAGCAGGCATTCACTTCCGAACCATCGTCCATAATGAGGTGTTTCATTTCGGCAATAGACAAGTTACTGTATACACTGTGCCGTGACCTTAACAAGTACAACAACGTATGCAAGCATTAGCAATTATTCCGAAATAACCAATGGGCGATATAAATGAATGACTCACCTTTACTTATATAATGTCAATCCACCATATATCCTAAGAATAAATTTCAGATAGTCCACATAAAACTTTCTTACGAAACTCTTGTATCTCCGAAAACAAAATGGCTGTATGTTTTGCCAGTTTCAGCGTATCACATTTCCTGCTATGAGTATTGTAGAGTGTAACAGTGCATACAGTACAAAGTAAACCCAACATACGATAGAACACTTCACCGCTCTCTCATCATTTGAGGCGCGGAATGGGGTCTTACCTGGTGACCGTTTGGTGCTTATCAGTTGTTTACACATGAACAACAAACGTGGCTAGAACAGTCGGTGTGCACGCTTGGGTCCACCTACTTTATACGATCTAATTATAGCTGTATGCCAAACGCTTATCAGCAGTATAAACTAGATATAGCTGTATGCCAAACGCTTATCAGCAGTATAAACTAGATATAGTTGTATGCCAAACGCTTATCAGCAGTATAAACTAGATGTCCATCCTCTATCAAGCGATAAATGACATACAATATAAACCTGATAAAATTATTATGATATTATTATGATATCAAATAATAACGATTTTATCCAACGAGGGATTAATTGGCAATGAGTGATATCGCTTGTTTTGCTATTACCTTCCTTTGAAGATGAATTCGATTGATCCAGAAATGTATACCGGTCCTTCTTTTGTTTTTTCTTTAAACCAGCTGTTGTTACGGTATGATAACATTAATAGGATTTTATCGAAAGAGTGTTAATTAACTTAACTGATAATATGTTTTAGATCAATAGGTGGAGAGTCGGTGTGAGCATTCACTATTAGTATGACTGTTGATGCGAATTTAAACCTCAAAAACTATTTAACGCTGGCGAGTTTTCATTGTTGGTCTTTTAAACAATATTTATTCAAGAATAGAACATAGCATAGGTACAATGCTGAGTTGCAACAAAACAGTTAGGATTGGGGAAAAGTTTAAATTTTATTTATTTTACAACGATTGCGAAATTAGCTTTAGCAACTTATATTAACCACTACCCGAAGAAAACACACCTCTCGATCTGGCGAGCACCGTACCAGCTCGCACACTTCACGGTCCGAGGATCGAGCCGGTGGGATTGGTGAAAAGCGCGTGCGCTAACCACTGGGCTAATCGGACAGCCGTTAAGCTTGGAAAGACATGTTACAACGTAACTTACTGCAAGCCACCTGCTTAAAACGACATTACTTCGCAAAATTAGATAAAATGCATTACTACTAATAATTCTTGAGAAGTACTTCGAACACTAACTTTCAATCCTTATAATGGCGTTTATACCGTCGTCTACAAACTCCCCAAACAGATCGGAACAGAACAGATGTTTGTTTACAAGACTTTTATAAACGTATGATTACATATAACGACCAGCCACGTTCCTGAATCAACGTGTTTATTATTGGAGTATTTGCTACACTAAACATTAATAACAAAACACTCCATTGCAACGACTAGACGGTGTACGTTTGTTTATTGGCGATGAGCATCTGGCACCGGATATACATGATGTATTTTCTTATTAAATACAGAACATTTGCAAATCATTGAATAAATCCTGTAGTCATAACATTATGATTTCTATACGCTTACAGGCTGAACGCAACATTTCCACAACCACACCCGCCGCTTACAGGCTGAACGCAACATTTCCACAACGACACCCGCCCTCAAATTGATTGTTTAGATCCCCGATTTCTAAGTTGTTTAAAAAACAAATTCAAATTGTTTCTCTCTCACAGCCGAATGCTACGTTTTTGATTTGACTCGCCCAGAAAAAACCAAGGATAAAAACTATTTTCTATTGGAAAAACCCTGGAAATCTGTGCCCGTTTGTCAACGTCAAATCGCATTATGTCGGGCCTCATCACTGCCTGTAGCGTATCGCTAAACAGTTTACAATTACATGTACATGTCTTACACATTTTGATCACAAAGTCAAAATTCAGAAATAAAATTTGATGTTATCTGCACGAAATCGTCTAGTAGAATGAATCTTTCAATACTTCTACACACGATATTTATAACACATATACCATGAAAACCCCGTGCAGTAACTGACCAATACTACACCACTATACGGAATACGTTCCGCGGAAAGACAAATAGTTCACGCTATTCTTCGTAACGCGTGAAATGTATAATCTATACTAAGCGCGTGATAATGGCCGTATCATATTAATCTAAGCATGAATATGCAGTACAAATTAATGTGAGCTATTAACGGTAAATATGTACCGTAATATGTCGTTACCATGGATACACGCGTGTTATTACGATTATATGTTTACCCTATTTACATTATTTTCATATAAGTATAGTTTGTTTATTAGTTGAACTACTTATATTCTGCGGCAACTATATTGAACATTTATACCAAATAATAGGAAATTACCTTCTGTAGAATTTTGCTTTTTCACCGATATAGTTTCGCTTTAAAGACAATTACAATGTTATGATAGGTTACATTACATGATTATTTAGTCTGAATTATTAGCACATAATTGATAATGGTCCTTTTACATAAATAAGGCACAAGCTACATCCGCTCATCCGTCCCAACATATTTGACCAGCCTAGTTATTATGCAGTTTGTCTAAATATTTCGGACGTGGTTTTATGGTCTACCAGAGCTCACGTAGAGCAAACAAATGTATTATTAAGCAAATAAAAACTGCCGACACCGCTCAATTTGAGAATATTTAACTTGCCAAGAACCATGTAACCGTTTAACACTAACCGCCCGACCCGGCATTAACACTAACCGACCCGACCCGGCTTTAACACTAACCGATTCGACCCGGCTTTAAAACTAACCGATCCGACCCGGCATTAACACTAACCGGCCCGATCCGGCTTTAACACTAACCGACCCGGCTTTAACACTAACCGACCCGACACAGCTTTAACACTAACCGATCCGACCCGGCTTTAACACTAACCGATCCGACACGGTTTTAACACTAACCGATCCGACACAGCTTTAACACTAACCGATCCGACACAGCTTTAACACTAACCGATCCGACACAGCTTTAACACTAACCGATTCGACACGGTTTTAACACTAACCGATCCGACACGGCTTTAACACTAACCGATCCGACACAGCTTTAACACTAACCGATCCGACACATTTAACACTAACCGATCCGACACAGCTTTAACACTAACCGATCCGACACAGCTTTAACACTAACCGATCCGACACAGCTTTAACACTAACCGATCCGACACAGCTTTAACACTAACCGATCGACCGTTTAACACTAACCGATCCGACCGCTTTAACACTAACCGATCCGACACAGCTTTAACACTAACCGATCCGACACATTTAACACTAACCGATCCAACACAGCTTTAACACAAACCGATCCGACACAGCTTTAACACTTACCGATCCGACACAGCTTTAACACTAACCGATCCGACACAGCTTTAACACTAACCGATCCGACACAGCTTTAACACTAACCGATCCGACCCGGCTTTAACACTAACCGATCCGACACAGCTTTAACACTAACCGATCCGACCCGGCTTTAACACTAACCGATCCGACACGGTTTTAACACTAACCGATCCGACACAGCTTTAACACTAACCGATCCGACACAGCTTTAACACTAACCGATCCGACACAGCTTTAACACTAACCGATTCGACACGGTTTTAACACTAACCGATCCGACACAGCTTTAACACTAACCGATCCGACACAGCTTTAACACTAACCGATCCGACACAGCTTTAACACTAACCGATTCGACACGGTTTTAACACTAACCGATCCGACACGGCTTTAACACTAACCGATCCGACACAGCTTTAACACTAACCGATCCGACACATTTAACACTAACCGACCCAACACAGCTTTAACACAAACCGATCCGACACAGCTTTAACACTTACCGATCCGACACAGCTTTAACACTAACCGATCCGACACAGCTTTAACACTAACCGATCCGACACAGCTTTAACACTAACCAATTCGACACGGTTTTAACACTAACCAATTCGACACAGCTTTAACACTAACCGATCCGACACAGCTTTAACACTAACCGATCCGACACAGCTTTAACACTAACCAATTCGACACAGCTTTAACACTAACCGATCCGACACAGCTTTAACACTAACCAATTCGACACAGCTTTAACACTAACCGATCCGACACAGCTTTAACACTAACCGATCCGACACAGCTTTAACACTAACCGATTCGACACGGTTTTAACACTAACCGATTCGACCCGTCTTTAACACTAATGGTTATTATGGTTTTGTCCACGCGGAATGAAATAATAAGAAAGTAGATTAATCTGATCTAATAAAAATGTAAATTATGAAATCAAAGATAAAATGAAACACATTGTTTGGGTATTATCTGTAAATTAAAAGGCATAGAGATAACTGTGTGGGTGCTTAGAGAAATTGACAATAAAGCAGGAGCCTTAAAACGAATCAAACATGCTTAATTAGGCTACTGGGGTGTGATTTTAAATATTCCCCCAGTCACCACAGTGCGGGCCTCTGTTTAATACATATAGACTCGAAGCATATCCATCATTGTCTTTCTGTCTTACTGACATGTTTAACGTCTCGTCATCAGCCTGACAAACATTCTTCTATATCCTTCACCGATTACGCTTGACAACCACACAACTATATTATGCAGATGGTCAGGTTAGTATTCGTATTTTAAGAAATGAAATCCCGCTTTACATCGCGAGGGAAAGATTTAGGACACTGTCGACTCCGCTCAACGTTTTTTGTATGGCCAAATGGAACTAACACACGAAGCGTAAAACTACATGTATATACATATACACATATAACATACTAATATCTCCAAAGGGAGACAACCATTCATTATATACTAATTGTTACATATAAACATATAAAATACTAATATCTCCAAAGGGAGACAACCATTCATTATATACTAATTGTTACATATAATCGTATAAAATACTAATAAAAGGGAGACAACCATTCATTATATAGTATTTGTAATATACTAGAAATGATTACCTTTATATTCATGAATGGCTTGGTCCTGGGGTGCAACTCTTGGGAAACTGGACAGCGGAGTGTGCAAACGTACATTACTTTGAAAAAGTCACATACTAAATTACTTAGTTACGCCAATTACATTATGTAGTGCTTAAATCTGTTCTGTAGGGCGGGCCAATCACTAACGTTGTTAGAACTTGTGGCCCAACCCATTTTCTAATTTTCTATTTGTGTTATGATTGTGTTTGATATATACATATATAGAGAGCAATAACATATTATCGAATCTATTACACTATTACCTATTACTCTGTCTCAAATGTTCGGCTCATGGCCTTCGTCTGGAGGCAATGGTTGAAGGCCATTTATTAGTTTCCTCAAAGCGTAACATTAGAGGAAAATATAAAGAACCGACTGGTCGTCCCCACAAACGGCATGGACCTTGTATTCAGTTTCATACAGTTATTTCATCATTTCTTATATGTACACACGTGTAATAACATCTGGAAGGATTCTGATTGGCTGAGAGAATACTCCTTATAATTTGGAAATTAAACTTTAAAGAATGTCTATTTGAATTGGAACATAGTGTTAATGATAACACAAACTACGATTTAAAAGAAGCATTGACTCAATTATAACGCTGTTTAAAACACATGTAGCCTATATAGCTGCCTTGCGTAGTCACGTCATGACAATTTAGTGACGTCACGATAATTTGCGCTAACAGTTGGTTAGTTGGTGCAAAAATAGTAAACCCAATATGGTAATGTAATAAAAAGAATCTTACACTCGTGGTGATTTCATACCATATGTTATGAAACTCGTTTTGCCATTTTGCTATTCAGCTCGCCAAAAGGCTCGAGCAATAGCAACCTTCCAAAGCTCATTTCATATAAAATCACCACGAGTGTAAGATCCAGATTCTTATAATTAGGATATAGTATAGGCCTATATTGTTTTTTAAAATTTTATTTACAAATATTTACAAGAATAATACATGCTTATGCATCATAAACTAGCACATAGTATCGAATTAATAATAATAATATAGAAAATAATGTAGATCTACGTTTACTATATTTATATGTATAATTATTACAATTTTGATTATTTTTTCCAAATAGCTAGTGCTTCACTTCATTTTGAAATATTCATACATACCTGCTGTTTCATTATTCAATATGTTCATTATTAGCCTGGGTACCAGTCTTTCCATTATTCAATATGTTCATTATTACCCTGGGTTCCAGTCTTTCCATTATTCAATATGTTCATTATTACCCTGGGTTCCAGTCTTTCCATTATTCAATATGTTCATTATTACCCTGGGTTCCAGTCTTTCCATTATTCAATATGTTCATTATTAGCCTGGGTTCCAGTCTTTCCATTATTCAATATGTTCATTATTAGCCTGGGTTCCAGTCTTTCCATTATTCAATATGTTCATTATTAGCCTGGGTTCCAGTCTTTCCATTTTTCACTAATTAACTTCTGGCAACATGACAATTGATATTTTCAGAAACTCAATACGGCCCAATTAATGGTTAATTGCCCATTTGAACGACGCCTCCTGAAGAGATTAGTCATTTTAGATTTTTGTGGGATAGTGCAATGATATATATAGAGAGAGAGACCCATTCTAGAGTCTCCTCTGGTTCTTTTACGTGCATGGTGTAAAGCACCGACACGAGACCTCGGTTTAACGTCCCATCAGAGAGACTGTTAATTTTATTAGGGTCAGACGGGGGATCGAACCTGCGATCCCTGGATTACAAGTCCAGCGTGTTACCACTGGACTACATATCCGTCTGCCATAGAACATAAATGAAAATAGACGAACATAGATGAAAATAGATGAACATAGATGAACATAGATGAACATAGATGAAAATAGATGAACATAGATGAACATAGGTGAACATAGAACATAGATGAATATAGGTGAACATAGATGAGATGAACATAGAACATAGATGGACATAGATGACTATACATGTACACTGTTGTACAATGTAGCTTAAACAACAAGCCGGTATTAAGTGCAATTAAGTATGAAGTGGTCTTCCTTCCACAAACACTTTCAGAGGCAATCACATTGATACCGCCCAACTTTCTTTAATGACATTAAGCCGACCTAGATTACGGACAAGTCTGGCAGGTGAACTTTCAACAATGTATGGGTTTTACTGTTATATTACCTGTCAATACTAGTAGCAACTAGGGGGCCCTGGTAGATTTATCTATAATCAATTAATTGTTAAGATCAATGTTTTATATATAAACCCTCATCAAGCTATGTTATAAAATTATTTCTGTCGTGGCCTCAAAATATACACTGCATCTAATATAGCCAGTTAGAACAGACCAATGCCATATATCCATCTACCCATACACCCATCTACCCATACACCCATCTACCCATACACCCATCTACCCATATACCCATACACCCATCTACCCATACACCCATCTACCCATACACCCATCTATCCATACATCCATCTATCCATCCATCCATCCATCCATCCATCCATCCATCCATCCATCCATCCATCCATCCATCCATCCATCCATGGTAGGGAGATGGACATGTCTGTAGGGAGATGGTTCTAATGGTAGATTGTTCTTGTGAAAAGGGAAATATTGTAGTAGTCTGTAGTTGCTGTAATTAACCTACAGCTTAAGGAATGGCAGTAACATGCAGGACGGGAGAGGGGAACTAGGTAATTTTCAATGAGGATAGCAACAAGATATTATGAATTATATACATAAGGAATAACCTATTGTCAATACGCCTTTGACTTAGTCTGCATAGATTTAGGGAATGGAGCATGTCTGTAACACTGTAGATTACTTCAATCAGATACACTGCCTGTCATCTCCGGAGTCCCGAAGGCTCTGTATTAGGACCTTGCCTCTTCCTATATTAATGACCTGCCAAACTCTACCAAAAGTAAAGCAAGTATGTTTGCAGATGACACCACAGTGTATCTCACAGTAAAATCATCTTCCGATGCAAAAATCCACAAAGCGACCTGAGTGCTGTTAAACAATGGGAACGGGACTGGTATATGGGGTTCAATCATGCGTGAGATGTTAAGAACGTGACTGGTATATGGGGTTCAATCATGCGTGAGATGCTAAGAACGGGACGGGTATATGGGGTTCAATCATGTGTGAGATGCTAAGAACGTGACTGGTATATGGGGTTCAATCATGTGTGAGATGCTAAGAACGGGACTGGTATATGGGGTTCAATCATGTGTGAGATGCTAAGAACGGGGCTGGTATATGGGGTTCAATCATGTGTGAGATGCTAAGAACGGGACTGGTATATGGGGTTCAATCATGTGTGAGATGCTAAGAATGACTCGTAAAAGAAACACACTCTACACACTACATATCATTGTACTAAATACAACTGAAGCCGCTAAATATCTAGGTGTTGCAATTAGTAAAGATTTAAACTGGTACCCATATAAACATCATCTCACCTAAAGCCTCTCTCAGATTCAATAAAAGGAACATGAAGACCAGAATTAAGAAATTAAAAAAATAAACTTATAGCACATATGTTCGTCCCCAACTGCAGTATTGCTCAACCAATTGACACCCCTGGGAAAAGTCTAACGCCTATATAAAGCAGAAAAGATGCAAAGATCAGCTGCTAGACTGGTAATCTAGGGATCGCAGGTTCCATCCCCGCCTGACCCTAATAACTGTCTTTCAGATGGGACTTTAAACCGTTGTCTCGTGTCGGTGCTCTACACAGTTATCTACTCCTTCCACTAGATACAAACGCCACCACAAACACAGTTATCTACTCCTTCCACTAGATACAAACGCCACCACAAACACAGTTATCTACTCATTCCACTAGATACAAACGCCACCACAAACACAGTTATCTACTCCTTCCACTAGATACCAACGCCACCACAAACACAGTTATCTACTCCTTCCACTACATACCAACGCCACCACAAACACAGTTATCTACTCCTTCCACTAGATACCAACGTCACCACAAACACAGTTATCTACTCCTTCCACTAGATACCAACGCCACCACAAACACAGTTATCTACTCCTTCCACTAGATACAAACGCCACCACAAAAACAGTTATCTACTCCTTCCACTAGATACCAACGTCACCACAAACACAGTTATCTACTCCTTCCACTAGATACCAACGTCACCACAAACACAGTTATCTACTCCTTCCACTAGATACCAACGTCACCACAAACACAGTTATCTACTCCTTCCACTAGATATCAACGCCACCACAAACACAGTTATCTACTCCTTCCACTAGATATCAACGCCACCACAAACACAGTTATCTACTCCTTCCACTAGATACCAACGTCACCACAAACACAGTTATCTACTCCTTCCACTAGATACCAACGTTACCACAAACACAGTTATCTACTCCTTCCACTACATACGAACGTCACCACAAACACAGTTATCTACTCCTTCCACTAGATACCAACGCCACCACAAACACAGTTATCTACTCCTTCCACTAGATACCAACGTCACCACAAACACAGTTATCTACTCCTTCCACTAGATACAAACGCCACCACAAACACAGTTATCTACTCCTTCCACTAGATACCAACGTCACCACAAACACAGTTATCTACTCCTTCCACTACATACCAACGCCACCACAAACACAGTTATCTACTCCTTCCACTAGATACAAACGCCACCACAAACACAGTTATCTACTCCTTCCACTAGATACCAACGTCACCACAAACACAGTTATCTACTCCTTCCACTACATACCAACGCCACCACAAACACAGTTATCTACTCCTTCCACTAGATACCAACGTCACCACAAACACAGTTATCTACTCCTTCCACTAGATACCAACGTCACCACAAACACAGTTATCTACTCCTTCCACTAGATACCAACGTCACCACAAACACAGTTATCTACTCCTTCCACTAGATACCAACGCCACCACAAACACAGTTATCTACTCCTTCCACTAGATACCAACGCCACCACAAACACAGTTATCTACTCCTTCCACTAGATACCAACGCCACCACAAACACAGTTATCTACTCCTTCCACTAGATACCAACGTCACCACAAACACAGTTATCTACTCCTTCCACTAGATACCAACGCCACCACAAACACAGTTATCTACTCCTTCCACTAGATACAAACGTCACCACAAACACAGTTATCTACTCCTTCCACTAGATACCAACGCCACCACAAACACAGTTATCTACTCCTTCCACTAGATACAAACGTCACCACAAACACAGTTATCTACTCCTTCCACTAGATACCAACGCCACCACAAACACAGTTATCTACTCCTTCCACTAGATACCAACGCCACCACAAACACAGTTATCTACTCCTTCCACTACATACCAACGCCACCACAAACACAGTTATCTACTCCTTCCACTAGATACCAACGCCACCACAAACACAGTTATCTACTCCTTCCACTAGATACCAACGCCACCACAAACACAGTTATCTACTCCTTCCACTACATACCAACGCCACCACAAACACAGTTATCTACTCCTTCCACTAGATACCAACGCCACCACAAACACAGTTATCTACTCCTTCCACTAGATACCAACGCCACCACAAACACAGTTATCTACTCCTTCCACTAGATACCAACGCCACCACAAACACAGTTATCTACTCCTTCCACTAGATACCAACGTCACCACAAACACAGTTATCTACTCCTTCCACTAGATACAAACGCCACCACAAACACAGTTATCTACTCCTTCCACTAGATACCAACGCCACCACAAACACAGTTATCTACTCCTTCCACTACATACCAACGCCACCACAAACACAGTTATCTACTCCTTCCACTACATACCATGTCCACCACAAACACAGTTATCTACTCCTTCCACTAGATACCAACGCCACCACAAACACAGTTATCTACTCCTTCCACTAGATACCAACGTCACCACAAACACAGTTATCTACTCCTTCCACTAGATACAACGCCACCACAAACACAGTTATCTACTCCTTCCACTAGATACAAACGCCACCACAAACACAGTTATCTACTCCTTCCACTACATACCAACGTCACCACAAACACAGTTATCTACTCCTTCCACTAGATACAAACGCCACCACAAACACAGTTATCTACTCCTTCCACTAGATACCAACGCCACCACAAACACAGTTATCTACTCCTTCCACTAGATACCAACGCCACCACAAACACAGTTATCTACTCCTTCCACTAGATATCAACGCCACCACAAACACAGTTATCTACTCCTTCCACTAGATACCAACGCCACCACAAACACAGTTATCTACTCCTTCCACTAGATACAAACGCCACCACAAACACAGTTATCTACTCCTTCCACTAGATACCAACGTCACCACAAACACAGTTATCTACTCCTTCCACTAGATACCAACGTCACCACAAACACAGTTATCTACTCCTTCCACTAGATACCAACGCCACCACAAACACAGTTATCTACTCCTTCCACTAGATACAAACGTCACCACAAACACAGTTATCTACTCCTTCCACTAGATACCAACGCCACCACAAACACAGTTATCTACTCCTTCCACTAGATACCAACGCCACCACAAACACAGTTATCTACTCCTTCCACTAGATACCAACGCCACCACAAACACAGTTATCTACTCCTTCCACTAGATACCAACGCCACCACAAACACAGTTATCTACTCCTTCCACTAGCTACTCCTTCCACTAATACCAACGCCACCACAAACACAGTTATCTACTCCTTCCACTAGATACCAACGCCACCACAAACACAGTTATCTACTCCTTCCACTAGATACCAACGCCACCACAAACACAGTTATCTACTCCTTCCACTAGATACCAACGCCACCACAAACACAGTTATCTACTCCTTCCACTAGATACCAACGCCACCACAAACACAGTTATCTACTCCTTCCACTAGATACCAACGTCACCACAAACACAGTTATCTACTCCTTCCACTAGATACAAACGCCACCACAAACACAGTTATCTACTCCTTCCACTAGATACAAACGCCACCACAAACACAGTTATCTACTCCTTCCACTACATACCAACGTCACCACAAACACAGTTATCTACTCCTTCCACTAGATACAAACGCCACCACAAACACAGTTATCTACTCCTTCCACTAGATATCAACGCCACCACAAACACAGTTATCTACTCCTTCCACTAGATATCAACGCCACCACAAACACAGTTATCTACTCCTTCCACTAGATACCAACGTCACCACAAACACAGTTATCTACTCCTTCCACTAGATACCAACGCCACCACAAACACAGTTATCTACTCCTTCCACTAGATACCAACGCCACCACAAACACAGTTATCTACTCCTTCCACTAGATACCAACGCCACCACAAACACAGTTATCTACTCCTTCCACTAGATACCAACGTCACCACAAACACAGTTATCTACTCCTTCCACTAGATACCAACGTCACCACAAACACAGTTATCTACTCCTTCCACTAGATACAAACGCCACCACAAACACAGTTATCTACTCCTTCCACTAGATACCAACGCCACCACAAACACAGTTATCTACTCCTTCCACTAGATACCAACGCCACCACAAACACAGTTATCTACTCCTTCCACTAGATACCAACGTCACCACAAACACAGTTATCTACTCCTTCCACTAGATACCAACGCCACCACAAACACAGTTATCTACTCCTTCCACTACATACCAACGCCACCACAAACACAGTTATCTACTCCTTCCACTAGATACCAACGTCACCACAAACACAGTTATCTACTCCTTCCACTAGATACCAACGTCACCACAAACACAGTTATCTACTCCTTCCACTAGATACCAACGTCACCACAAACACAGTTATCTACTCCTTCCACTAGATACCAACGCCACCACAAACACAGTTATCTACTCCTTCCACTAGATACCAACGTCACCACAAACACAGTTATCTACTCCTTCCACTAGATACCAACGTCACCACAAACACAGTTATCTACTCCTTCCACTAGATACCAACGTCACCACAAACACAGTTATCTACTCCTTCCACTAGATACCAACGTCACCACAAACACAGTTATCTACTCCTTCCACTAGATACAAACGCCACCACAAACACAGTTATCTACTCCTTCCACTAGATACCAACGCCACCACAAACACAGTTATCTACTCCTTCCACTACATACCAACGCCACCACAAACACAGTTATCTACTCCTTCCACTAGATACCAACGCCACCACAAACACAGTTATCTACTCCTTCCACTAGATACCAACGTCACCACAAACACAGTTATCTACTCCTTCCACTAGATACCAACGCCACCACAAACACAGTTATCTACTCCTTCCACTAGATACAAACGCCACCACAAACACAGTTATCTACTCCTTCCACTAGATACCAACGTCACCACAAACACAGTTATCTACTCCTTCCACTACATACCAACGCCACCACAAACACAGTTATCTACTCCTTCCACTAGATACAAACGCCACCACAAACACAGTTATCTACTCCTTCCACTAGATACCAACGTCACCACAAACACAGTTATCTACTCCTTCCACTACATACCAACGCCACCACAAACACAGTTATCTACTCCTTCCACTAGATACCAACGTCACCACAAACACAGTTATCTACTCCTTCCACTAGATACCAACGCCACCACAAACACAGTTATCTACTCCTTCCACTAGATACCAACGCACCACAAACACAGTTATCTACTCCTTCCACTACATACCAACGTCACCACAAACACAGTTATCTACTCCTTCCACTAGATACCAACGTCACCACAAACACAGTTATCTACTCCTTCCACTAGATACCAACGTCACCACAAACACAGTTATCTACTCCTTCCACTAGATACCAACGCCACCACAAACACAGTTATCTACTCCTTCCACTAGATACCAACGCCACCACAAACACAGTTATCTACTCCTTCCACTAGATACAAACGCCACCACAAACACAGTTATCTACTCCTTCCACTACATACCAACGTCACCACAAACACAGTTATCTACTCCTTCCACTAGATACAAACGTCACCACAAACACAGTTATCTACTCCTTCCACTAGATACCAACGCCACCACAAACACAGTTATCTACTCCTTCCACTAGATACAAACGTCACCACAAACACAGTTATCTACTCCTTCCACTAGATACCAACGCCACCACAAACACAGTTATCTACTCCTTCCACTACATACCAACGCCACCACAAACACAGTTATCTACTCCTTCCACTAGATACCAACGCCACCACAAACACAGTTATCTACTCCTTCCACTACCTACTCCTTCCACTACATACCAACGCCACCACAAACACAGTTATCTACTCCTTCCACTACATACCAACGCCACCACAAACACAGTTATCTACTCCTTCCACTAGATACCAACGCCACCACAAACACAGTTATCTACTCCTTCCACTAGATACCAACGTCACCACAAACACAGTTATCTACTCCTTCCACTAGATACAAACGCCACCACAAACACAGTTATCTACTCCTTCCACTAGATACAAACGCCACCACAAACACAGTTATCTACTCCTTCCACTACATACCAACGTCACCACAAACACAGTTATCTACTCCTTCCACTAGATACAAACGCCACCACAAACACAGTTATCTACTCCTTCCACTAGATATCAACGCCACCACAAACACAGTTATCTACTCCTTCCACTAGATATCAACGCCACCACAAACACAGTTATCTACTCCTTCCACTAGATACCAACGTCACCACAAACACAGGTATCTACTCCTTCCACTAGATACCAACGCCACCACAAACACAGTTATCTACTCCTTCCACTACATACCAACGCCACCACAAACACAGTTATCTACTCCTTCCACTAGATACCAACGCCACCACAAACACAGTTATCTACTCCTTCCACTAGATACCAACGCCACCACAAACACAGTTATCTACTCCTTCCACTACATACCAACGCCACCACAAACACAGTTATCTACTCCTTCCACTAGATACCAACGCCACCACAAACACAGTTATCTACTCCTTCCACTAGATACCAACGTCACCACAAACACAGTTATCTACTCCTTCCACTACATACCAACGTCACCACAAACACAGTTATCTACTCCTTCCACTAGATACCAACGCCACCACAAACACAGTTATCTACTCCTTCCACTAGATACCAACGCCACCACAAACACAGTTATCTACTCCTTCCACTAGATACCAACGCCACCACAAACACAGTTATCTACTCCTTCCACTAGATACCAACGCCACCACAAACACAGTTATCTACTCCTTCCACTAGATACAAACGCCACCACAAACACAGTTATCTACTCCTTCCACTAGATACAAACGCCACCACAAACACAGTTATCTACTCCTTCCACTAGATACAAACGCCACCACAAACACAGTTATCTACTCCTTCCACTAGCTCTCCTTCCACTAATACCAACGCCACCACAAACACAGTTATCTACTCCTTCCACTAGATACCAACGCCACCACAAACACACACAGTTATCTACTCCTTCCACTAGATACCAACGCCACCACAAACACAGTTATCTACTCCTTCCACTACATACCAACGCCACCACAGACAGTTATCTACTCCTTCCACTAGATACCAACGTCACCACAAACACAGTTATCTACTCCTTCCACTAGATACCAACGTCACCACAAACACAGTTATCTACTCCTTCCACTAGATACCAACGCCACCACAAACACAGTTATCTACTCCTTCCACTAGATACCAACGCCACCACAGACACAGTTATCTACTCCTTCTACTAGATACCAACGTCACCACAAACACAGTTATCTACTCCTTCCACTAGATACCAACGTCACCACAAACACAGTTATCTACTCCTTCCACTACATACCAACGCCACCACAAACACAGTTATCTACTCCTTCCACTACATACCAACGCCACCACAAACACAGTTATCTACTCCTTCCACTACATACCAACGTCACCACAAACACAGTTATCTACTCCTTCCACTACATACCAACGCCACCACACACACAGTTATCTACTCCTTCCACTACATACCAACGCCACCACAAATACAGTTATCTACTCCTTCCACTACATACCAACGTCACCACAAACACAGTTATCTACTCCTTCCACTACATACCAACGCCACCACAAACGCACACAGTTATCTACTCCTTCCACTAGATACCAACGCCACCACAAACGCACACAGTTATCTACTCCTTCCACTAGATACCAACGCCACCACAAACACAGTTATCTACTCCTTCCACTACATATCAACGCCACCACAGACCCAGTTATCTACTCCTTCCACTAGATATCAACGCCACCACAAACAAAAACTCTCGGAATATTTTTTCCCTTGTATGATTTTCCTGGTAATTATGAACACATTTATGGACTGCATGATGGCTAGGAAATAAAACAACTGGCAGCTTGTATTTGAAGAATATTTCTTTTATTAAAAATATTGAACGGTACCACATGTATTGTAAACTATATTTAGAATGAAGTCCACCATCACATGACATAACATACTAGCCTCATTTGGTTGTAGTAGTCACCTCGAGATTACACGACATACTAGCCTCTCAATGGGTGTAGTGGTCACATGATATATTATCCTCTCAATGGGTGTAGTGGTCACATGACATACTAGCCTCTCAATGGGTGTAGTGGTCACATGACATACTAGCCTCTCTATGGGTGCTGATGTCACATGACATACTAGCCTCTCTTGGGTGCTGTGTACATGGCATAACCTTCTATGGATGCTAATGTCACATGACATACTAACCTCTCAATGGATGTAGTGGTCACATGGCATTAACCTCTCTATGTTTTGAAAATTTCTAAAGCTGCGCAAGTCGCGTTGAAACGAGCGTTCTGATTGGATTAAGATTATTCTTCATATAGAAAAAAACATCTTGTTACATTCTAATAATCCAATCAGAACGCTCGTTTCAACGTTCGTTTCAACGCGAATTGCCCAGCTTTAGAAATTTTCAAAACAAATTGAAAATGCTACGAAATCTCTTTTTGACGTACATTTTTGCCGAATAAACCTACACGTTAGTGGAAACACATTTTATTGATAATGTTATTCACAGTTAAAACTCTCTCGTCGAAGATTTTTTTTTGTTGCTGACAGAACCCGTGTCCTAGTATGGAAATGTGACCTGATATGGCCAATGTCTTTGGCAATTGTTTGCAAAGTATACATGCATGCAGCTTAAGGTTGTGTTTTATTTGAAGAACAATATAAAGACTCGGGATAGGCGTTATATTTGGACAGCTTTGTACAACATTGTTTCAGATAGGGCCATTTTACTGATCGATGCGAAATCTAACATCCAACAGAGTAGAATCCCTGTACTTAAATATATATACTAGTACCCCCAAATGTGCCGAATCCCTGTGATTCAGTGGCGCATATTTTCGACCGGTGTAGAGCCTACTGTAGAGGAATGATAATTCACGTTCCATTCGCGTGCCGTTATAATAATTGTTTAGAGGGAAACATGGATGGTAACACGCTGGACTGGTAAAACAGGGATTTTTATAAATGAATTTGTCACATTTGCTGCCTTGCCTTGCACACTGTACAGTACATAGACGATGTCTTTGCATCATACACTAGCCAAGTTCTATTATATTTCCACTCGTCACGAAAATTCGTACACGCAGTAACGGTTGTCCTTGGAAAGGAACATGACGCGTGTTCATTCACTGTGATAACATTACACACTTCACTTTCAACGGTCTGTTTATCATGTTTATTAGTCAAGAAATACGAAATTGTTCTTACTTTCTGAAAATCTGCATTTTAATTAAGTGTCGTTTATTTTTTGTTTGGCAAAATTACAACAATACATTCTATAATGATTTTTCTTAATCATCGTTAATTATATCTTGTTTGTACCGGCCTTCATTGTCTATTATCTTCTTGTTTTTCAAAGTAAAATTTGTACCGGGATAAAGTGATAAGACCGGCGGGTTACATCAAACAGACTCCAATAAACACTCGACATTACTGGTTAATCCGCTAATTGATCCCTGTGCAGCCCAGGTGTTTACATGCGCGGTTTATGACAATTGACGTGTGTATTCCACACCTCGGAGATTTGCATAGAATGTGTCAACAAGTTTATGGGATTTTAGAGAAATATAAAAATTGTAATATACGAAGATTATTTTTTTCGCCACTTTTTTATATTTTTCGCCAAAAACGAATTTGGCGAATTACAACGGAAACCCTGGATGATAATGTCACATGACATACTAGCCTCTCTATGGATGCTGATGTCACATGACGTACTAGCCTCTCAATGGGTGTAGTGGTCACATGACATACTAACCTCTCTATGGATGCTGATGTCACATGACATACTAGCCTCTCTATGGATGCTGATGTCACATGACATAATAGCCTCTCTATGGATGTAGTGGTCACATGACATACTAGCCTCTCTATGGATGCTGATGTCACATGACATACTAGCCTCTTTATGGATGCTGATGTCACATGACGTACTAGCCTCTCAATGGGTGTAGTGGTCACATGACATACTAACCTCTCTATGGATGCTGATGTCACATGACATACTAGCCTCTCTATGGATGCTGATGTCACATGACATAATAGCCTCTCTATGGATGTAGTGGTCACATGACATACTAGCCTCTCTATGGATGCTGATGTCACATGACATACTAGCCTCTTTATGGATGCTGATGTCACATGACGTACTAGCCTCTCAATGGGTGTAGTGGTCACATGACATACTAACCTCTCTATGGATGCTGATGTCACATGACATACTAGCCTCTCTATGGATGCTGATGTCACATGACATACTAGCCTCTCTATGGGTGCTGATGTCACGGATGTAGTGGTCACATGACATACTAGCCTCTCTATGGATGCTGATGTCACATGACATACTAGCCTCTCTATGGATGCTGATGTCACATGACATACTAGCCTCTCTATGGATGCTGATGTCACATGCCATACTAGCCTCTCAATGGATGTAGTGGTCACATGACATACTAGCCTCTCAATGGATGTAGTGGTCACATGACATACTAGCCTCTCTATGGGTGCTGATGTCACATGACATACTAACCTCTCTATGGATGCTGATGTCACATGACGTACTAGCCTCTCAATGGGTGTAGTGGTCACATGACATACGAACCTCTCTATGGATGCTGATGTCACATGACATACTAGCCTCTCTATGGATGCTGATGTCACATGACATACTAGCCTCTCTATGGGTGCTGATGTCACGGATGTAGTGGTCACATGACATACTAGCCTCTCTATGGATGCTGATGTCACATGACACACTAGCCTCTCTATGGATGCTGATGTCACATGACATACTAGCCTCTCTATGGATGCTGATGTCACATGACATACTAGCCTCTCAATGGATGTAGTGGTCACATGACATACTAGCCTCTCAATGGATGTAGTGGTCACATGACATACTAGCCTCTCTATGGGTGCTGATGTCACATGACATACTAGCCTCTCTATGGATGCTGATGTCACATGACATACTAGCCTCTCTATGGATGCTGATGTCACATGACGTACTAACCACTCTATGGATGCTGATGTCACATGACATACTAGCCTCTCTATGGATGCTGATGTCACATGACATACTAGCCTCTCTGTGGATGCTGATGTCACATGACATACTAGCCTCTCTATGGATGCTGATGTCACATGACATACTAGCCTCTCTATGGATGAGTGGTCACATGACATACTAGCCTCTCTATGGATGCTGATGTCACATGACATACTAGCCTCTCTATGGATGCTTATGTCACATGACATACTAGCCTCTCTATGGATGCTTATGTCACATGACATACTAGCCTCTGTATGGATGCTGATGTCACATGACATACTAGCCTCTCGAAGGATGCTGATGTCACATGACGTACTAGCCTCTCAATGGATGTAGTGGTCACATGACATATTAACCTCTCTATGGATACTAATGTCACATGACGTACTAGCCTCTCTATGGATGCTGATGTCACATGACATACTAGCCTCTCTATGGATGCTGATGTCACATGACGTACTAGCCTCTCTATGGATGTAGAGGTCATCTGACATTACACGACATACTAACCTCACTATGGGCATAGTGGTCACACGACATACAAGCCTCTCTATGGATGCTGAGGTCATATGACATCACACCTCAATATGGGTGTAGTGGTCACAACATACTAGCCTCACTATGGATACAGAGGTCACAGCATGGAGTTTGATGTCGACCTTTGAATCTTTTGGAAATTCATTGTTTGTTATTGAGGCTTAACATTGCACCAACAGCTTAGGTGATTTTGTGACTCTCACTATTTATGGTGGAGGAAAACCCTGGGTGCCCTTCTGAGCAGTGTTTCAGCCACGGATGGGTACTAGGGTAAAACCACCGACCTTCCACAAGTCAGCTGGATAACTTCCTCACATGAAATAATTTGAAACCACCAGTGGGACTCAAACCTACAGCGGTGAGGGGCAAGTGATTTGAAGTCAGCAGCCGTAACCACTAGGCCATCTACTGAATATTCAAATATCAAAATAATAGCATACATTATTTGGTATTACCAGTAACAGAATGAATACCACACATGTCATTATGGAGTACTCCACACTGTAGCAGTAATACTTCATTATACACAACAAATATATCAATCAAACCCACATTTCAAACAGATTACGCTATGCCATTTTCAGATTTTCATTTATGCTTATGTAGATACGGGTAAATTTCATTTATGTTTCATCAGTCAGTTGTGAAATATACAGATAAACAGCAAAAGTATCAACCACTTAAAACGTCACAATCTTTGAAGACATTTAAAAATCGACATTGTGTTTAAATATAAGTGCAAAATATACATTTCTTTGAGAACTGTGCAACCGTTGTATGTATTTAACTGTGCAACTGTTGTATGTATTTAACTGTGCAACCGTTGTATGTATTTAACTGTGCAACCATTGTATGTATTTATCTGTGCAACTGTTGTATGTATTTAACTGTGCAACTGTTGTATGTATTTAACTGTGCAACCATTGTATGTATTTAACTGTGCAACCGTTGTATGTATTTAACTGTGCAACAGTTGTATGTATTTAACTGTGCAACCATTGTATGTATTTAACTGTGCAACCATTGTATGTATTTAACTGTGCAACCGTTGTATGTATTTAACTGTGCAACTGTTGTATGTATTTAACTGTGCAACCATTGTATGTATTTAACTGTGCAACTGTTGTATGTATTTAACTGTGCAACCATTGTATGTATTTAACTGTGCAACTGTTGTATGTATTTAACTGTGCAACTGTTGTATGTATTTAATTGTGTATTAACTGTATGTAAACTGTGCAACCGTTGTATGTATTTAACTGTGCAACTGTTGTATGTATTTAACTGTGCAACCATTGTATGTATTTAACTGTGCAACTGTTGTATGTATTTAACTGTGCAACTGTTGTATGTATTTAACTGTGCAACTGTTGTATGTATTTAACTGTGCAACTGTTGTATGTATTTAACTGTGCAACTTGTATGTATTTAACTGTGCAACCATTGTATGTATTTAACTGTGCAACTGTTGTATGTATTTAACTGTGCAACTGTTGTATGTATTTAACTGTGCAACTGTTGTATGTATTTAACTGTGCAACTGTTGTATGTATTTAACTGTGCAAGTTGTATGTATTTAACTGTGCAACCAGTTGTATGTATTTAACTGTGCAACTGTTGTATGTATTTAACTGTGCAACTGTTGTATGTATTTAACTGTGCAACTGTTGTATGTATTTAACTGTGCAACTGTTGTATGTATTTAACTGTGCAACTGTTGTATGTATTTAACTGTGCAACTGTTGTATGTATTTAACTGTGCAACCGTTGTATGTATTTAACTGTGCAACAGTTGTATGTATTTAACTGTGCAACCAGTGTATGTATTTAACTGTGCAACTGTTGTATGTATTTAACTGTGCAACTGTTGTATGTATTTAACTGTGCAACCATTGTATGTATTTAACTGTGCAACTGTTGTATGTATTTAACTGTGCAACCATTGTATGTATTTAACTGTGCAACTGTTGTATGTATTTAACTGTGCAACCATTGTATGTATTTAACTGTGCAACCGTTGTATGTATTTAACTGTGCAACTGTTGTATGTATTTAACTGTGCAACCGTTGTATGTATTTATCTGTGCAACTGTTGTATGTATTTAACTGTGCAACCATTGTATGTATTTATCTGTGCAACTGTTGTATGTATTTAACTGTGCAACTGTTGTATGTATTTAACTGTGCAACTGTTGTATGTATTTATCTGTGCAACCATTGTATGTATTTAACTGTGCAACTGTTGTATGTATTTAACTGTGCAACCGTTGTATGTATTTATCTGTGCAACTGTTGTATGTATTTATCTGTGCAACCGTTGTATGTATTTAACTGTGCAACTGTTGTATGTATTTAACTGTGCAACTGTTGTATGTATTTAACTGTGCAACCGTTGTATGTATTTATCTGTGCAACTGTTGTATGTATTTAACTGTGCAACCGTTGTATGTATTTATCTGTGCAACCGTTGTATGTATTTAACTGTGCAACTGTTGTATGTATTTAACTGTGCAACTGTTGTATGTATTTATCTGTGCAACTGTTGTATGTATTTAACTGTGCAACTGTTGTATGTATTTAACTGTGCAACTGTTGTATGTATTTATCTGTGCAACTGTTGTATGTATTTAACTGTGCAACTGTTGTATGTATTTAACTGTGCAACCGTTGTATGTATTTAACTGTGCAACTGTTGTATGTATTTAACTGTGCAACTGTTGTATGTATTTATCTGTGCAACCATTGTATGTATTTGGAGATCAAAAATATACTAAATTTTGGCATTAAATACAAAAATTGAGCTGCTTGGAACGCGAAAACATATCTTTTAAGACATGAGGGGACCGGGTACATGTCTGGGTCAAGCCTCAATGTGTGAGCGAATTTTGATCGCTCACTTACAATACCTTCGGGCGGGCAGACCTACATAAACACAAGAACACACATACATTTCTTTGAGAAAATAAGCAACGAGTAACCATTTAATATTAAAGACAATTTGAAAATTATGCATACAATAATAATATAGTGGAACAGTAAAATTGCACAAGCTATTCTATTGATAAAATATTATACGGAAATTCTTGCAAATATAAACTAAAGCTCTATCTTCTTATTACAAATGCTTCAGTCCTAACATATCATTCCATCGACATAGACGCTACACCAAGCTATGTACGAATGCAAGCATGTATAATTGGTCAAATTTAAATTCAGATTTAACGCATTCCCTCATAGAAGCACCTCTTGACGTCATTACCAATACAACATACATTGACAATGTAGTAGCCAAACCAATGTTCATAATAAAGGCCAGAATCTCATGTAATCTCAGTAATATCTATGGAGGTGGGATAGATATGGCCACTACTTATCCACTGCATGATAGCTAAATGGCTGTCGTTTGTATGGAGATATAACAGTATATTAACCTATATCTCTATGAAGGAAAGGGTTAATTAAGTATGTGAACTGGTACAGTGGTCACCAAATCTGCTAGGTGGGTTTTCTTCGGGTACTCTGGTTTCCTCCCACACGAGTGTTCACATACATGTACATGCTATCCTCCGCACCAACTAGAGTCTTATTAATACAAGTTGTTAAAGCTAGTTTCGCAATCACTGTAAAATAATTACATCATAACTTAAATTCATGAAGTTGTTGACAATTTACAAATTGAATTGTTAATTATTCCAATGACAGACATATTCTATCTGTAAACGTTTTATAGTTATCTACCGACGCACGGCTCATGTGAGAGGGAGATTTATAGTTATTTACTAACACACGTCTCCTGTGAGAGGGAGATTTATAGTTATTTACTAACACACGTCTCCTGTGAGAGGGAGATTTATAGTTATTTACTAACACACGGCTCACGTGAGATTAATAGTTATTTACTAACACACGGCTCACATGAGATTTATAGTTATTTACTAACACACGGCTCACATGAGATTAATAGTTATTTACTAACACACGGCTCACATGAGATTTATAGTTATTTACTAACACACGGCTCACGTGAGATTAATAGTTATTTACTAACACACGGCTCACATGAGATTTATAGTTATTTACTGACACATGGCTCACATGAGAGGGAGATTTATAGTTATTTACTGACAACACGGCTCACATGAGAGAGGGAGATTTAGAAGTAGTAGTCTCGTTGAGCTGCCTCCCTTCTCCCTGTATTGTCATATAGAGGACACATGACAAAGTCAACAAACTTCTCCCTTGTCTACCTGAAACCTTCTCCCTAATCAAAAGATCCATCTTAAGCTGTCGGTCACTGCAGTGACAAAGAATAATTAAGCATCATGGGGCAACATTTAAAAGCATTCATCACTTCATCCCGACTTAGAATTGCCCAATATTGATTTCCCATATACAATTCCCACCCATAGCATTCATTTAAAACTTTTAAATATAAAAAAAACATTCATTTAAATTTAAAAAAACATTCATTTTAAATTTGGGGCATTTGAAGAATGGATATATATATAACTCTGTTCCCATTTCACACAAGCTAGACTGTGTAACTCTATACACAATGTGTTCCCATTTCACACAAGCTAGACTGTGTAACTCTATACAAAACGTGTTCCCATTTCACACAAGCTAGACTGTGTAACTCTATACAAAACGTGTTCCCATTTCACACAAGCTAGACTGTGTAACTCTATACACAATGTGTTCCCATTTCACACAAGCTAGACTGTGTAACTCTATACACAATGTGTTCCCATTTCACACAAGCTAGACTGTGTAACTCTATACAAAATGTGTTCCTATTTCACACAAGTTAGACTGTGTAACTATATACAAAATGTGTTCCCATTTCACACAAGCTAGACTGTGTAACTCTATACAAAATGTGTTCCCATTTCACACAAGCTAGACTGTGTAACTCTATACAAAATGTGTTCCCATTTCACACAAGCTAGACTGTGTAACTCTATACAAAATGTGTTCCCATTTCACACAAGCTAGACCGTGTAACTCTATACAAAATGTGTTCCAATTTCACACAAACTAGACTGTGTAAATCTATACAAAATTGTTCCAATTTCACAGATAATTTTTATAATGCAAAATATTTATATGCAAGTTCAATTGGAATGTATAAGTAACAAATTGTGTAAACTGTACATACACTCATATTTTTTGTTAGCTTGTTATGAGGCTAGAGACATCTTAGATCATATAAATTAAAGTAATATTATATAATAACTCCAATACCTCGGGAAAAGTGCTTAGGTCACATGACAACCACCCAGCCTTAATCGGTGGAGGGATACCCTATAGGTAGTGGTCTAGGCATAGGTGGAGGGATACCCTATATGTAGTGGTCTAGGCACAGGTGGAGGGATACCCTATAGGTAGTGGTCTAGGCACAGGTGGAGGGATACCCTATAGGTAGTGGTCTAGGCACAGGTGGAGGGATACCCTATAGGTAGTGGTCTAGGCACAGGTGGAGGGATACCCTATAGGTAGTGGTCTAGGCACAGGTGGAGGGATACCCTATAGGTAGTGGTCTAGGCACAGGTGGAGGGATACCCTATAGGTAGTGGTCTAGGCACAGGTGGAGGGATACCCTATAGGTAGTGGTCTAGGCACAGGTGGAGGGATACCCTATAGGTAGTGGTCTAGGCACAGGTGGAGGGATACCCTATATGTAGTGGTCTAGGCACAGGTGGAGGATACCCTATAGGTAGTGGTCTAGGCACAGGTGGAGGGATACCCTATAGGTTGTGGTATAGGCACGGGTGGAGGGATACCCTATAGGTAGTGGTCTAGGCACAGGTGGAGGGATACCCTATAGGTAGTGGTATATGCACAGGTGGAGGGATACCCTATAGGTAGTGGTCTAGGCACAGGTGGAGGGATACCCTATAGGTAGTGGTCTAGGCACAGGTGGAGGATACCCTATAGGTAGTGGTCTAGGCACAGGTGGAGGGATACCCTATATGTAGTGGTCTAGGCACAGGTGGAGGGATACCTATATGTAGTGGTCTAGGCACAGGTGGAGGATACCCTATAGGTAGTGGTCTAGGCACAGGTGGAGGGATACCCTATAGTAGTGGTCTAGGCACAGGTGGAGGGATACCCTATAGGTAGTGGTCTAGGCACAGGTGGAGGGATACCCTATAGGTAGTGGTCTAGGCACAGGTGGAGGGATACCCTATATGTAGTGGTCTAGGCACAGGTGGAGGGATACCCTATAGGTAGTGGTCTAGGCACAGGTGGAGGGATACCCTATATGTAGTGGTCTAGGCACAGGTGGAGGATACCCTATAGGTAGTGGTCTAGGCACAGGTGGAGGGATACCCTATAGGTTGTGGTATAGGCACGGGTGGAGGGATACCCTATAGGTAGTGGTCTAGGCACAGGTGGAGGGATACCCTATAGGTAGTGGTATATGCACAGGTGGAGGGATACCCTATAGGTAGTGGTCTAGGCACAGGTGGAGGGATACCCTATAGGTAGTGGTCTAGGCACAGGTGGAGGATACCCTATAGGTAGTGGTCTAGGCACAGGTGGAGGGATACCCTATATGTAGTGGTCTAGGCACAGGTGGAGGGATACCCTATATGTAGTGGTCTAGGCACAGGTGGAGGATACCCTATAGGTAGTGGTCTAGGCACAGGTGGAGGGATACCCTATATGTAGTGGTCTAGGCACAGGTGGAGGGATACCCTATAGGTAGTGGTCTAGGCACAGGTGGAGGGATACCCTATAGGTAGTGGTCTAGGCACAGGTGGAGGGATACCCTATAGGTAGTGGTCTAGGCACAGGTGGAGGGATACCCTATAGGTAGTGGTCTAGGCACAGGTGGAGGGATACCCTATAGGTAGTGGTCTAGGCACAGGTGGAGGATACCCTATAGGTAGTGGTCTAGGCACAGGTGGAGGGATACCCTATAGGTAGTGGTCTAGGCACAGGTGGAGGGATACCCTATAGGTAGTGGTCTAGGCACAGGTGGGCGTCCTGGTAGAACAACCAACCTCTCCGCATGTCAGCTGGATAGTTTCGTCACATGAAAGAATTTCGATACCTCTGAAGGGATTCATACCCATGGTAACAAGGGGCGAGAAATTTAAAATCAGCGACTAACAACTCTCAGAGGCCCCTTAATTCGTAGTAAAATCATCCATAAACTGCTAGACAAGAATAATTGTACCTTATTTGGCCACTTATCAGAGTGGTTCCTGAATATGTCCAAAACAACTCATAATATATTGTGCTTAGTAAACGGCCAAAACTCCCAACAAAATGTAGTATTGTATATAACCATATAGCCCAAAAAATGTGTATACAGAAATAATGGTATGTTGTGCAACCATGGCCTGCCATGGTATAAATTCATGCAATAAAGCAGTACAGTACATATCTGTTTGGCGCAAGTCTGTAACTTGTATGTAATTATATAGCGGGTGGATACTTTTTGCGCCAAACGGACATGTTCACAGTTATTACCCTTCTAGACTCACCTGTAGTGTTTAATCATAGTTTGTCAGGTAAGCCTGTTATATAGAAACAACAAAAGTTGCGTCTGTACAAACAGGGTATACAATGTAAAAATCACAACTTCTGCTGTCAGGATCAACACCATTCTAATTATTATTCAACAAACACCCCCTTAAATGGCAAATAGTCTGATCCAAATACATACATGGATCATTCCATTATATGAAATTTCTGCAGTAGCAGGATTCAACAAAACACCCTGTCAATGATAAATAGCTTGATCCAAATTCAAAGATGGAACGTTCCTCGATGAAAATTCTGCAAGAGCAATATTTAATGATTCATCTGTCTATTTATCAACTTTGATCAGGAATTTAGCAACCTGTGATTTGTTGAGAGGAAATGAAATTGTTAACCTATTCCCACAAATAGAAGCTCCTCTCAACACCATTGCCAATAGTACATACAATGACACATAGTAGTCAAACAATCAAACACCAATAATAAGGTCAAACTAACATAAATGATACAACCCATGATCCATATGGCGGCGGGATAAATATGCTAACTGCTTATCCAGTACTATAATATGTATCGAGACGCAGTGTATATATATATAACCTTACATCTCTACTAGGGAAATGGATAAATATTGAAGAGACAAAAATGTCACATTTTACATTTAATTAGACAAACTCTATCGATCAGTACTTTAAAACAAAATATCACTGGTAGAAAAAATATTCCCTTCAAATGAAAAATGTATCCAAATTCAAGAACATTAAACACATTCAGTGGTTGGGGTAGCGCAAAACTAAGTTGCACATTGATAAGTTCAAGAGAGAAGCCCACGAAACCTTAAGATGATTAATTATATTTTTGAGACTACTGTATCTAATAAAGGTATTTGCTAATTCTAAATGTGAAAGCTACAATACAAGATCTACAACATAATAGTTACGAATCACTAAGAAACAACGCTTCACTACACAAAATATAAACTTTAAAAAACAAAACATTTCTTTCAACATCTATAAATAACTCATAGTTAAACTATTTCAGATAACTGGTTTTGATAACGACCACGGTACGATGTTCCCATATATATTCCTACTAAACATTTTGTGCGTCTACGTTCATTTTGCTATACCGAGCCTCTTTTGTAGAAACTTTGATGAAATCCTCTTGGCATTTTTCCTCATGTAGTCTGAGCCCCCGCCTTTGTTCCATTCCTGCTCAAATTCCCGTCCAAGAATTTCTGCTCCTTTCTTTTTCGACATTCCCGTTTCTTCCAGATTAAGCTCACACATGTTTATGTCATCAATACCTGAAAATATGCAGAACATTCAGCTTCAGTAACATGAACAACATACGCACCTTGAAGAAGTGTACACCAAGTACGATACACGAGGCTACAATGGTGAGAGACAACTGAATAGAAGTCCAGATGGAAGACAACTGATTAGAGGTCCGGATGGAAGACAATTGATTAGAGGTCTGGATGGGAGACAATTGACTAGAGGTCCAGATGGAAGACAATTGATTAGAGGTCCAGATGGAAGACAATTGATTAGAGGTCCGGATGGAAGACAACTGACTAGAGGTCTGGATGGAAGACAATTGATTAGAGGTCTGGATGGGAGACAATTGACTAGAAGTCCGGATGGAAGACAATTGACTAGAGGTCTGGATGGAAGACAATTGATTAGAGGTCTGGATGGGAGACAATTGATTAGAGGTCCGGATGGAAGACAATTGATTAGAGGTCCGGATGGAGACAATTGATTAGAGGTTCGGATGGAGACAATTGATTAGAGGTCCGGATGGAAGACAACTTACTAGAGGTCCGGATGGAAGACAACTGATTAGAGGTCCGGATGGAAGACAATTGATTAGAGGTCTGGATGGGAGACAATTGACTAGAGGTCCAGATGGAAGACAAATGATTAGAGGTCCAGATGGAAGACAATTGATTAGAGGTCCAGATGGAAGACAATTGATTAGAGGTCCGGATGGAAGACAATTGATTAGAGGTCTGGATGGAAGACAATTGATTAGAGGTCTGGATGGAAGACAATTGATTAGAGGTCCTGATAGAAAACAATTGACTAGAGGTCTGGATGGAAGACAATTGACTAGAGGTCAAGATGGGAGACAATTGATTAGAGGTCCGGATGGAGACAATTGATTAGAGATCGAGATGGGAGACAATTGATTAGAGGTTTGGAAAGATAAACAATTAGGGTTAGGAGCTAAATTGTTGGTCAACACACAGTGTTTAAGGGCTACTAATTAGTCTAGTTAGCACCTAATCCTAACAAGTTATGAGATTTTCAACACTTTTCAACTATAAAAGCCCAGTGCTTTACCCCAAACATGACCCACCCTTTCTCGGCACTGGAGATACTGGAGTTAACTGGTGCATTGCTTAGTCATTAGGAATTGTAGTACATGCACACATGTGTGTCTACTTGATGTTCTGCACGAGTGCACCCAGACAGACAAATGGCGCCCAACACATCATGACAATAACATTGCCATTCCAGCCAATGAGTGAAGCCTGAGAAAACAAAAATTTCCTCTACTACAAAGAAATACATGTGCTGATTGGATAACTTGTCTTGGTTACCATCTAAGCAGTCGGTCAAAGGATTTGCAAATAGTCAGCACTCCATTAGGCCTACTGTTCCACACAACTGTTTTAAAAACATTTCGGGGAGATCAAACCAGTTCTAAATAGCAACAGGCGGCTTTATCAGAACGAATCATTTTATTTTTATTTCGCAAACCGCAACATTTAATTAGTGGCTTGTGTTAGTGTTAATTACATTGAGGTCAAATATATCTTAATTATTTAGTACCTGAAATCATCATTATAGGAGAGCGGTCAGGGTAAATCTCCATCTGTCTTGCAATCCATTTCCCATCAAAATGTGCGTACCACATTCCCTGGTGATGTCCGTCTTCACGATATTCATCAGACGGTCGGGCAAATGGTATCTTGAAGAAGCGTTGGATGCCATTCTCCTCTGCCTGTCTCACTCCTGCCTGTGGCATAGCGTTCTCAGCTAGATAATAAATTAAACTTAAAATATTACTATGTTTTGCGGCATAGCATTCTCAGTTACATAATAAATTAAACTTCAAATATTACTATGCTTTGTGGCGTAGCGTTCTCAGCTAGATAATAAATTAAACTTCAAATATTACTATGTTTTGTGGCATAGCATTCTCAGTTACATAATAAATTAAACTTCAAATATTACTATGCTTTGTGGCATAGCGTTCTCAGCTAGATAATAAATTAAACTTCAAATATTACTATGTTTTGCGGCGTAGCGTTCTCAGCTAGATAATAAATTAAACTTCAAATATTACTATGTTTTGCGGCGTAGCGTTCTCAGTTACATAATAAATTAAACTTCAAATATTACTATGCTTTGTGGCCTAGCGTTCTCAGTTAGATAATAAATTAAACTTCAAATATTACTATGTTTTGGGGCATAGCGTTCTCAGCTAGATAATAAATTAAACTTCAAATATTACTATGCTTTGTGGCATAGCGTTCTCAGCTAGATAATAAATTAAACTTCAAATATTACTATGCTTTGTGGCATAGCGTTCTCAGCTAGATAATAAATTAAACTTCAAATATTACTATGCTTTGTGGCATAGCGTTCTCAGCTAGATAATAAATTAAACTTCAAATATTACTATGCTTTGTGGCATAGCGTTCTCAGCTAGATAATAAATTAAACTTCAAATATTACTATGCTTTGTGGCATAGCGTTCTCAGCTAGATAATAAATTAAACTTCAAATATTACTATGCTTTGTGGCATAGCGTTCTCAGCTAGATAATAAATTAAACTTCAAATATTACTATGCTTTGTGGCATAGCGTTCTCAGCTAGATAATAAATTAAACTTCAAATATTACTATGCTTTGTGGCATAGCGTTCTCAGCTAGATAATAAATTAAACTTCAAATATTACTATGCTTTGTGGCATAGCGTTCTCAGCTAGATAATAAATTAAACTTCAAATATTACTATGCTTTGTGGCATAGCGTTCTCAGCTAGATAATAAATTAAACTTCAAATATTACTATGCTTTGTGGCATAGCGTTCTCAGCTAGATAATAAATTAAACTTCAAATATTACTATGCTTTGTGGCATAGCGTTCTCAGCTAGATAATAAATTAAACTTCAAATATTACTATGCTTTGTGGCATAGCGTTCTCAGCTAGATAATAAATTAAACTTCAAATATTACTATGCTTTGTGGCATAGCGTTCTCAGCTAGATAATAAATTAAACTTCAAATATTACTATGCTTTGTGGCATAGCGTTCTCAGCTAGATAATAAATTAAACTTCAAATATTACTATGCTTTGTGGCATAGCGTTCTCAGCTAGATAATAAATTAAACTTCAAATATTACTATGCTTTGTGGCATAGCGTTCTCAGCTAGATAATAAATTAAACTTCAAATATTACTATGCTTTGTGGCATAGCGTTCTCAGCTAGATAATAAATTAAACTTCAAATATTACTATGCTTTGTGGCATAGCGTTCTCAGCTAGATAATAAATTAAACTTCAAATATTACTATGCTTTGTGGCCTAGCGTTCTCAGTTAGATAATAAATTAAACTTCAAATATTACTATGCTTTGTGGCATAGCGTTCTCAGCTAGATAATAAATTAAACTTCAAATATTACTATGCTTTGTGGCATAGCGTTCTCAGCTAGATAATAAATTAAACTTCAAATATTACTATGCTTTGTGGCATAGCGTTCTCAGCTAGATAATAAATTAAACTTCAAATATTACTATGCTTTGTGGCATAGCGTTCTCAGCTAGATAATAAATTAAACTTCAAATATTACTATGCTTTGTGGCATAGCGTTCTCAGCTAGATAATAAATTAAACTTCAAATATTACTATGCTTTGTGGCATAGCGTTCTCAGCTAGATAATAAATTAAACTTCAAATATTACTATGCTTTGTGGCATAGCGTTCTCAGCTAGATAATAAATTAAACTTCAAATATTACTATGCTTTGTGGCATAGCGTTCTCAGCTAGATAATAAATTAAACTTCAAATATTACTATGCTTTGTGGCATAGCGTTCTCAGCTAGATAATAAATTAAACTTCAAATATTACTATGCTTTGTGGCATAGCGTTCTCAGCTAGATAATAAATTAAACTTCAAATATTACTATGCTTTGTGGCATAGCGTTCTCAGCTAGATAATAAATTAAACTTCAAATATTACTATGCTTTGTGGCATAGCGTTCTCAGCTAGATAATAAATTAAACTAAACAAGTATTATAAAATCATAATCAAAATAAAAGCTTTTTATTAATTTATTCCTATATTGAATATCATCAGTATTTTTTGAATGTCAATCTATTGTGAAATTGCCCATTCTATAGCCTTGTACTAAATGTACATGTATTTTGGAAACACACATGTATATTAAGTGCTAATGAGAATTTAGTCCTCTCAGTCATGGAGTGTAAATCTGTATATACAGTGAACCATACTATCTAATAATTGAAATCATAACTCATCAATGAATCAATTAATGAAATAACTATATAAGTACCTGGCTACATGATCATACACACACACATGACTATGTTACATTGATATACACTTCATAATATATGTACATGGCTACATGATCATACACACACACATGACTATGTTACATTGATATACACTTCATAATATATGTACATGGCTACATGATCATACACACACACATGACTATGTTACACTGATATACACTTCATAATATATGTACATGGCTACATGATCATACACACACACACGACTATGTTACATTGATATACACTTCATAATATATGTACATGGCTACATGATCATACACACACGTGACTATGTTACACTGATATACACTTCATAATATATGTACATGGCTACATGATCATACACACACACACGACTATGTTACACTGATATACACTTCATAATATATGTACATGGCTACATGATCATACACACACACGTGACTATGTTACACTGATATACACTTCATAATATATGTACATGGCTACATGATCATACACACACACACGACTATGTTACATTGATATACACTTCATAATATATGTACATGGCTACATGATCATACACACACACACGACTATGTTACACTGATATACACTTCATATACGTGTATCCAGATATAATTATGTTTCCATAAAGAAGAATCTTGTAACTCTTTCTCAGAGAACAGAACACTCGTCTTAATAAACGACAATGATGACCTTCAAATGCTTGACGACATAGACACAAAAGGGACAACCTGATTGTGCATGCATGCGCAAATGAGGTCTGTCATAGAGATGTTATAGAGGGGTGGTTTAATGTCTTAATTAAAACAAATTCTCCAAATAGAACAAGAGATGAGGTGTATATAAACAGTATTTATTATTAACCCTTACTGTGCTGGAAATGAGTATATTTGTCGTCTGATCAGGCTCTATGCTATTTGGATAGTGGAATAACAACACTTGGCTGAATAGGAAACAATCTAATGTCGTGTCTGATCTGGATCTATGTTGTTTGCACATTCCTTCCAATTTATTCAGCATGTTCAGCATGTTATGGGTTATGTATGGTTTGGAATTAGAGCACAATATTTGTCCTATTTCAGTTTCAGTTCGATCACTGCTTGCTTGACAGTATATATAGTGTATATACGGTAGTGGTTTTGGTGAAGACTCTATAAAGACTTTAGACTTTCTAAGACTTTAAATATAATAGAAATTTCTATCAAGTGGTACGGACAGACAGTCTCCAAAGAATGAGGATACTTCACACGACAAATGTAAAGATTGTTCTGAAGGCCGTCCACAATACATTTACCTTCCTTTGCAACTTGTGCCGGTGCCCTTTGATTGTCATCAGACTTGCCTCCTTGTTTCGCATTCTTGGATTTCCAAGAATGGTAAACCTTTAGACGACGGTGGAATTCAAAACGACAGGCGTCAAGCAGATCCATGTCTGTAATCACAAAAGTTTATTTAATTTTTACAGTAAAACAAGCTTACAAAGAATCACATCTTGAGCAGAAAACAGTTCTTGTTCGCTAGATCCATGCAAAATATAAATGGACACATTGTCATGTGGATTTTCAGCAGCAATAATTTGTTATATTAAGGGATCATTATAATACAGGGTAGTAACCTTAACCCATTCAACACCACAGACCTCTATTTATAGGCTTACAAAAAGTGTAGATCCAGATGAGCCGGCTCGTAACGAGCAGTCTCATCAGGATCTGCACTTTTTGCCAGTGATATGACTATTTTTAGACATAATTACGCATTTTGATAAATGAACTTGTCCAAATGTGATTTTCTGATTCATTTATTGGTTTATGAATATCATGGACCAGTCCATGTGAGTTACTTGGTGTTGAAAGGGTTAACCCATTCAACACCAAGTAACTGACCATGGACTGGTGCATGATATTTTCAGACCAATAAATTAATAAGGAAATTACATTTGGACCAGTTCATTTATCAAAATAGGTAATTTTTGTCTAAAAATAATAATATTACTGGCAAAAAGTGCCGATCCTGATGAGACGGCTCGTCACGAGCCGGCTCATCTGGATCTACACTTTTTGTAAGCCTATAAATAGAGGTCTGTGGTGTTGAAAGGGTTAATTGCTACAACCCAGCCGAAGTTAGTTTTGGTTATAAAGTCACACCAACAACATTAGGTCATATATGGTAACTCTCCAGTTTCTATTTGTTGGGAAATACCCTATACAGGCGCCCCACCAGCAGTAGTTTATACATAGATAGTCATCTACTGGCACGCGATTTTAAATCAAAGGTGCCCCATCAGCAGTAGTTTATGCATAGATAGTCATCTACTGGCAAGCGTTTTTAAATTAAAGTCCATAACTCAGCCACTGAGGTACTAGAATGTGAGAGGAAGTTTCTCCGAAGAAGTGCCTCAGACACATACGCCAATAACCTCACCTATCTACAAAGTCAAAATATTAAGGCTATATACCTGTACAGAAAGGCTAAACTGCAGTACTTGCAATGTGATTAACACATGCTACTATAAACATATTTATTTTTTTATTTAAGCTCGATTATATTAATCACTCTGGAGACCTCATTCCTGATGGAAGCCATCGCCACGAGGCAGAGACAAGAGGCAACATGGAATTTAAATGCCTTGCCTAAGAGCACAATCGTAACGGCTCCAGCAGGGTTTTTGCACCTGAAGTGAACGTGCATCCACTGCGCTATCACAAAGTCACATGCTAATAATGATTGACACACATTCATTTCTTCGCTATTGTAATATACTAAATGGATGGAACTGGATACATATGTACATTGACAGGCCACACGGAAATGCTTGGAAACGATGGGTGATTCTAATTTGCTTACTGTGCTCTGGTTTTAGAATTTATTTAAATTACGATCACATGACTAGAATGTGCGTGGTTACGGAAACACAAACAATTTGAGATATTATTTTTTCTGAAAAAGACTAGGATTATCAAAAAAACATTTTATTATTCTCCAATACATAAAAATGTCTTTGTTTTAATTTGTTTATGGTAATAGTGGTAAGGAGTACAGTTTACAATTACACGAGAACAGCATTCTTAGAAATTGTGACAGTGATTTTGAACAGGAATGCATCTTCAAGATTATGAAAATCACAACAATTCAAAGTCTATACAATATTTACTTTTGACCTCAGATTGCAACCTTGACCTTTGTTTATGACATACCTTATTGGCTGACCGGTATTTATGAGATTCGCACATTTCTTTCAGTTGATCATCTTAAGCTAAGGTGAGAAAAGCATTTACGATGGACAAACTGATTGAGAAAAGCATTTACGATGGACATACTGATTGAGAAAAGCATTTACGATGGACATACTGATTGAGAAAAGCATTTACGATGGACATACTGATTGAGAAAAGCATTTACGATGGACATACTGATTGAGAAAAGCATTTACGATGGACATACTGATTGAGAAAAGCATTTACGATGGACATACTGATTGAGAAAAGCATTTACGATGGACATACTGATTGAGAAAAGCATTTACGATGGACATACTGATTGAGAAAAGCATTTACGATGGACATACTGATTGAGAAAAGCATTTACGATGGACATACTGATTGAGAAAAGCATTTACGATGGACATACTGATTGAGAAAAGCATTTACGATGGACATACTGATTGAGAAAAGCATTTACGATGGACATACTGATTGAGAAAAGCATTTACGATGGACATACTGATTGAGAAAAGCATTTACGGTGGACATACTGATTGAGAAAAGCATTTACGATGGACATACTGATTGAGAAAAGCATTTACGATGGACATACTGATTGAGAAAAGCATTTACGGTGGACATACTGATTGAGAAAAGCATTTATGATGGACATACTGATTGAGAAAAGCATTTATGATGGACATACTGATTGAGAAAAGCATTTACGGTGGACATACTGATTGAGAAAAGCATTTACGGTGGATAGACGGATTGAGAAAAGCATTTACGATGGACATACTGATTGAGAAAAGCATTTACGGTGGACATACTGATTGAGAAAAGCATTTACGATGGACATACTGATTGAGAAAAGCATTTACGATGGACATACTGATTCACAAACTCCATTTCTATATATTGCCTATCTTTCTTCAGTGAAGTCGTGATTGCGCAGTGGATGCGCGTTCGCTTCAGAAGCGAAAGGTCCGGAGTTCAAGCCCCGCTGGAGCCGTTACGATTGTGCCCTTAGGCAAGGCATTTAAATTCCACATTGCCTCGTCTCTCTCCTTCATGGCGATGGATTCCATCAGGAATGAGGTCTCGAGAGCGATATATAATTTATATGAATATAAGTTGAAAGAACTTGTTTTCGCAATCGAGCTAAAATAAATTTGTATAAACTATCTTTCTTCAAAAAGAAAAGAAGTGCTATATTTATACAGTAAATATTTAATCCGGCTAACAATAGACAAGTGCTGTCAGTTTTATGGAATGTTTCTCTATTACAATGCTTGCATTTCGGTTGGACTGATGCCAGTCGTCAATCCATTAAATCGACTATTAACCCATTTCATTCTGGATACCGTTCAAACGGTATCTGCAAAGAACATAGAGCCAGATCAACTGCCATGGAACGTGCCATCTGATCAGGATCTATGCTGTTTGCTATTCAGATGATCTTGCTAAGACACTTGGCTATGCAGCAAACAACATAGATCCTGATCAGCATGCAGCGTCACGCTGCGGCTGATCTGGATCTATGTTGTTTGCAAAAGCCTTTAAATTTATCCAGAATGAAATGGGTTAATGGGACAAACAACTGTTGTAGTCCAGCTAAATTATTATAAAACCTCACGACATTATGGTCCGACAAATATTCTAGGCGGAGATTTCGCTTCATGTCAATAAGAGACATCGGTCAGTTACTGCCCCTGAATACTCCCTAAAAGTAGGTAGGTCCTATTAAGTGTTTTCCTCTGTTTTTATCGTCGTTTCCTTTGCACAACATGCTAGCAATTTTATTCCATTATTGCTTCTAATGATTATTAAATTACTATATCTCGACAGATCTCCTACAGTATATGCAATGGGTACTTATTTGTAAAAGAATGTTATCAGATAATTAAGACGATTTTGATAAAATCACATTTATCATACCGCAACATCTGGTTAGGACACAACAGTAAAAACCAAGGATTCTAACTAAAAGGACCTATTCACCTTTTGGAATAAATCAGACTTTATCTGCCAAGGGAGGTAATAGAAAATTAGAGATGTCTCTCATTGCAGAGCTAATAATCATACGGAGTTTGAACCTCACTGGAGCCGTTACGATTATGCCCTTAGGCAAGGTATTTAATTTCCATGTTGCCTCTTCTCTCTCCCTTGTGGCGATGGATTCCATCAGGAATGAGGTCTCGAGAGTGATTAATATAAGTTATAAGAACTTGTTTCGCAATCGAGCTAAAATAAATTTGTATAAACTTTTTAATAATCATACAATACCACAAGAAGTGTTGATGGCATCTCTGAGTTCAGCATACTTCCATTTAGAGAGGTCATGTTTCTGATCTGACATAGCCGCACGCTGCGCCATAACAGCTTCAGACCTAATGGAAGAGATGCTGATTAATGTGCATAATTCTGAACTACGATAGCATTCGCTTAATTAATAGAGTTTGTTACATGTATGGGAGATAACCCTTACGACGAAGAATTTGTAAGTTAATCAATGTAATGGAATATCTTCACTTGTATGACATGGAATATCTTAAAATGTAATGGAATATCTTCACTTGCATGACATGGAATATCTTAAAATGTAATGGAATATCTTCACCTGTATGACATGGAATATCTTAAAATGTAATGGAATATCTTCACTTGTATGACATGGAATATCTTAAAATGTAATGGAATATCTTCACCTGTATGACATGGAATATCTTAAAATGTAATGGAATATCTTCACTTGCATGACATGGAATATCTTAAAATGTAATGGAATATCTTCACCTGTATGACATGGAATATCTTAAAATGTAATGGAATATCTTCACTTGCATGACATGGAATATCTTAAAATGTAATGGAATATCTTCACCTGTATGACATGGAATATCTTAAAATGTAATGGAATATCTTCACTTGCATGACATGGAATATCTTAAAATGTAATGGAATATCTTCACCGGTATGACATGGAATAACTTAAAATGTAATGGAATATCTTCACTTGCATGACATGGAATATCTTAAAATGTAATGGAATATCTTCACTTGCATGACATTGTCAATGTACACTTGCTAAGATCTATTGTACTAAGTAAGTTAACACATACAATACACAAAAAGCATTTTGCTGAATAATATTTCTAGGAATCCAAGGGCACCAAGTCTGGCGTAGGGATGCAGTATATGTGTGGAAACATACTCGTACAAAATCATTTAAATTCCATCCAATAGTGTTCAAGATAAACAAGAGCACAATGTCTGGGACTCCTGGAGAAGATTCAGAAGATAGTAGTAAGATGCAAACCAGCAGACAGGGCCATCGCTAGAGCTATTTTGATGATACGCATGGCCAAATATCCTTGTTTGTCGAGTGAGCATAGCGAGCGAGTCCGCTAGGGGGGTCCGGGGGCATGCCCCCCCCCCGAGGGTTTTTTGAAATGAGGAAGCAATTTCCTGCTTTTCAATGCATTTTGTAATATACAATTGCAGGACTAAAGTTCCTTATCAATTAAACAAGCACGTAAAATAGCACAAACTAAATTTCGAGATGCACCATATTTGCAATGGGCTCAATTATTCCACCACTCCACACATCACGGCGCCTATGTATCCCTACTATTATCCCCCCCTGGGCTTTTAATGCATTTTGGAGTTTTCATTTTTTTCATTTTCTGAGACCAATGATACGCACGTGCGTACTTGCGTATGCCCAGCGACGGGCCTGGCAGAAGATACAAATAACATTTGGACCAAATATGACTAATTTCCATGCAAATGTTTTCAAGATATTGCCAAAGACATACTAACAAACGGACAGATGTCAAACATACAATGCCAAAACAACAATACAATCTCAGCCTGATTATTAGACTGATTATGTCGCCTAAACTTACCTGTAAGTTAATACGCAAATTAATACACATTAGTCAACACTGAAGACATTTTTAAAATAATTTCATTCAAAATAATTATCTCTTTGTATGCTGGGTAAAATAAAGTCTATAATTACATGTAGTTAAAATAATTGTACCACACGACAATTTATTAACATGCTTATTCCTTATCATATTAATTGTATCTAAAAATATGTCATGAAATTACATTAGTTATGTTATGTTATATTTCGGGTTTTACGCCTGCATCAGCACCATTTTGGGCTATATCGCCGGCGGGCAGTTTACTTAACAACACCTTTCCTGGGCAGGCTCCAGCGGTTAACCAGTACTTGGGTGAACCAACCTCCGTAAGAAACTGCCAAATTTCATATAAATGAGACACGGTCTGAGTGGGGCTCGAACCCATGACCATCAGTGATGATAGGTTACAGTGGTATACAAATCAGCGACCTTAACCACGGAGGTGGACTAAAATTACATTAGAAATCAGTCATTATGACACAATTCTAATGAAATGGCAGGACATATTTGACTAGAAGTTTCACCGTTAACCCATTCAACACCAAGTAACTGAAATGGACTGGTCTATGATCAGTTTTTAGACCAATAAATTAATACGAAAATTACATTTGGAACAGTTCATTTATCAAAATGGGTAATTTTGTCTAAAATAGTAATATTACTGGCAAAAAGTGCAGATCCTGATGAGACGGCTCGTCACGAGCCGGCTCATCTGGATCTACACTTTTTGTAAGCCTATTTAGAGGTCTGTGGTGTTGAAAGGGTTAATAGCAACAGAACATGGTAAACAGAGAGATGTCAGGCAATACAACAAGAAGCACCACAACTGGGTAGTAATGCTTCATTGAAAGTGTTTCAATTTAAACTTATAATAATAAATATGTCATGGTGAAATTCATTACGATGTCAATTTGAGTGGTTGAGCCCCTTGAGAGGCACTGGTGACTCATACATGAGGAATATCCACATTATTTGGGGGTTCACCCCCATGACCCCTTGAGAGGCACTGGTGACTCATACATGAGATACATCCACCTATTTGAGGAGTTCACCCCCTTGAGAGGCACTAGTGACTCCTACATGAGTATCCACATTATTGGGGGGGGGGGGGTTCATCCCATTGAGAGGCACTAGTGACTTATACATGAGGAGTATCCACATTATTGGGGGGGTTCACCCCCTTGAGAGGCACTAGTGACTGATACATGGGTATCCAATTATTGGGGGGGGGGTTCATCCCCTTGAGAGGCACTGGTGACTCATACATGAGTATCCACATTATTGGGGGGGGGGTTCACCCCCTTGAGAGACACTAGCGACTCATACATGAGGAACATCCACCTTCTTGAGGGGTTCACCCTCTTGAGACTCATACATGTTAGGTAACCTCCTTCTTGATGCATGCTGCAGCACCATGTATGATTGACACAGTTCTGAACAATGTTTGCATACATCAAAATAAGTCCAGCATCTCTGCACAACATGCATATATATATATATATATATATATATATGTACTATATATATTATAAATATGTTTAAATGTTACAGCCGAGAAACTGTAAAGTTTATGTCTTAATAAAGCATTCTTCTATATATATATAACTTCCATTGAGCATTATCGCCATATACACCAAATATAGCAAGGGTTCTTTACTGTGAAACCTTGATACAATGTAACAAATTGTTTGTTTAAACTACAGCTTATGTCATATGGCAACTCTTCAGCTGTTCAAACCTACAGCGGAGAGTCGCAAGCGATTTGAAGTGAACGACCGTAACCACTCGGCCACGGATCCCCCCCCCCTGCAAGTGATTAGACATCAACGACCTTATGGCAATGTATGGATTAAAGAAATGGATTGAAATAACAGAAATGGAGTTGCACTTATTGTTTGTTTCCCATATGTTATGTTATGTTATATTTCGGGTTTTACGCCTGCATCAGCACCATTTTGGGCTATATCGCCGGCGGGCAGTTTACTTAACAACACCTTTCCTGGGCATGCTCCAGCTGTTAACCAGTACTTGGGTGCACCAGCCTCCGTAAGAAACTGCCAACATTTTCATATAAATGTTTCCCATAAGGCTTATCAACTTATCACATAGAAACGCCTATTGATGCATTACTGACATTCATTAACAATGTAGCAACGAAACCAACATTCATAATGAAGGCAAGAATCTCATGTAGTACCAGTAATATCTATGGAGGTGGGATAGATATCCACTGATTGATGGCTAAATGCTTGTGTGTATAGAGATTTAGCAATAGATAATTCTAAATATCTATGTGGGAAAGGAATAAACTTCACAGTAGAGACAATGTGCTGGATCGGTTTGCATACAGTGATTATTAAACACAACAAACTTCATCAAATAAAATGAATTGTAAAGACTACACTCAATATTGATTATGTGAATAAATTCTTCAACTTAACTGCAGCATGTCCCAACATACATAAATAAAACATCCAAAAAGCAACCACATGCCAAACCGTAATTTACTCAGTGGAAGTCGTGATAGCGCAGTGGATGCGCGTTCACTTCAGGTGCGAAAGGTCCGGAGTTCCAGCCCCGATTGTGACCTTAGGCAAGCAAGGCATTTAAATTCCACATTGCCTCTTCTCTCTCCTTCATGGCGATAGATTCCATCAGGAATGAGGTCTCGAGAGTGATTAATATAAGTTGAAAGAACTTGTTTCGCAATCGAGCTAAAATAAATTTGTATAACCTAAATTTCCTCAGCTTATTATCTTGTACTGTCAGGCAGGTAGGTTATACGATTTACGGCAACTAATTTGGTTGCCAATTTGGTGCATTCTTAGAAATAGTAAAATACTGTGTCGCAATAATATATATGTTATATTTCGGGATTTACGCCTGCATCAGCACCATTTTGGGCTATATCACCGGCGGGCAGTTTACCTAACAACACCTTTCCTGGGCAGGCTCCAGCGGTTAACAAGTACTTGGTTGCACCAACCTCCAACTTTTTCATATAAATGAGACACGGTCTGAGCGGGGCTCGAACCCGTGACCATCAGTGATGATAGGTTACAGTGGTATACAAGTCAGCGACCTTAACCACTCGACCACGGAGGCGGACTGTGTGTCGCAATAAATATTTGGGAATGTAGCAGGATATCCATCAGGACTCCCATTATCCAGGCACTCACAGTACAGGTAATATTAGAGTTCCATCAGGACTCCCATTATCCAGGCACTCACAGTAGAGGTAATATTAGAGTTCCATCAGGACTCCCATTATCCAGGCACTCACAGTAGAGGTAATATTAGAGTTCCATCTATACCTCCCATTATCCAGGCACTCACAGTAGAGGTAATATTAGAGTTCATAACATAGATGATGCCGTACAACATTACAACAACAGTGGTTAACCAGTACTTGGTGTACCAACCTCCATAAGAAAAACTGTAAACTTTTGTATATAAATGAGACACGGCCTGAGCTTGAACCCGTGATCATCAGTGATGATAGGTTACAGTGGTATACTAGTCAGCAAATTTATGCACTCGACCACGGACTTACTCAAGATGTTAATTATTCCAGAAACTAGACTCAAAGTAAAGGTGATATCGTCCATATCATTGATGATGCATAAGATCACTTGGCCTGCTTCCTTAGCAAGTGTACGACTTGCACAACATGTCACATTATTCCAAGAACTAATTTGAATTGCTGATAGCATCCATAATATAGATCATGACTTAGAACACCTGGTGGTCCGCTTCCTTAGCAAGTGTACGACTTACACAACATGTCACATTATTCCAAGAACTAACTTGAATTGCTGATAGCATCCATAATATAGATCATGACTTAGAACACCTGGTGGTCCGCTTCCTTAGCAAGTGTACGACTTGCACAACATGTCACATTATTCCAAGAACTAACTTGAATTGATGATAGTATCCATAATATAGATCATGACTTAGAACACCTGGTGGTCCGCTTCCTTAGCATGTGTACGACTTGCACAACATGTCACATTATTCCAAGAACTAACTTGAATTGATGATAGTATCCATAATATAGATCATGACTTAGAACACCTGGTGCGAAAGGTCCGGAGTTCGAGCCCCGCTGGAGCTGTTACGATTGTGCCATTAGGCAAGGCATTGAAATTCCACGTTGCCTCTTCTCTCTCCCTCGTGGCGATGGATTACATCAGGAATGAGGTCTCGAGAGTGATTAATATAAGTTGAAAGAACATGTTTCGCAATGGAGCTAAAATAAATTTGTATAAACTAACACCTGGTGGTCCATTTCCTTAGTAAGTGCACGACTTGCACCATTATTCCCTGAACTAAATTGACTTGTAGTAAAAGTGATAGGGTCAATGACATAGATGATGACTTGGTTGTAAGAGTCAATGGCATTGATGATGCATCTCGAGTCACACTTGGTCATCCGCCTTCAGGATTATACGACTTACAACAGATAATCAAATGATTCAAGGCTCGACTCACAGCCCTTAGTTTATTAAGCTCCCTCAAAACATCATCATAACATCTTGAACTAGTACTAAATGTGATCCAATGTGAAGGGGTTGCGGATGTTGGTGAGTGCTATATGTTACTGGTACATGTGGACATTGCAAGGTGTGCTATACACATGGGGAAGGACATGCAGTAAATCACCTAACAGTGTTGTCGATAACCCAGGGGTTACTTTTACCACCGTCGGCCAGGTTTGTGCGACTACCTGATTTGGGTATTTCACCACCGCTGTGTTAAATATAATACAGTTTATCGACACATTTGTTTTAACAACAGCAATACATTTCAAGATAAAACACATATAGACAAGGCACTTATATTCCACATTGCCTCCTCTCTCCATCGCAACGATGGAATGAGGTCTCGAGAGCGACTGAAATAATTTTGTAAGAAGTTGTTTCCCATTCGACCTAAGCTAAATTTGTACAAACTAATTACAAACTCAAATATGGAGTTACACACATTCACAAGAAGCAGAATTCTACTCAATATTGATAAGGATTCATCTCTTTATAATAAAATGTAGATGGTTTAACCTCTGTGTCAAGCAATTTAGACTTATATTTTAACTTAATTACACATCACATTTATGTTTTTAATACAAATTTACGAGAGCATATAGGGTAAATTTAAGCGCGACCGGTAAATGTAAGCGAGACCGGTAAATGTAAGCCTGACCGGTAAATGTAAGCCTGACTGGTAAATGTATGCACGACCGGTAAATGTAAGCGAGACCGGTAAATATAAGCACGACCGGTAAAAGTAAGCCTGACTGGTAAATGTAAGTGAGACCGGTAAATGTATGCGCGACCGGTAAATGTAAGCGAGACCGGTAAATGTAAGCCTGACCGGTAAATGTAAGCGAGACCAGTAAATGTATGCGCGACCGGTAAATGTAAGCGAGACCGGTAAATGTAAGAGCGACCGGTAAATGTATGCGCGACCGGTAAATGTATGCGCGACCGGTAAATGTAAGCGAGACCGGTAAATGTAAGCCTGACCAGTAAATGTAAGCCTGACGGTAAATGTATGCACGACCGGTAAATGTAAGCGAGACCGGTAAATATAAGCACGACCGGTAAAAGTAAGCCTGACTGGTAAATGTAAGCGAGACCGGTAAATGTATGCGCGACCGGTAAATGTAAGCGAGACCGGTAAATGTAAGCCTGACCGGTAAATGTAAGCGAGACCAGTAAATGTATGCGCGACCGGTAAATGTAAGCGAGACCGGTAAATGTAAGAGCGACCGGTAAATGTATGCGCGACCGGTAAATGTAAGCGAGACCGGTAAATGTAAGCCTGACCGGTAAATGTAAGCCTGACGGTAAATGTAAGCCCGACCGGTAAATGTAAGCCCGACCGGTAAATGTAAGCCCGACCGGTAAATGTAAGCGCGTGGAAGTCGTGATAGCTCAGTGGATGCGCGTTCGCTTCAGGTGCGAAAGGTCCGGAGTTCGAGCCCCGCTGAAGCCGTTACGATTGTGCCCTTAGGCAAGGCATTTAAATTCCACATTGCCTCTTCTCTCTCCCTCGTGGCGATGGATTCCATCAAGAATGAGGTCTCGAGAGTGATAAATATAAGTTGTAAGAACTTGTTTCACAATCGAGCTAAAATAAACTTGTATAAACTAAATGTAAGCGCGACTGGTAAATGTAAGCCAGACCGTTAAATGTAAGCACGACCGGTAAATGTAAGCCTGACCGGTAAATGTAAGCCTGACCGGTAAATGTAAGCGAGACCGGTAAATGTAAGCCTGACCGGTAAATGTAAGCCTGACCGGTAAATGTAAGCGAGACCGGTAAATGTAAGCACGACCGGTAAATGTAAGCCTGACCGGTAAATGTAAGCCTGACTGGTAAATGTAAGCCTGACCGGTAAATGTAAGCCCGACCGGTAAATGTATGCGAGACCGGTAAAAGTAAGCGCGACCGGTAAATGTAAGCCTGACCGGTAAATGTAAGCACGACCGCTTTATAAATGGCAAATTCAATGCATTTTATATACGAATACCACATGTCAACAATGACCACATTTTTCCTTCCCCCGAGGACGATCCTTACAGATAGGTTTGGCAGTAGTTATATCGTACCTGACTAGTGGCGGCAATGTAACATCTTCCACTTGGTTCTGATCCTCGGCTGCAAGACGTAGCGCTATCTCGCGGTCACGACGCTCTTGTTCAATGATAGCTTGTCTTTCTGCCTGTTCACCATGTTCTTTTTCTTTTTGGGCTCTCATGATTTCCTGTAAAATGTAACAAGTTTAGTCAGCTTTCCTGTAAAACGTAACAAGTTTAGTCAGTTTTCCTGTAAAACGTAACAAGTTTAGTTTTCTGTACATGCTTTCAACCTCTGACAGTGACCTTCAACACTTGCGCTCAGTATATGCTTTCAACCTCTGAAATTGACTTTCAACCCTTGCGCTTTGTACATGCTTTCAACCTCTGACAGTGACCTTCAACCCATGCGCTCTGTATATGCATTCAACCTCTGAAATTGACCTTCAACCCTTGCGCTTTGTACATGCTTTCAACCTCTGACAGTGACCTTCAACCCTTGCACTCTGTACATGCTTTCAACCTCTGACAGTGACCTTCAACCCTTGCACTCTGTACATGCTTTCAACCTCTGACAGTGACCTTCAACCCTTGCGCTCTGTACATGCTTTCAACCTCTGACAGTGACCTTCAACCCTTGCGCTCTGTACATGCTTTCAACCTCTGACAGTGACCTTCAACCCTTGCGCTCTGTACATGCTTTCAACCTCTGACAGTGACCTTCGACCCTTGCGCTCTGTACATGCTTTCAACCTCTGACAGTGACCTTCAACCCTTGCACTCTGTACATGCTTTCAACCTCTGACAGTGACCTTCAACCCTTGCGCTCGGTACATGCTTTCAACCTCTGACAGTGACCTTCAACCCTTGTGCTCGGTACATGCTTTCAACCTCTGACAGTGACCTTCAACCCTTGCGCTCTGTACATTTTCACTATATGGTCAATATTTAATGTAGATTTATTCTATTATCATTCTATTCGCTAAATAGCTCTGGAGCACACATCTTGTGGCACACGCACTCACGGACGGACGGACAGATAGATGGAACAACAATATGAACGGTACCTTGATTTAACCTTTCCATTGTTCTAAAACAAAATAATGTAATGTTTTGTATGATCAGTGGCACGTAATGGAGAGAGTAGAATTCATTCGCATTAGACCACGTCCCAAACACCAAAAAAACGTAGTTTTGTGCGAGATGGATGGATCAGCCAATCGACTTGCTCCACCAATACCCCTTCTCAAACCTTGTTTAGTGCATAAAGAAACTTTTAGGTTAAAGTTTTCAGATGTTATTGAAATCAATTTCCCATTATGACATAAAAACTGGGAAATGATTAACCCTTTCCCTCATAATAAAACAGTCATATCAGGTTCTCCAGCCCAATACCTTAACTATGTAATAGCTTATCAGCTACCAATAGATAAGAAACCAATAACTGTACACTGTCCCCATAAGGTATTTCAGGAAAAACTGATAAAATGACCCCTATCATGTTTAACGCTGATTTCCCTGATAAAAACTTACTTTAATATATTTATGGTAAGAATAAAAAAAATTGGAAAATAAATGATGTTTTCAACGATATAATTTTTAGTATTTACTGAGATACGGGGGTGTAAATATTGGACATGCAGGTTTTGGAGAATAATTATTATATTCGACTATATTTGTTTATTTAAACTGAATTTTGGTCAATGTAAAGTTTGTAGAGAATAAAATTCTCTTTCTAACAGTATATCAAACTCATATTTGTATGGTAAGCCTGTCTTTTTCAATTAGGTTATAAAGACAATGAATGTCCTAATATCTGGATATTGAGACAGATACAGCCATGCTAGATTTTTCAGGGTATGTTGTATATATAGCTATATGTCCATTTTTTTCAAGATATTTCTATCAAGTAAAGACATTTGGAAAGTAGACACTTTTACCTTTTCACTGCTGTAAAAATCATCAAAAATAATGTATAGGCATTGGTGTTTACACACAAACTGAATGAATACAGTAGGCCTAATGATTATTTTTCACACCGATTCTGGAAGTCATAAATTTTAATTGGCTTTGATGTGTCCTGTGTATTGTGTTGACATATATATACATGTATATATACAAGTTTCATTTACCTTGATCACAGAACATTTATTGCCCTGGGAGGCAATAAAACAATAAACAGAAAACCAGTGTTTTCACAGCTGCTGTCAAACACCGTCAATTATGCAAATGTGATCAATGGCATAATGCCTGTGATCTATGCATGTATTAAATTTGATTGGTTGTCTCATTATAAAGCACACATTTTCAGAAATTGAAATTATCATTAACAAACCCAGTAATTTTCCATGATAAATAAATTCCTTGTTAAACTCTGTGACTTACTGCATATGCCGCTTTGATCTTTATGTTAACAAATAAGTAAAAAAGTCGTAACCTCAGGAATTTCAGAAAATTAAACCAGCCTAGAGCTACATAGTACACTAAAGTCTTGTCTATTACATATATCTATTTTTAGAATGCCCAAGTAATTTATATAACACCTGTAGGAGATATTTTTAATTGACGATTGCCGTAGAATTTCAAATGTAAGCATCATTGTTTTTCAAAATAAATCATTATATAAATGTCCAAAATATTAGATAATGCTCTTCTAAAGATAAAATTTGCAATCTTTAGGTTTTGTTTTAGAACTCCAAAACTGCAGGCGTGATGGTTTTAAAACGGACACGTAAAAACACGTATATATCAGGTGACTGGTATAGTCGTATATATATGTATTTATCAGGTGCCCGATAACACGTAGAAATACGTATATATAAGGTAGTCGTAGCACACGTAGAAATACGTATATATCAGGGAATGGGTTAAGCATCGCCTGAATTGTTTCGACAAATTTAGAGTGACCACATCTGTTAATAATAATGTTTGTAGTCACAAAGCTCCAGAGCTATCATGTGTTTGGTTGGTGGTTTTATTGCCATACTAAGCTCGTACACTTCTCCCATGTAACAAGCAACAGAGTTGCGTAACCATTTTTTCATGTGTATACATAACATATTCATATTCAGATATTTGCCACTGATGCATACAAAACAAATTCATGTAAACAAAAGATCTACGTTCATGCATGACATAAGGCGTGTTTGCTGAATAATAAAACGCACATGCTGTGTGACCAATGAAAAAATGTGCATTGGTACGCGTGTACTGTAATGACATGTATAGATCTCACAGAATTTACGTAAAAATACTTACAACCGTCATAGGAATCTAAAAATAACAATATTGGGCATAATTGTGATTGTTTGCATTGGGGACCGAGTGTATGGAGCAAACAATCCATCAGTGAAGATTAGGATTACAGAGCAGGGCTAAAGTAAAATTATAAATAAGTTGGATATAAATATATGCGTAAATAGTATCAGTTGCCAAGCACAATGACAAACAAAAAGTAATGCTACAAGATTCTATACAAATTCAAGATGGCCACCATGCATCGATCCAGCATTTCAGATCAGCAATAGATTTAGAAATTTTTCAATTCCTAGAGTGTGTGGAGACCATCTTGGATTTTGCATTGCTAAATCTTTTAATTATCTTTCATCTACTAGTCATTCCGATGTCACCGTAAAAGTTTCGAATTAATAATCACGATGTGACATTTTAACTTTTATTAACTTTTTTAATAACATTGCTAAATGGGCTATTGGGGTTTTTTCCTTATGGATTATTGTTAGTGTGCGACACCATAATGAGCTGGGGTTTTCCTGTGTGTGTTTTACGTTTATTTATCGTCGCTACCGGTTGCCCATATGAGTGACGCCTCCTGAAGAGATTAGTCATTTTAGATTTTGGAGGATAGTGCAATAATACAGACAGAGACCCATTCCAGAATCTCCTCTGGTTCTTTTACGTGCACGGTGTAAAGCACCGGCACGAGACCTCGGTTTAACGTCCCATCTGAAAAACTGTTAATTTTATTAGGGTCAGACAGGGGATCGAACCTGCGATCAATGGATTACCAGTCCAACATGTTACCACTGCACTATAGATCCGTCTGTCAAGAGCTGGGGATGGTTGGCTTCATCTATTTATACACTACACATTTACACAAGTGTGGGCACAATTACATTTTCATATTAATTAAAATCTTTGAATATATGATACAAATTCAATTTTGTATGTTTGTTTTTGTGTTTTGTTGCGTCTTTTGACCTGCTACAAAAGACCTGCTCCATATTAGAAATAAAGAACTGTTTTGCCTTAATTATAAGACACATATCAGATAAATATTACATGTATTTACACTTAGAAATATACACGGTTATGTTTGTGGGAGCTCACATTGATTTGTATATAATGTATGCATTATGTTTGCAATGCTAACTGTATATAATATGTATGTATGTCCTCATGGGCTTGAAAGCTTAACTGGAATTTAATAAACAATGTATATGTCTATTATAATTGACCTATATACCTGTTGTTTCTTCTCCTCAACATCCCTCTTCTTTCTCTCCTCTTCTTCCTTCTTCCTCTTTGCTTCCATTTCTACTTTTCTGTACAAACAATGCGTCAATTTACAATTAGAATATTCATCAACAAAATCTGTTCAGCTACTTTATAAACAACTAAAGTTACAGTGGAGCTGGCTTTTACAAATGCAATATATGTACAATGTTCAGGGGAAAAAGCATGAATATTTATTTATTCATACTTTGAGTCTTTCTTCATGAACATGGTGTTTTATCTTGATTCATATAACGTTAATTTATGACAATTTTTAAAATTAAATATGAACATTCTGTATTTTTCAAATGGTAAAAAACAAATAAAATGGCATTCTGGGTGGCACAAGGTGGATACCACCCGCCTCCGATTTTGATGCCATTCTGCACTTGTTGATACTCAAGAAAAATTCTGTTACAATACAAACAAAATGTACTTACAATTTTCGGTCTACTTCCTCTTGTTTCCTCTTCATCTCTTCCTCCTCCTTTCTCTTCCTCTCTCGTTCCATCTCCTCCTGGATCTTCCTCAGTCGTTCTTGTTCCTCCTTCACCTTCTGTTTCTCTAGCTGGTTCTTCAGGTCGTCAAGGTTACGGTTCATCTTGTTGACGAGTTCTTGATGAGCGTTGTTCATCTGATCACGAGTCATGTCCGTTGTCTGAAACATAAATGCATGATGAGCGTTGTTCACAAGATCCTGGGCCATGTTCGTTGTCTGAAACATAAATGCATGATGAGCATTTTTCATCTGATCATGGGCCATGTTAGTTGTCTGAAACATAAATGCATGATGAGCGTTGTTCACAAGATCCTGGGCCATGTTCGTTGTCTGAAACATAAATGCATGATGAGCGTTGTTCATCTGATCACGGGCCATGTTCGTTGTCTGAAACATAAATGCATGATGAGCGTTGTTCACAAGATCCTGGGCCATGTTCGTTGTCTGAAACATAAATGCATGATGAGCATTGTTCACAAGATCCTGGGCCATGTTCGTTTTCTGAAACATAAATGCATGATGAGCATTGTTCATCTGATCCCGGGTCATGTTCGTTGTCTGAAACATAAATGCATGATGAGCATTGTTCATCTGATCCTGGGTCATGTTCGTTGTCTGAAACCTAAATGCATGATGAGCATTGTTCATCTGATCCTGGGTCATGTTCGTTGTCTGAAACATAAATGCATGATGAGCGTTGTTCACAAGATCCTGGGCCATGTTCGTTGTCTGAAACATAAATGCATGATGAGCGTTGTTCACAAGATCCTGGGTAATGTTCGTTGTCTGAAACATAAATGCATGATGAGCGTTGTTCACAAGATCCTGGGCCATGTTCGTTGTCTGAAACATAAATGCATGATGAGCATTGTTCACAAGATCCTGGGCCATGTTCGTTGTCTGAAACATAAATGCATGGATGAAAGGAATGACAAATCTATTGTTTCAGGTATTAACAACTAAGATTTTCAAGCTGGTACAGATATTGGCAGTATTGATGATGGTGATGATGATGATGATGGTGATGGTGATGGTGATGATGGGTATATAACATTTTGCGAATAAACTCTAAGAAGTTGTTTTAATCCAAGAATGTGACAGCCCAAACAACGATGCTAACTAACATTCGTAGCTATAGAAAAAAGCACAGTATTCAGAACACGGAACAAAATACAAATGTACTAAACCACATACCCTGATTTTCTGTATCAGTTCGCCAAGTGCAGTTTCTATTTCCTTGACTTTGGCTCTCGCAGAATCCTTATCTTTCTTCATCTTCGACACAATATCATTCATCAAGGCCACTTGATTCATTGTGGCCTTCACCTTCTTAATTGTCTCGTACCTGAATGATAGATGGCTCATGTCATATATCATATGCACGTCAATAACAGGGCTAATCCTAGTGGCAACATGGGTGAAATAGTTGCCCTAGCGACGCTCACTTCGCTTTTGTTTTTGTTTTCCAATTTACATACAAAATCATGTCCAGTATGATACACTGGCCAGTATTTTTGTTGTTGAAATTTATTAAATAATACCATTTAACTCATTGCATACTGGGTAAAATAAAGGCTATAAATAGATCAAATAATTGTAGCAGCTTGACAATTCAGTAATGTGTTTTTCTTGTTTGTACCTGAAAACTCTGGAAATATGTCATGGAATTTTATGTTATATGTTATATTTCGGGTTTTACGCCTGCATCAGCACCATTTCGGGCTATATCGCCGGCGGGCAGTTTACTTAACAACACCTTTCCTGGGCAGGCTCCAGCGGTTAACCAGTACTTGGGTGCACCAACCTCCATAAGAAACTGCCAACTTTTTCATATAATTGAGACACGGCCTGAGCGGGGCTCGAGTCATGGAATTTAATTAACCGACATGAGAATGACACAATTCTAATGAAATTGCATGACATATTTAACACTTATTTTCACCGCTAGCATGCAAAGAGATAAGTGCAGATCAATATCTTACTTCTCCCAAAAATTCTGACTAAGGGATTATGAATTTGAGCCCGTCACAACCAGTGATGACACTCTTACATAATACACTTAAATCCACATTGTCTCTTCTCTCATCCTCATAGCGAGGATTCCAGGAATGTGACCCTCAGAGCGATTAAGCTAATATTCTAAAAACACGTACAGTTATCGGAAATAAGCTAAACATACACTTGATTAAAACTAAAGCCCAAGCCATAATAGGTACATGTATATGTTCTACTTATTAAAACTTCCAATGATCAGGATAAATGATTATCCTACAATTTGTGTGTGTGTTTTACGTTTATTTATCGTCGCTACCGGTTGCCCATATGAGCGACACCTCCTGAAGAGATTAGTCATTTTAGATTTTTGGAGGATAGTGCAATGATAGACAGAGACCCATTCCAGATTCTCCTCTGGTTCTTTTGCGTGCACGGTGTAAAGCACCGACACGAGACCTCGGTTTAACGTCCCATCTGAAAGACTGTTAATTTTATTAGGGTCAGACCGGGGTATCGAACCTGCGATCCCTGGATTACCAGTCCAGCGTGTTACCACTGGACTACAGATCCTACAAAACAACACAGTCGGAATTTATATATGAATGGCAGGTTCACTAACAATGTTCATATATGATCATACAATACACGACATTCCAGGGTGCATGCAATTATTGTGTGTTTGTTTGTTCTGTTTGTTTTGGGTTTAAAGTTGCACCAATAACTTAGGTCATACAATGACTCTTCAGCCAGTATTGGTGGAGGAAGACCCTGTGTGCCACTCCATGCAGTATTGCAGGCACAGACGGGCACTCGGGTAGAACCACAGATCAACCACCAAGCAAGCTTGATAGATTCCTCATATGAACATGGTGAGGTATATTGGTGGAGGAAGACTCAGTGTGCCCCTCCATGCAGTATTGCAGGCACAGACGGGCACCCGGGTAGAACCAATGATCAAAAATCTGTAATTTCTGTATGTAATCACAAGACATTCCAAGGTACATGAAATTATAAAAAATCTGTAATTTCTGTATGTAATCACAAGACATTCCAAGGTACATGAAATTATAAAAAATCCTTAATTTCTGTATGTAATCACAAGACATTCCAAGGTACATGAAATGATAAAAAATCCTTAATTTCTGTATGTAATCACAAGACATTCCAAGGTACATGAAATGATAAATAAATCCTTAATTTCGGTATGGAATCACAAGACATTCCAAGGTACATGAAATGATAAATAAATCCTTAATTTCGGTATGGAATCACAAGACATTCCAAGGTACATGAAACGATAAATAAATCCTTAATTTCGGTATGGAATCACAAGACAGTCGAGACACATAAAGCGATAATAAAATCCTCAATTTGTGACATATATCAGGTGACTTACTTCGGTTTGAACTTTCTAGCCACGACCCACATTTTGATCGTCTTCTGTATCGTGATCAATCTCTCTCTCCTCCACTCTATCTTGTTCTTTACTGAAATCATAGAATTATTTATATGTGTATAAGTATTAAAAGTTTAAACTTTATTTATTTTACAACGATTGCGAAGCAAGTTTTAACAACTTATATTAATCACTCTCGTTGGCGCGGATGAAAGCGTAAATGTGGTCATACATGTGGGAGGAAACCGGAGTACCCGGAGAAAAAACCAACTTATCCGATCTGGCAACCACCGTATCATCTAACATACTTCCTGGTCCGAGGAGCGAACCCGGGTTGCATTGGTGAGAAGCGAGCGTGCTAACCACTGCGCTAATCGGCCAACAATGTATAAGTATTGCACATGCTAATCAGTAGACGTTACTAAATCTGACTGTTGCACACTATTTACATCCATAATTTCAGAATTTAGAATCAAAGAGAATAGTGGAATAGATCTACAAACAAACTCGTTTGTTCGCCTTCGTTGCCACAGTTGGGCAGTCTAAATTCTCTGCAAACTTCCAGTTTATTCTTGTATTTCTTTTAAACTGCATAGAACAATAAAACAGCTGAAAAAATGTCAAAATTAAGATCGTGCATGAAGCTAGGTAGTGTGACAATATTATAGCTAATTAGCATGATCTTACAATGTGTAATACAATATAGAATGATAAACCTTATAACACACTGTCGCTGATTAGTCAAGCATGTTATTAGAACTCTCCTGTTAACTCTATCAGGAAACAGCAATAAATTATACGTGAATTCTCAGCCAATTGCAGGAGTATGGCGAGCTGATTATTTGTTCTTATCCAGGAAAAAAATAATTAATAATATTTTATTGCATTTTTTCATACAATACATTACATATATACATACAATACTAAGAACAAATCAGAGATTAATATGTAATTATATGATTGCACTATACGATGCATTTGTTTTGTCAAGGGGGGAAAAAACAAATGGGTTGAAAATGTGGGTTGCCTTCCCTTTGCAACAACAAACTGACCTCCCAGTTGTAAATAGAAAATGATTGTTGGCCAGTAATGAAAGCAAATAATATATAATGAGATTTTATTGAGATTCAACGACGCTGCATTACTGCTGTCATATAATATAGTTTGCAAAACTTACATTTGATAACAGACAGAGTACACCACTGTGCCTTCTTCCATCTTGAACACAACAGCCACCGACGCACCTTGGCCACAAGTGCAGCCAAATTCTCTGGATCACTCTTCATGATCTGATCAAACTCGGCAAACTTTCCCGGTTTAAAAAACACCTTGGTCAAACCAAATTTGAAATCCCGGTCATCGAGGCCTAGAGCTTTAAATAATGCCTGGAAAACAATAGTTAATTCTTGAATGGTCTATTGTGTCTATTTCAGTAATTGATCTTAACTTCAACCCTTTAACTCTTTCATCGCCAATGTCGCATAAAGGCGACTTTGTAAAAAAGTAGAGAACCCGATCGGACAGAACAGAACATGCCGTCTGATCAGGCTATATGCTGGTTGCTCTTCAGACAGTGGAGCTAAAGCACCTGTCCGAATAGCAAACAACATAGATCCTGATCAGACGCGGCGCTATGCCGTGGCTGATCTGGATCTATGTTGTTTGCACATGCTCTGAATTTATTCGGCGCTGAAAGAGTTAATGCCTGGAAAACAATAGTTAATTCTTGAATGGTCTATTGTGTCTATTTCAGTAATTGATCTTAACTTCAACCCTTTAACTCTTTCATCGCCAATGTCGCATAAAGGCGACTTTGTAAAAAAGTAGAGAACCCGATCGGACAGAACAGAACATGCCGTCTGATCAGGCTATATGCTGGTTGCTCTTCAGACAGTGGAGCTAAAGCACCTGTCCGAATAGCAAACAACATAGATCCTGATCAGACGCGGCGTTATGCCGTGGCTGATCTGGATCTATGTTGTTTGCACATGCTCTGAATTTATTCGGCGCTGAAAGAGTTAATGCCTGGAAAACAATAGTTAATTCTTGAATGGTCTATTGTGTCTATTTCAGTAATTGATCTTGACTTCAACCCTTTAATGGCTTTCCCCATTCATAGGTAGTGCCTATTTCATACTATTAATCACTCTCGTTGGTGCGAATAACAGCATATTTGTGCTCATTCATGTGGCTGGACACCAAAGTACCCAGAGAAATCCACCTGTCCGATCTGGCGACTACAGTACCATCTAATATATACTTCAGTCCGAGGATCAAACATGGGTTGCATTGGTGAGAAGCGAGCGTTCTAACCACTACGCTAATCAGACAGAGCTTAAAGTTGCACCAACAGCTTAGGTTATACGGCGACTTTCCAGCTATTATTGGTCGAGGAAGACCCCGGATTCGCCTTCGAGCAGTATTTCAGACTCGGACGGGCACTAGGGTAGAACTGACGTTCAACAAGCCAGGTGGATAACTTCCTAACGTGAAAGATTTCGACATCCCTAGCTAAATCAATAGCCTCTACTTCTGCTGAAAATATAGACGCATGATCAGGTAGTCGTAATTTAGAATTATGTAATTTACTGACAGCAGCACAGCCAACTATATTGGTGTATAATCCGAAAACATGGTTCTGATTTCATTTAATTTTGATTTAAACATTAGCGGGTTAGTATATGATTTCAGGTTATCATGAAGTTGTAAAATAACGTTGGGTTTAGTCAGGTCAAAAGGGGCTATATCTGATATAAAAGTTTCATGAACATTGTCAATGTTAAAATTATGTTAAAATGTTATGAATAGCTTCCTCGATGCGAAGCGTAAGAGGACGTTTCGCCTCATAGGAAGTTTCATTGTCTAGATCAAACACGACTTTGTACGCTGGATTTCTTGGGTTTGATTTAAGCTTAAAGGCATATTGTAGAGATAATTGTTCATGTCTGAGGTAAAGGGATGGTTCATTTGCTTCTACATATAAACTAGCTATTGGTGATGTTCTGAAAGCTCCGAGTGCAAGTCGTAAGCCTTGGTGATGTATTGGGTCAAGTGTTTTGATATATGATGGTCTGGCTGATCCATACACAATTGATCCATAATCCATAATCGAGTTTGGAACGAACTAGCACTCAATACAGTCTAAGAAGGACCTTTTGATCAGCTCCCCAGTCCGTATGAGCTACTACTTTGATCAGCTCCCCAGTCCGTATGAGCTACTACTTTGATCAGCTCCCCAGTCCGTATGAGCTACTACTTTGATCAGCTCCCCAGTCCGTATGAGCTACTACTTTGATCAGCTCCCCAGTCCGTATGAGCTACTACTTTGATGAGGTTCATTGTCTTCATTACACACTGGACCACTTACCCGTCTTATTCTTAATATTTTCTGCAGAGGACGAAATTTTATCATAAAGACTATTATAGTAATAGACTGTACTTGATCCAGTCTTAAAACTTATCTTCAATGTACCAAATAACCTCTCCTTAATTTATCGGTCTAGCTTAAGCACGGGAACATACCTTGCAGAAGAGTCTGGGGTCAAGGCGAGCTAGGTCCGGCGGCAGGTACTTCTTGTACATGTTATACAGCTCAGAAAACTGGGTTCGTGAAGGAAAGCCTTGCTGCATGAGATCCAGCACCGAGTTCATTCCTGAAATACCGAGCATGAAAGTAAGTCAAATTTATCTTTGTTGTGAAGTATGGTTTTATTAAGGCATACTAACAGAATTTAAATTATCCCTTTACCACATACAGACATCATGTTATAGCATGCCTGCCATATTTCTAGCATTGGAACCAGCATTGGTGTCGAAATCTCTGGCATTCAAAAAAATGTAGGCATAAAAAAATGCTATTTTAATCTTTAGCGCCTTTATTACGAATACATGGGTGAACCGTACACAGATTTATAGTACATCCATTGTATACAGTTTTATAACTCTGGACTTATTAATGGCTTCTATGCAAGAATGTTAGAATCTACATATCTCGGTGGCAGCAGCAGAAACTTCAGGTTTATTATTCGATGCTCTCTGCTAACTTTTGTCATTTCTAAATGTCCTCATAGCGCAACTACCTATGTGATTTCAAAGATCTCAGGCACCGACACAAGTCTATGTCAGGCATGTTCAAGGTGGGAATGAGTTGTAGTTATTGTGTGGCAACAGAACTGAACAATTTGACTTTAAAATAAAAGTACAAACATGACATATGGAAACATTATGTTATGTTATATTTCGGGTTTTACGCCTGCATCAGCACCATTTTGGGCTATATCGCCGGCGGGCAGTTTACTTAACAACACCTTTCCTGGGCAGGCTCCAGCGGTTAACCAGTACTTGGGTGCACCAACCTCCGTAAGAAACTGCCAACTTTTTCATATAAATGAGACACGGCCTGAGCGGGGCTCGAACCCGTGACCATCAGTGATGATAGGTTACAGTGGTATACAAGTCAGCGACCTTAACCACTCGACCACGGAGGCGGACGACATATGGAAACAAATCTTTCAAACATGCTGGCATCAAATCCCAGGTGTTCGAGTCTGTTGTTGATCCATGAAGCATACAATTTGTATGTTCATAACATCATTCACTCTGCTCCAGTTTGCCAAGTCTGTACCGCCAATAGCTAACATAAGGGTTACCTCTGTCTGAATGTTTGTCTGCGCCACTTCTGTCGCCAATTAAAAAAACTTGGAGCCAACTAAGAGCCATAGAGTTCACAAATAAATATTTGAAGCCATGTATTTGACAAAACATGTGCCAAAAAAAGAAGAAAAAAGTTGTGCCAAATATTGGCGCCAATTCACAAAATTTAGCGCCAATATTTGTTTTTTGTCCCAATTGACATCGGGAACCCTGAACATGTACCAGACATGTGCAGTCACAATATAACTATATACATGAATAAGAACGGTACTCACAAATAGTGCACCGATCAAGTATCACAGTTGATAAATTACACTATATCACTGCAAAGGACATGGTCACGAATCTGTTGATCACAACTTATAGACACTCTATGAAATAATATCAAGCACTTTAATTCAATCCATGTATCTGTGATTTCTACAAGAAAGGCACAATCATTGTCATCAATCTATCCTCCTTAGATGTCAAACTCCTCATATTCCTGCTATAATGTCTAGTTCAGTAATTGTTTGTTTGTTTTGGGGGTTGAAGTCGCACCAACAGCTTAGGTCACATGGCGACTCTCCAGCTAATATTGGTGGAGGAAGACCCCCCTCCGAGCAGTATTTCAGGTGCGGACGGGCACACTGGTAGAACAACCTACCTTCCGGAAGCCAGCTAAGCAGCTTACTCACATGAAAGAATTTGACAAACACAGTGGAATTTGAACCTACAGAAGTGAGGGGCAAGTAATTTAATGTCAACGACCGTAACAACTCGTGGGGCCCCCCCAATTAATTATTATTATAATTATTACACTCAGTCCAACCCCTCGCAGGGATTGAGGTATATTCCACCTATAATGTCTAGTTCAGTAATTGATATTGGCTTTCCCCGTTGATTGGCAGTGCCTATTTCATATGACCTAATATTGACAAAGATACATATATTTACTTACCAGCACATTCCAGCTGACTGAGTATAGATGCTCCCTCCGCCAAGTGATCCGCCATTTTACTGTTCGGCTTTATACAACGCACAAAGTTTGTCCCCTGTTGTAAATCAAATATATCAAACTGAAGATTCCAAAGGGAATATATGCCAACATGTGATGGCGTTCTCTATTTCATTATTTCAATTTTACAATTTTACAAATTCACATGTTCCACTTCTATACATAAAGTTGAAATTGGGAAATTGTGATGTTGAAATCGTGGTATGATAAATTAGTGAATAATAAATCAGTTCTTCGTAGAAATGTATACATTGACCATTCATCCTGAAACAGTATCTTTTATTTCCCCAATACATTGATACACACTACACTAAGATTTGTTTTGGGGTTTAAAGTCAGATCGACTGCTTAGGCCATATAGCGACTTTCAAGCTATGTATGCCAATCCGAGCAGTATTTCGGGCATCCAGGTAGAATCACCAACCACCAATAAAGTTAAACACAGTATCATTCAGTTCCCCCATACATTGATACACGACAATAAAATTAATCTATGAATACATTGATACATACAACGCTAAAGTTGAAAGATACATACTTCAGTAGCCTAAATGAAAACTCCACTATATGTTTACATTCAGTTTACTGCTACATTGATAATACTACGCTAATGTTGAAATATACATAATTCAGTAGTCTAAATGAAAACTATACTGTATTTAGCTTTAAGTTTACCAATACATTGATAATACTACGCTAATGTTGAAATATATATACTTCAGTAGTCTAAATGAAAACTATACTGTATTTAGCCTTTAGTTTACCGATACATTCATAATACTACGCTAATGTTGAAATATATATACTTCAGTAGTCTAAATGAAAACTATACTGTATGTAGTCTTCAGTTTACCGATACATTGATAATACTACGCTAATGTTGAAATATACATACTTCAGTAGTCTAAATGAAAACTATACTGTATGTAGTCTTCAGTTTACCGATACATTGATAATACTACGCTAATGTTGAAATATATATACTTCAGTAGTCTAAATGAAAACTATACTGTATTTAGCCTTTAGTTTACCGATACATTCATAATACTACGCTAATGTTGAAATATATATACTTCAGTAGTCTAAATGAAAACTATACTGTATGTAGTCTTCAGTTTACCGATACATTGATAATACTACGCTAATGTTGAAATATACATACTTCAGTAGTCTAAATGAAAACTATACTGTATGTAGTCTTCAGTTTACCGATACATTGATAATACTACGCTAATGTTGAAATATATATACTTCAGTAGTCTAAATGAAAACTATACTGTATGTAGTCTTCAGTTTACCGATACATTCATAATACTACGCTAATGTTGAAATACATACTTCAGTAGTCTAAATGAAAACTATACTGTATGTAGTCTTCAGTTTACAGATACATTCATAATACTACGCTAATGTTGAAATACATACTTCAGTAGTCTAAATTAAAACTATACTGTATGTAGTCTTCAGTTTACCGATACATTCATAATACTACGCTAATGTTGAAATATACATACTTCAGTAGTCTAAATGAAAACTATACTGTATGTAGTCTTCAGTTTACCGATACATTGATAATACTACACTAAATTAAATGATACATACACTGATACATACAAACCTGTCTTAATCCTTTCCTTCATAGAGATTTAGGTTAATATACTATTATATCTCCATACAAACGAAAGCCATTTAGCTATCATACAGTGTATAAGTAGTTGCCATATCTATCCCACCTCCATAGATATTACTGGGACTACATGAGATTCTGACCTTTATTATGAACATTGGTTTGGATACTACCTTGTCAATGTATGTTGTATTGGTAATGGCATCAAGAGCTGCTTCTATGAAGGAAATGGTTAAGCAGCCAGTTATTGGAATCACAGAAAATGGCAGCTTAGCAGAGGTGGCTGCTTAATAGAGGGCAAATCTATAATAAAACAACATATTGGGAATCTGAAATCTGGCTGCTTAATGGAGGTGACCACTAACACAGATTTGAAGTTAAACTATACATACAGTAGCCTTCAGTTTCTCCATTAGCACTACGAGCTGAGATCGGAACTTGCTCCCAACGCTTATGAAGTTCAGTTTTCCGGTCGAGATCTCAACGGCTTCAAACATCTGCTTCACTAAGGTGTTGTTGCTCTCACGGAACAGGAACTCGAGTGATGCATGTAGGGCGTCATTGTTCTTCTCTATAAATTGTGTCTGAAATATACATGTTTTATTGTTTGTATATACAGTTAAAGCTGTCTTAAACAGCCAGTAAATGGTAGTGAGACTGGCTGCTTGGCACATGTGGTTGCTTAATAGAGGTCAACTATATATGAAGATACCAGTTTTGGAATCTGGAAGATGTCTGTTTGACACAGATGACTGCTAAATAGAGGTCAACTATATATGAAGATACCAGTTTTGGAATTTGGAAGATGTCTGTTTGACACAGATGACTGCTAAATAGAGGTCAACTATATATGAAGATACCAGTTTTGGAATTTGGAAGATGTCTGTTTGACACAGATGACTGCTAAATAGAGGTCAACTATATATGAAGATACCAGTTTTGGAATTTGGAAGATGTCTGTTTGACACAGATGACTGCTAAATAGAGGTCAACTATATATGAAGATACCAGTTTTGGAATCTGGAAGATGTCTGTTTGACACAGATGACTGCTAAATAGAGGTCAACTATATATGTTTGTTTTTTGGGGTTTAAGTCGCACCAACAGCTAAGGTCATATGATGGTGGAAGACCCGGGTGCGCCTGCGATTTCTGGCACGGATGGGAATTCGGGTAGAACATTAGGTTTGACTTACAAGGGACCACGCAAATGGTAAAACATGTTTGGTTAAAGTGCACTTACAAAGGGCACGATGGTGTAATCAAAATAGTGGCCATTAGAGATAGGACTGGAGATTGTATTCGTATACGGTCTGTAGTTCAGGTTAGAATGTATTTGTTTACTGGACATTATCTGGAGATCCACTGACAATATATGCCATTAAGTTTCAGCTACATCAAACATTATTTTCAGACTTTTTATTGTTTTAAAACTGTTTTATAATAGCAATGAGACCATGAACTTACCGTATGGTAACACACAGCACCAGCAAAATGTCGGATCAGAAAACCTTCGTCATCCCGCACATCTCGATGCGACTTCAATTTGGACTTCCGTGGAATCTGTGAAGATAAAATAAAAATAATAATAGACTTCATTTAACAAGAGAACTCATTTTGAACAATTAATTCAATCCCCAATGAGGTACACATATCGATTCAACTTCAATTTGAACGTCCGTGGAATCTGTGATGATAAATCAAACTATTACTAATGATAATGACACGTGTGAACAATCCAGTCATTCCACTATAAATAGGCCATCATAAAAGCAAATGTTCCAGTGATAAGATTGGTGGGGCTGGAGAATTGGATTTAGCCGGCATCCAATGAAAACCTTTGTAACATCTGGCATAGGCGGCTTTGGATCCGAGACCAAACTACTCATCAGATCACTGTGGCTTGATGAAACACACTCGACGCAGGCACATAGTAAACTTTGCTGGTGTTATACAGTTGTAAACTTGCTGGAGTTATACAGTTGTAAACTTGCTGGTGTTATACAGTTGTAAACATGCTGGTGTTATACAGTTGTAAACTTGCTGGTGTTATCCAGTTGTAAACTTGCTGGTGTTATCCAGTTGTAAACCTGCTGGTGTTATACAGTTGTAAACTTGCTGGTATTATCCAGTTGTAAACTTGCTGGTGTTATACAGTTGTAAACTTGCTGGTGTTATACAGTTGTAAACTTGCTGGTGTTATCCAGTTGTAAACTTGCTGGTGTTATACAGTTGTAAACTTGCTGGTGTTATACAGTTGTAAACTTGCTGGTGTTATACAGTTGTAAACTTGCTGGAGTTATACAGTTGTAAACTTGCTGGTGTTATACAGTTGTAAACATGCTGGTGTTATACAGTTGTAAACTTGCTGGTGTTATCCAGTTGTAAACTTGCTGGTGTTATCCAGTTGTAAACCTGCTGGTATTATCCAGTTGTAAACTTGCTGGTGTTATACAGTTGTAAACTTGCTGGTGTTATACAGTTGTAAACTTGCTGGTGTTATACAGTTGTAAACTTGCTGGTGTTATACAGTTGTAAACTTGCTGATGTTATACAGTTGTAAACTTGCTGGTGTTATACAGTTGTAAACTTGCTGGTGTTATACAGTTATAAACTTGCTGGTGTTATACAGTTGTAAACTTGCTGGTGTTATCCAGTTGTAAACTTGCTGGTGTTATACAGTTGTAAACTTGCTGGTATTATCCAGTTGTAAACTTGCTGGTGTTATCCAGTTGTAAACCTGCTGGTGTTATCCAGTTGTAAACCTGCTGGTGGTATCCAGTTGTAAACTTGCTGGTGTTATCGTAAACTTGCTGGTGTTATACAGTTGTAAACTTGCTGGTGTTATCCAGGTGTAAACTTGCTGGTGTTATCCAGTTGTAAACTTGCTGGTGTTATACAGTTGTAAACCTGCTGGTGTTATCCAGTTGTAAACCTGCTGGAGTTATCCAGTTGTAAACCTGCTGGAGTTATCCAGTTGTAAACCTGCTGGAGTTATCCAGTTGTAAACCTGCTGGAGTTATCCAGTTGGTCGTCATGGTGTTCATACAATACACTGGAACCCAATATTCCACAATCCAACTGTTTACCTTCATAATTAGATTGAATCCCAAAGTTCAGTCCCAAAGCACTAACAACAGTGCGCTGCACGTGATATGTACAAATACAATTCACATTACACAACTCCAATCATAAAGTCTTGTTTCACACGTTACATATACTTAGAATTAACATGATGAATTATGGAATCAAAACATTCACTTCTGTTGGTATCGAAGAGATGCAGCAATCCCACGATGAGATCGTAGTTGCCAATTACACGATGAGATAGCAGTTGCCAATTACACGATGAGATAGCAGTTGCCAATTACACGATGAGATCGTAGTTGCCAATTACACGATGCAATGGTATTTAAGAAATAATAAGTATCAACCGTGGTATATCGCAGAATAACCCTAGTTTGTCGTTCTTATGCGTAGAAATATATCACTCAGGCCATATACCACGGTTGATACTTATTATTTCGATTGTAACATGACTTACTTCTAATAATTTTAAAGGAGTATTTTCTTCAAACGCCGCTGCATTTGGCTTTCGAAATTTCCTTCCGCGTAAGGGGTGATGACATTATTTTTTATGGAAAATATCAATCTAGTGCATAAATGAACAAAAGTTGTAACTGATCAATAATTTTATTTATTTTGTCAAATAAAACTGTACAGAATAGTAACTGAAACGTTACTTAACAGAAAAACAAGACGGACAAGAGATTATCTGACTCTAAAAATAGCTCACTTCCGTGAATTCCCACGGTATCTTTTACAAACATCACGTGACTTTCATTCATAAAACTTTACACGCATTGTATAAATGGAATAGCCAAAACACGGTGCGCGCGCAGCATAGTTCAAGGTAGGTATATTGCAGAATAATCCGAGGTAGATTTTACTCTACAAGTATGTATGTTATTAGCTGGGTCATGTTAGAATATACAATAGTATTACACAAGGGAATTATACGGTCCACATTCTAATTAGCCAGGTGCCATGCAGTCACACAGGGATATATATAGACAATAAGTAAATGTTTGCTCTGATTATATGAATATAGTTTATACAAATATATTTTAGCTCGATTGCGAAACAAGTTCTTAAAACTTATATTAATCACTCTTGAGACCTCATTCCTGATGGAATCCATCACCACGAGGGAGAGAGAAGAGAAAAAGTGGAATTTAAATGCCTTGCCTAAGGGCACAATCGTAACGCCTGCGGGGCTCGAAATCCGGACCTTTCGCACCTGAAGCGAACGCTATCACGACTTCCACGATTAGATGAATATCAGATATATATCTGAAGATGGGGAATATTATGCTTGTAATTTAGATTAGGCAACATTGATTCAAATGTATATTTAAGTACATATTATATTAGGTTATATTTATATTTCGGGTTTTACGCCTGCATCAGCACCATTTCGGGCTATATCGGCGGCGGGCAGTTTACTTAACAACACCTTTCCTGGGCAGGCTCCAGCGGTTAACCAGTACTTGGGTGCACCAACCTCCGTTATGTTATATTTATATATGCTATATATCGGGCTATACGCCTGCATCAGCACCATTTCGGGCTATATCGGCGGCGGGCAGTTTACTTAACAACACCTTTCCTGGGCAGGCTCCAGCGGTTAACCAGTACTTGGGTGAACCAACCTCCGTAAGAAACTGCCAACTTTTTCATATAAATGAGACATGGCCTGAATAGGGCTCAAACCCATGACCATCAGTGATGATAGGTTACAGTGGTATACAAGTCAGCGACCTTAACCACTCGACCAAGGAGGCGGACTAGTACATATTAATAACATACAATCGTACATATGACATTTGCAATGGAAACAAGCCATCGAAAAAAACATATAAATCCCTCTTCATATAAGTGAAATTAAGCCAAGTGACTAGACGTTTGTAATTTGTGGGTTTGTATCCGTTTGAGTTCCTTGTGTAAAATCTGTATCGCCATGAAACCAGTAGGATTTTGTGAGGTTGTGCAATAATATGCTAAATAGCTTAGATCATATGGCCACTTTTCAACTTTATATATGGTGGAGAAAGACAACTGGGTAGAACAACCAACAATCCACAAGCCAGCTGGATAGCTTCCTCATATGAAAGGATTCAAATGCCATTGGATCTAGGAAAGAGGTAACCATATAAGCAAGTTGCTTTCTCCTCAATCCTACATGTATGTACATAGGAAAGAGGTAACCATATAAGCAAGTTGCTTTCTCCTCAATCCTACATGTATGTACATAGGATAGAGGTAACCATATAAGCAAGTTGCTTTCTCCTCAATCCTATATGTATGTACATATGAAAGAGGTAACCATACAAGCAGGTTGCTTTCTCCTCAATCCTACATGTATGTACATAGGAAAGAGGTAACCATATAAGCAGGTTGCTTTCTCCTCAATCCTACATGTATGTACATAGGAGAGAGGTAACCATATAAGCAAGTTGCTTTCTCCTCAATCCTACATGTATGTACATAGGATAGAGGTAACCATATAAGCAAGTTGCTTTCTCCTCAATCCTACATGTATGTACATAGGAAAGAGGTAACCATATAAGCAGGTTGCTTTCTCCTCAATCCTACATGTATGTACATAGGAAAGAGGTAACCATATAAGCAGGTTGCTTTCTCCTCAATCCTACATGTATGTACATAGGAAAGAGGTAACCATATAAGCAAGTTGCTTTCTCCTCAATCCTACATGTATGTACATAGGATAGAGGTAACCATATAAGCAAGTTGCTTTCTCCTCAATCCTACATGTATGTACATAGGAAAGAGGTAACCATATAAGCAAGTTGCTTTCTCCTCAATCCTACATGTATGTACATATTATGTATACGAGTCTATGCCTGCTTTCTCCTCAATCCTACATGTATGTACATAGGAAAGAGGTAACCATATAAGCAAGTTGCTTTCTCCTCAATCCTACATGTATGTACATAGGAAAGAGGTAACCATATAAGCAAGTTGCTTTCTCCTCAATCCTACATGTATGTACATAGGAAAGAGGTAACCATATAAGCAAGTTGCTTTCTCCTCAATCCTACATGTATGTACATAGGAAAGAGGTAACCATATAAGCAAGTTGCTTTCTCCTCAATCCTACATGTATGTACATAGGAAAGAGGTAACCATATAAGCAAGTTGCTTTCTCCTCAATCCTACATGTATGTACATAGGAAAGAGGTAACCATATAAGCAAGTTGCTTTCTCCTCAATCCTACATGTATGTACATAGGAAAGAGGTAACCATATAAGCAAGTTGCTTTCTCCTCAATCCTACATGTATATACATAGGAAAGAGGTAACCATATAAGCAAGTTGCTTTCTCCTCAATCCTACATGTATGTACATAGGAAAGAGGTAACCATATAAGCAAGTTGCATTCTCCTCAATCCTACATGTATGTACATATTATGTATACGAGTCTATGCCTGCTTTCTCCTCAATCCTACATGTATGTACATAGGAAAGAGGTAACCATATAAGCAAGTTGCTTTCTCCTCAATCCTACATGTATGTACATAGGAAAGAGGTAACCATATAAGCAAGTTGCTTTCTCCTCAATCCTACATGTATGTACATAGGAAAGAGGTAACCATATAAGCAAGTTGCTTTCTCCTCAATCCTACATGTATGTACATAGGAAAGAGGTAACCATATAAGCAAGTTGCTTTCTCCTCAATCCTACATGTATGTACATAGGAAAGAGGTAACCATATAAGCAAGTTGCTTTCTCCTCAGTCCTACATATATGTACATAGGAAAGAGGTAACCATATAAGCAAGTTGCTTTCTCCTCAATCCTACATGTATGTACATAGGAAAGAGGTAACCATATAAGCAAGTTGCTTTCTCCTCAATCCTACATGTATGTACATAGGAAAGAGGTAACCATATAAGCAAGTTGCTTTCTCCTCAATCCTACATGTATGTACATAGGAAAGAGGTAACCATATAAGCAAGTTGCATTCTCCTCAATCCTACATGTATGTACATAGGAAAGAGGTAACCATATAAGCAAGTTGCTTTCTCCTCAATCCTACATGTATGTACATAGGAAAGAGGTAACCATATAAGCAGGTTGCTTTCTCCTCAATCCTACATGTATGTACATAGGAAAGAGGTAACCATATAAGCAGGTTGCTTTCTCCTCAATCCTACATGTATGTACATAGGAAAGAGGTAACCATATAAGCAAGTTGCTTTCTCCTCAATCCTACATGTATGTACATAGGAAAGAGGTAACCATATAAGCAAGTTGCTTTCTCCTCAATCCTACATGTATGTACATAGGAAAGAGGTAACCATATAAGCAGGTTGCTTTCTCCTCAATCCTACATGTATGTACATAGGAAAGAGGTAACCATATAAGCAAGTTGCTTTCTCCTCAATCCTACATGTATGTACATATTATGTATACGAGTCTATGTATATCTAAAGAAATAAAATATTGTTTAAACTAAAGCCATTGGTGGGATTCAAACCGTGCAGTTGTAGGACTATTAAAACTCAGCCAAGTATAAGCTGACCAAATTAACACTAGTGATGAAAATAACAGACAACTATAGCATGGAATTTCATATTACCAGAGTTTTCAGCTACAAAAAGCAGAGTTAAGCTTACGCTAAGTCTGAAGTGGTCTTTGTTCCTATTGTGTACCTCCATGGTGAAATGGTCAGGCTTTGGAGTAGGCAGCTTGCTCTCCTCATCCAGCAAGTCAAATATACCCTTACTTTTCATCTCAATCAACTCTGTAACAGACAAATAAATATCCTCACATTATATCGACCAGTATCTACATGATTCATTTGTTTTTGTACAGTCAAACCTGTGCTAAAGTCCACCTCCGAATAAAGGCCACATATGAAAAACCTGTCTCTAAAGACCACCATTTTTCTCTCATGGTTATGGATTCCATGATGGACGAGCTCTCGAGAGTGATTGGCATAGAGTTGTAAGAGCTTTCTTTGCAATGGAGCAGTGAGTGAGTGAGTGAGTGAGTGAGTGAGTGAGTGAGTGAGTGAGTGAGTGAGTGAGTATTTGGTTTAACGGTGCATCAGCACAGTTCAGGCTATATCGCATTGGGTTGCAATGGAGCAAAAATAAGGAATTTGTATGAGCATAACAATTAGGTGAATTAATACATAAAGATATATTCAAAATAGGGAATTTTCCGAATTTGTTTACCTATACAATCAGAATTATCTGTCCATTTAATCTTCTTAACATTCAGTCCCTCTTTCTCATACAACAGTTGTTCCTGCAACAAGTAAAAACAAACAGTCATGTGACATCATAGTCTGGCACAATAAACTAAATACAACATCAAAAAAACAGACAGTTGTGAACATTGACAGCTAGTCATGACAGAGAATCATTGTAGGTCATGACTGAAAAACATTGTAGGCCATTTGTGAACATTGACAGCTAGTCATGACTGAGATTCATTGTAGGGCATGACTGAAAAACATTGTAGGCCATTTGTGAACATTGACAGCTAGTCATGACTGAGATTCATTGTAGGGCATGACTGAAAAACATTGTAGGCCATTTGTGAACATTGACAGCTAGTCATGACAGAATCATTGTAGGTCATGACTAAAAAACATTGTAGGCCATTTGTGAACATTGACAGCTAGTCATGACAGAATCATTGTAGGTCATGACTGAAAAACATTGTAGGCCATTTGTGAACATTGACAGCTAGTCATGACAGAATCATTGTAGGTCATGACTGAAAAACATTGTTAGGCCATTTGTGAACAATGAAAGTTAGTTACTAACCAAGAAACTAGGAAGATTAATTATCAGTAACTAGATATTTTTTATAGTACCAACAAAGGCAAGTGGGTATGAAAAGGGGGCAGGATACTAACTGTGTGCCGGGCACACTGGAAATGGTAATTTTTGTGTTCTAACATTTCAAACTAGTCATTAAACATTTGACACAAATTAAGGTTAGGCCTACATGTCTTTTAACATTATGAATTTTAGAAAACATTGCACTACCAGTTGATTTTTGTAAAGCAGAAACACTCTTTTATCTCCATTTGAAAGAGTAAATATGCTCAACATAATTACTGGCTACATGAATATGGCAGCAGGGTAGAAGACAAAGGGGACGATGTCAATGAGCAACGTGTAATTTAGACCTTCAAAATAGGAGAGTTAAATGTACACATGGGGTAGTAGTTGACTCGGTCACATGTCGTCTATATATTCTATATGATCAAATCTTCTCTGTGAGCAAAAAATAAATAGTAATGATGTATCTAATGAAGAGATTAGTCATTTTAGATTTAAGAGGACAGTGCCAGGATACATAGAGACCCATGCCAGAGTCCCCTCTGCTTCTGTTACGTGCACGATGTAAAGCACCGACATGAGATCTCGGTCTAAAGTCCCATCTGAAAGACTTAATATTTTTATGGTCAGACGGGAGATCGATACCTGCGATCCCTGGATTCACAGTCCAAAGTGTTATAGTTAACCACTGGGCTACTGATCTGTCATGTCATATTTCTGGCAGTTTAACCGCGGCACTGCATGATGCAGAAAGACCAGATAACGAGCCCTAGTATGTAACTACATACCTCCTTGAGGATTCTATAGTTGAAGAACTGTTGTAGTTTATCATTACACTAGTATGTAACTACGTACCTCCTTGAGGATTCTATAGTTGAAGAACTGTTGTAGTTTATCATTACACTAGTATGTAACTACGTACCTCTTTGAGGATTCTATCGTTGAAGAACTGTTGTAGTTTATCATTACACTAGTATGTAACTACATACCTCTTTGAGGATTCTATAGTTGAAGAGCTGTTGTAGTTTCTCATTACGGTACTATGTAACTATGTACCTCTTTGAGGATTCTATCATTGAATAACTGCTGTAGTTTTTCATTACACTAGTATGTAACTACGTACCTCTTTGAGGATTCTATCGTTGAAAAATTGTTGTAGTTTCTCATTACAGTAGTTGATACAGAACTGCTCAAAACTATTCACTTGGAAATATTCTGAAAACAGAGAACTTTCAATATCACAACATGCATGGCAGTAATGAAATATACAATTGGCAGTAATCTGGACATTAGGGTTAGGGTTAAATTTGATCTTCAATTGAAGAGTATTCTACTTTTCAGCTTTAGCTTACTGCCACCTGTTTTGTGGGATTACTGCCTATATCCCTAACCCATGCAACCACATACAACTTCATGAGTGTCTTTACCTTGAGAAGATTGAAACATGAAAACCAATTGAATTTAACTGCAACTCGATTTTTATCTCAATTTATTTAATTTTGTTTGTTCGTTAGTTCAGGTTTTACGCCTGCATCAGCACCATTTTTGGGCTATATAGCTGGCGGGCAGTTTACCTAACAACACCTTTCCTGAGCAGACTCCAGAGGTTAACTTGGTACTTGGGTGCACCTACCTCCAGAGGTTAACTTGGTACTTGGGTGCACATACCTCCGTAAAAAAAATCAATCAAATTCCAGAAACATTTGTACATTATTCCAAAAAACATTATATTACCTGTATAGGTGATTATTATTTCGGTAAATTGAACGCGTGGAACCATCACTGTCTTGACAAAATATGCTTCCATATCTGTTCTTGAACGTACAGTAAAAACTCTCTATGCGACCACCCCGATTTCGAGACCACCCTGCTATTGCGAACGATTTTTTTCAGAACGGAATATTTCACTATACATGTCAATGGTCGTTGATGCCTATAACCAGACCACCCCGTTATTCCGTAATAAGACCAATTAATTCAGACAAATGCCATTAATCCTATGCTAATTGAACCCCTAATACGACCGCGGGCGATTTTCTCACTTTCATTGATCAGTGATGATAAAACATTTTTAATTATGTCCCAGTTTTAAGACAATTAAGCGACCACTTTATAGTATCGGTCAAGGTTAAGTGAGATAAATACGGAAATGTTGATTGTAAATGATTGGTTTTCATTGCTTTTAATCTTTTGTATATTGTCTGGAGTACACTACTGCTAAAGTCCAAGATGAGATCGAGAAACAATCCGTGAAAGTGAAGTGTTTAAATAAGCAGTCGACCCTTGCAACGTTTTTTTAAATAATGAATGCTTGATGATGATATGTACTTTTCAAGGAAACTACTGTGCTTGGTATACACAATATAATTAATGAAAACAAGAAAATAAATTTTGAAAATAAATGGATTAACTCATTTACATTGTACTTTATTTTATTATTAATTAATTAATTGTGTATAACAGTTGTATATGAATGGATTTCAGAAGTACAATCCTAAACCATAGAACCAACCAACTCCTCTGTTATTAAAACAGAAACACCATGAAATTATCATGTGTGAAAGTACATTGTACATGTAGTAAAATTATCATAATTTGGTCTTCTTGACCAAACTCGATAAAGAGACCACCCCGCTAATAAGATCACTTTTTGGAAGTCACATAGGTGGTCTTATTATAGGGGTTTTACTGTAATCAACATTTTGCAATCTGTACAAACACACATGACCAACACACACGTGTGCCAGACATAAAGGAGTATGTCACACTATGTGTCTGACACAAACCAAACACATAAAGGAGTATGTCACACTATGTGTCTGACACAAACCAAACACATAAAGGAGTATGTCACACTATGTGTCTGACACAAACCAAACACATAAAGGAATATGTCACACTATCTGTCTGACACAAACCAAACACATAAAGGAGTATGTCACACTATGTGTCTGACACAAACCAAACACATAAAGGAGTATGTCACACTATGTGTCTGACACAAACCAAACACATAAAGGAATATGTCACACTATGTGCCTGACACAAACCAAACACATAAAGGAATATGTCACACTATGTGTCTGACACAAACCAAACACATAAAGGAGTATGTCACACTATGTGTCTGACACAAACCAAACACATAAAGGAGTATGTCACACCATGTGTCTGACACAAACCAAACACATAAAGGAGTATGTCACACTATGTGTCTGACACAAACCAAACACATAAAGGAGTATGTCACACTATGTGTCTGACACAAACCAAACACATAAAGGAATATGTCACACTATGTGTCTGACACAAACCAAACACATAAAGGAATATGTCACACTGTGTCTGACACAAACCAAACACATAAAGGAATATGTCACACTATGTGTCTGACACAAACCAAACACATAAAGGAGTATGTCACACTGTGTCTGACACAAACCAAACACATAAAGGAATATGTCACACTATGTGTCCGACACAAACCAAACACATAAAGGAGTATGTCACACTACGTGCCAGACACATAAAGGAGTATGTCACACTATGTGTCTGACACAAACCAAACACATAAAGGAATATGTCACACTATGTGTCTGACACAAACCAAACACATAAAGGAATATGTCACACTATGTGTCTGACACAAACCAAACACATAAAGGAGTATGTCACACTGTGTCTGACACAAACCAAACACATAAAGGAATATGTCACACTATGTGTCTGACACAAACCAAACACATAAAGGAGTATGTCACACTACATGCCAGACACATAAAGGAGTATGTCACACTACGTGCCAGACACATAAAGGAGTATGTCACACTACATGCCAAACACATAAAGGAGTGTGTCACTCTACATGCCAGACACATAAAGGAATATGTCACACTACATGCCAGACACATAAAGGAGTAATGTCACACTATGTGCCAGACACATAAAGGAGTATGTCACACTACGTGCCAGACACATAAAGGAATATGTCACACTACATGCCAGACACATAAAGGAGTATGTCACAGTATGTGCCAGACACATAAAGGAGTATGTCACACTACGTGCCAGACACATAAAGGAATATGTCACACTACATGCCAGACACATAAAGGAGTGTGCCACACTACATGCCAGACACATAAAGGAGTGTGTCACACTACATGCCAGACACATAAAGGAGTATGTCACACTATGTGCCAGACACATAAAGGAATATGTCACACTATGTGCCAGACACATAAAGGAGTATGTCACGCTATGTGCCAGACACATAAAGGAGTATGTCACACTATGTGCCAGACACATAAAGGAGTATGTCACACTACGTGCCAGACACATAAAGGAGTATGTCACGCTATGTGCCAGACACATAAAGGAGTATGTCACACTACGTGCCAGACACTTAAAGGAGTATGTCACACTACATGCCAGACACAAAGGAATATGTCACACTATGTGCCAGACACATAAAGGAGTGTGTCACACTATGTGCCAGACACATAAAGGAGTATGTCACACTACGTGCCAGACACATAAAGGAGTATGTCACACTACGTGCCAGACACATAAAGGAGTATGTCACACTACATGCCAGACACAAAGGAATATGTCACACTATGTGCCAGACACATAAAGGAGTGTGTCACACTATGTGCCAGACACATAAAGGAGTATGTCACACTATGTGCCAGACACATAAAGGAGTATGTCACACTACGTGCCAGACACATAAAGGAGTATGTCACACTACGTGCCAGACACATAAAGGAGTATGTCACACTACATGCCAGAAACATAAAGGAATATGTCACACTATGTGCCAGACACATAAAGGAGTGTGTCACACTATGTGCCAGACACATAAAGGAATATGTCACACTACATGCCAGACACATAAAGGAGTATGTCACACTATGTGCCAGACACATAAAGGAGTATGTCACACTATGTGCCAGACACATAAAGGAGTATGTCACACTATGTGCCAGACACATAAAGGAGTGTGTCACACTACGTGCCAGACACATAAAGGAGTATGTCACACTATGTGCCAGACACATAAAGGAGTATGTCACACTATGTGCCAGACACATAAAGGAGTATGTCACACTATGTGCCAGACACATAAAGGAGTGTGTCACACTACGTGCCAGACACATTAAGGAGTATGTCACACTACGTGCCAGACACATAAAGGAGTGTGTCACACTATGTGCCAGACACATAAAGGAGTGTGTCACACTATGTACCAGACACATAAAGGAGTATGTCACACTATGTGCCAGACACATAAAGGAGTATGTCACACTATGTGCCAGACACATAAAGGAGTATGTCACACTATGTGCCAGACACATAAAGGAGTGTCACACTATGTGCCAGACACATAAAGGAGTATGTCACACTATGTGCCAGACACATAAAGGAGTGTGTCACACTACGTGCCAGACACATAAAGGAGTATGTCACACTATGTGCCAGACACATAAAGGAATATGTCACACTATGTGCCAGACACATAAAGGAGTGTGTCACTCTACGTGCCAGACACATAAAGGAGTATGTCACACTACATGTCAGACACATAAAGGAATATGTCACACTACATGCCAGACACATAAAGGAGTATGTCACACTACGTGCCAGACACATAAAGGAGTATGTCACACTACATGCCAGACACATAAAGGAATATGTCACACTACATGCCAGACACATAAAGGAGTATGTCACACTACATGCCAGACACATAAAGGAATATGTCACGCTACATGCCAGACACATAAAGGAATATGTCACGCTACATGCCAGACACATAAAGGAATATGTCACACTACATGCCAGACACATAAAGGAATATGTCACACTATGTGCCAGACACATAAAGGAGTATGTCACACTATGTGCCAGACACATAAAGGAATATGTCACACTACATGCCAGACACATAAAGGAGTATGTCACACTACATGCCAGACACATAAAGGAGTATGTCACACTATGTGCCAGACACATAAAGGAGTATGTCACACTATGTGCCAGACACATAAAGGAGTGTGTCACACTACGTGCCAGACACATTAAGGAGTATGTCACACTATGTGCCAGACACATAAAGGAGTATGTCACACTATGTGCCAGACACATAAAGGAGTATGTCACACTACGTGCCAGACACATAAAGGAGTATGTCACACTATGTGCCAGACACATAAAGGAGTATGTCACACTATGTGCCAGACACATAAAGGAGTATGTCACACTACGTGCCAGACACATAAAGGAGTATGTCACACTACATGCCAGACACATAAAGGAGTATGTCACACTACGTGCCAGACACATAAAGGAGTATGTCACACTATGTGCCAGACACATAAAGGAGTATGTCACGCTATGTGCCAGACACATAAAGGAGTATGTCACACTACGTGCCAGACACATAAAGGAGTGTGTCACACTACATGCCAGACACATAAAGGAGTATGTCACACTATGTGCCAGACACATAAGGAGTATACTACGCCATCTTACCAAACCCAGCAATATCCAGCAGACCAATGAAACAGGTGGACGATGAGAACGGAATGGCCTTGTTCAACCTCAGTACTATGTAATCAAAGAGTCGCGAATACACAGCCTTTGCCAGGGCATCTCGTGCGTTCGACGCCTCATACTCCTTCAGGGGAACCCTAAAAGCATGATAGATGAATATGGTTATAAGTTTATACTTCAAACATGCAGATATTAAATATTTTATTAAAGCATAACACATAAAGCAAACCATTATGCATGGTACATGCTCGGCCATAATTGGTATATGAGACACAATATACATGTATTCTGATATCCTTCAAATTTGACAAGTTGTCTAGGAGCCAGACATGCAAATATTAATATATCTGCAAACTTAAAGTGACACATCAGAATAAAACATGTTTTTGGTCAAATGTACCAATTATTTATTGAAAATAGTTTTCATTGAATGTGTGCTTAAAAACATCCAAATATTCTCACAGAATGGGGAAAAAAACAAATAAATATAGCACTGTAGTATACACAACATGTCTATCAACAAACTTACGTAGACAATGCTTAATGTGAAGCAACAACAGATGTTGTAACAGCAGAGCGGTGAGTTCCGAATGTATGCAATGTATTGGCAAACCGATTCATGAAAATCGTACTTTCAGTTTGCAATATTGCAAAAACACATTATTAATTATTGAAATTACAATTGCGGAATGTGTAGTAGCATTGATATCTGTATGTAAAATTTCGAATTTTATAATATTTCTATTCCATGCGATATAGTGTCGCTTTAAAACATTGTCAAATTATAGTCCAGACATCACAGATATTGAAATTATAATTTGTCCCTGAATTCCAGACAATCTCTCTCTGGGAGATACAATATATCAGACAGTGTGACAGCATATACATGTAACTCCAATTTTACTCACAGACAGACATCACAGTGCTTTGATAGTATATTTTGGGATGAAAAAATATGTTCTTTTCTGAAAATATATGTTCTTTTCTTTTTTCTCGCACTGTTATGCCTGCCTGCCATTTTACTAAGCTGTTTATAAATGCTTTAAACTAACTTTCAATGACATATCTGTTAAAGACAATAATATATTAATTAGAAACAATGAGGAAAGTATATAGCGAAGGGTGGAAGATTCCATATTCCGAAGACAGCCCTGGGGAATGTTCCGAAGACAGCCCTGGGGAATGTTCAGAAGACAGCCCTGGGGAATGTTCAGAAGACAGCCCTGGGGAATGTTCTGAAGACAGTCCTGGGGAATGTTCAGAAGACAGCCCTGGGGAATGTTCAGAAGACAGCCCTGGGGAATGTTCAGAAGACAGCCCTGGGGAATGTTCAGAAGACAGCCCTGGGGAATGTTCAGAAGATAGCCCTGGGGAATGTTCAGAAGACAGCCCTGGGGAATGTTCCGAAGACAGCCCTGGGAATGTTCAGAAGACAGCCCTGGGGAATGTTCAGAAGACAGTCCTGGGGAATGTTCAGAAGACAGCCCTGGGGAATGTTCAGAAGACAGCCCTGGGGAATGTTCTGAAGACAGCCCTGGGGAATGTTCAGAAGACAGCCCTGGGGAATGTTCTGAAGACAGCCCTGGGGAATGTTCAGAAGACAGCCCTGGGGAATGTTCTGAAGACAGCCCTGGGGAATGTTCAGAAGACAGCCCTGGGGAAGTTCTGAAGACAGCCCTGGGGAATGTTCAGAAGACAGCCCTGGGGAATGTTCTGAAGACAGCCCTGGGGAATGTTCCGGCCCTGGGGAATGTTCCGAAGACAGACCTGGGGAATGTTTCGGCCCTGGGGAATTTTCCGAAGACAGCACTGGGGAATGTTCTGGCTCTGGGGAACGTTCCGAAGACAGTCCTGGGACTGTTCTGAAGACAGCCCTGGGGAATGTTCAGAAGACAGCCCTGGGGAATGTTCCGAAGACAGCCCTGGGGAATGATCCAAAAACAGCCCTGGGGAATGATCCAAAAGACAGCCCTGAGGAATGTTATGAAGACAGCCCTGGGGAATGTTCCGAAGACAGCCCTGGGGAATGTTCCGAAGACAGCTCTGGGGAATGTTCCGATAACAGCCCTGGGGAATGTTCCAGAGACAGCCCTGGGGAATGTACCAGAGACAGCCCTGGGGAATGTTCCGAAGAGAGCCCTGGGGAATGTTCTGAAGAGAGCACTGGGGAATGTTACGAAGACAGCCCTGGGGAATGTTCCAGAGACAGCCCTGGGGAATGTATTGGAAAGAGCCCTGGGGAATGTTCCGGAAAGAGCCCTGGGGAATGTTCCGGAGACAGCCGATCACGTGAACCTACTGAAGTATTATAAAGCATTATTTCATTACATTGGCCATAGACACTGTTACTGACTAATTACATGCATGCAACTGACAAATGAATGCAGGCTTACATCGTAGGAATAATAGAACATACGGTTAAACAAGTACATTATTAGATAATATGGAGCTTAAAAAAGCATGTAAAGTGGGTTGAGAATGTTCCATAGACATACTAATTAGTTCAATACTTGTGTACAAGTGTACACATTTCTTCAATTAAGTGGCTGGATTTGGCAATAAATATGGGTTTAGGAAACAACTATTACTGTTGAGGTGACAAACTAGCATGTGTACCAGATAGAATATGAACATATTTATTTCATGCTTTCCAATGAAATATAGAAATGTATCCTACCTTCGTGTGTAATAATGTACAAAAATGGCCTGCTTAACCCATTCAACACCAAGTAACTGACATGGACTGGTCCAGGATATTTTTAGACCAATAAATTAATAAGAAAATTACATTTGGACTAGTTCATTTATCAAAATGGGTAATTTTAGTAATAGTAATATTACTTGCAAAATGTGCAGTTCCTGATGAGACAGCTCATCATGAGCCAGCACATCTGGATCTACACTTTGTGTAAGCCTATTTAGAGGTATGTGGTGTTGAAAGGGTAAATAAACTTCTGTGCCTAATAAACCTTTCATATATCTTATTTGACTGCTTGCACATTTTAATTCAATGATCAATTCCTGTATATCATTGAAAAGAATAAAATATCAGTTCATATTTCTTCAAGTGGCTCAGTAAAGGGCAGAACGTTGGTATTGCGCATTGTATGTAAGCAGAAGGCAAGGTTAGCAGGTTCAGTGTTCATCAACAAACTTATGTTATGTTATATTTCGGGTTTTACGCCTGCATCACCACCATTTTTGGGCTATATTGCTGGCGGGAAGTTTACCTAACAACACCTTTCCTGGGCAGGCTCCAGCGGTTAACCAGTACTTGGGTGCACCAACCTCCGTAAGAAACTGCCAACTTTTTCATATAAATGAAACGCGGTCTGAGCGAGGTTCGAACCAGTGACCATCAGTGATGATAGGTTACAGTGGTATACAAGTCAGCGACCGTAACCACTCGACCACGGAGGCGGACTCATCAACAAACTATTGTACCGACTTCCTTACTTATTTCACACACGACTTATAAATATTTCGCTATGAACCCTCTATGTATAGGTTTATAGACAGAATTCTGGCAGAAGTAAACTCCCTCGTAGCACTGGTGTGAGGGACTGGTAGAGAAGGGGTTATACTGAGTGGGTGTTAGGGGTGTTAGACATGTACTTGTCTTACATAATAACTTCACCATGATCTCTGCTGGCTAAAGACCTGTAACAAAATACAACATAATGTCCACCGGTTTCCTTTGGCTCCTAAACTGATGATGATTCCGTTTATTTACCCTCGCCACCGGTAAACCATATGGGCGAGCTCACGTGCTTTCGCACCGTCGGTTATTCGCTGAGATGAAGTGTTGAGTCGTCGGTGTCTTGTAGAGTGTAGATTGAAGTTTGTAGATTCCCGTGAAGATTATGGTCCAAGAAGATTACGATACTCGATGATTATTCCTTGTTGGTTATATCCAAGATGATTGTGGTTCTAGTAGTTAAAGTCAAGATGGTTGAAGGTCTGGTCGCTGACTGGATGAAGAAATGAGGTCATCCAGTCGCTTCTTCATCGTTGACCCAGTTATGGAGCGATACCAAACGACAGGGTGACGTTCCCTGCGCCTGGCATCATCTCCCCGACAACAGGGTGACAAGCCCTGTGCCGGTTTCCTGGGTCGGCTCACAGCAGCAGAATGGTTCGGTTGTTCCGTCGTTGTCCACCCCGTTGACGCATCCGGGGTCGAGGTCGCATCCCTCCGTCCCCAACGGACTTCATTGGTAGACGGATAAAAGAGTTCGAGGATGTGCCTCTTCAGCGCCCCAGTGTTAGCTGTCGCCGATCTAGGTAAGTGTTGACACTCCGAAGAGTCGATGCGGGTCCTCGTCTGTATGCGTCAGCGGCGTGGATTGGTCACTTCGGAACGGTGACACAATCTCCCGATGTGAGCTCAGGATGACATCCTCAGGAGGTTATTTCATTCCGTGGCAAGGTGACAATGCCTGGTCTTTATGTACTCAGTCCCTTGTAGGGCCACCCTCCTCACTGTTGGTCACCCCGCAGCAGCATTTATACGGATCTGGCAGTTAAACATCTGGTCGTCGATTGTCATTCAGGGGAGTGTGGATGCCACGGCCGTTGCCGCTCCCTCAGGTCCGCCGTCTCGTCTATCCGTTGGAGAAGTATAAGGAGGAGGAAAGATTGAAGTAGCCAGCGAAGATATAGTGTCTACAATGCCACTATCCAGAAGAGCTGGTGGATCTGTCCTGATGTGCCGTAGTCGTGGATCCACATGCTGGCGAGCCTCCCCCTTCACAAGATCGACGACCAGAAGATCCCAGAATCCTACGCTGCTGCTGCGGGATGTGCACCGGTCACGACGTGCACGTCGTGAGGAGATAGACCGGCGGCTCCTAAACCAATCAAACACAAGTATTTATCTGGTACCTAAACCAATCAAACACCAGTATTTCTCTCAATTCTAAACCAATAAAACACCAGTATTTCTCTGGCTCCTAAACCAATCAAACAAATATTTCTCTGGCTCCTAAACCAATCAAACACCAGTATTTCTCTGGCTCCTAAACCAATCAAACACCAGTATTTCTCTCACTTCTATACCAATCAAACACCAGTATTTCTCTGGATCCTAAACCAATCAAACACCAGTATTTCTCTCACTTCTATACCAATCAAACACCAGTATTTCTCTGGATCCTAAACCAATCAAACACCAGTATTTCTCTCACTTCTATACCAATCAAACACCAGTATTTCTCTGGATCCTAAACCAATCAAACACCAGTATTTCTCTCACTTCTATACCAATCAAACACCAGTATTTCTCTGGATCCTAAACCAATCAAACACCAGTATTTCTCTCACTTCTATACCAATCAAACACCAGTATTTCTCTGGATCCTAAACCAATCAAACACCAGTATTTCTCTCACTTCTATACCAATCAAACACCAGTATTTCTCTGGATCCTAAACCAATCAAACACCAGTATTTCTCTCACTTCTATACCAATCAAACAAGTATTTCTCTGGCTCCTAAACCAATCAAACACCAGTATTTCTCTAACTTTTATACCAATCAAACAAGTATTTCTCTAACTTCTATACCAATCAAACACTAGTATTTCTCTGGCTCCTAAACCAATCAAACACAAATATTTAATTAAAAAATGACATTGTTATTTCCATATTGTGCTGTTCCCTCACATATCGACCGGATTACATTAATTTTCGTTTGTTTCGGGTTTGATAGGTCATATGGCGACTCTCCAGCTGTTATTGGTGGAGATATACTGCTCTGAGCAGCATTGCAGGCACGGGTGGGCAGACAGGTAGAACCACCGACCTACCACATGCCAGTATGATAGCTTCTTTACTCGAAATAATTCTACATCCCCAGTGGGATATGAACCTACAGCTTGAGGGGCCAGTGATTTGAAGTCAAGGACCATAACCACTCGGCCACGGAGGCCTCTTACTTTAATTTACTTACTTAACCCATTCAACACCAAGTAACTCACATGGACTGGTCCATGATATTCATAAACCAATAAATGAATCAGAAAATCACATTTGGACAAGTTCATTTATCAAAACGGGTAATTATGTCTAAAAATAGTCATATCACTGGCAAAAAGTGCAGATCCTGATGAGATGGCTCGTCACGAGCCGGCTCATCTGGATCTACACTTTTTGTAAGCCTATTTAGAGGTCTGTGGTGTTGAAAGGGTTAATGATTAACAAAATATTACCAAACAAATGGCTATGCAAATTCATTCCAATCTACGGTAAACTATCAATGTAAGTCAATGAGATTAATTTTAAGATCTTAAATAATTCTTCTCCAAAGTTATCTTTTAATAAGAGTAGAAAATAAACACATTTCCTCTTGGTTTAAACATATTTATTTCGTTCATTATGTACAGTACATATCTATTGTATAGCTATACAAACGTTCATTATGTACAGTACATATCTATTGTATAGCTATACAAACGTTCATTATGTACAGTACATATCTATTGTATAGCTATACAAACGTTCATTATGTACAGTACACATCTATTGTATAGCTATACAAACGTTCATTATGTACAGTACACATCTATTGTATAGCTATACAAACGTTCATTATGTACAGTACATATCTATTGTATAGCTATACAAACGTTCATTATGTACAGTACATATCTATTGTATAGCTATACAAACGAAAATGGATTTAATCGGAAGCTGAAAGCTTATTGTGATTATCTCCATTTCCTCTTGAATAACTTGTGAACTTTGGTTGAAGTCTTACCTGAAAACTAAATACATGTACATGTATATTATTCAGAGAAACAAAGAACACACTATGCAACCCAATACAACAATTCCATCAATTTTCATATTCTGTTCAATTTATCAACATTTCACAGTAGAGAATTCATTTCTTATACGAACATTTCACAGTACAGATCATTTGATGTATCAACATGTCACAATACAGATCAGTTGTTGTATCAACATGTCACAGTACAGATCAGTTGTTGTATCAACATGTCACAGTACAGATCATTTGTTGTATCAACATGTCACAGTACAGATTATTTGTTGTATCAACATGTCACAGTACAGATCAGTTGTTGTATCAACATGTCACAGTACAGATCATTTGTTGTATCAACATGTCACAGTACAGATCATTTGTTGTATCAACATGTCACAGTACAGATCATTTGATGTATCAACATGTCACAGTACAGATCATTTGTTGTATCAACATGTCACAGTACAGATCATTTGTTGTATCAACATGTCACAGTACAGATCATTTGTTGTATCAACATGTCACAGTACAGATCATTTGTTGTATCAACATGTCACAGTACAGATCATTTGTTGTATCAACATGTCACAGTACAGATCAGTTGTTGTATCAACATGTCACAGTACAGATCAGTTGTTGTATCAACATGTCACAGTACAGATCATTTGTTGTATCAACATGTCACAGTACAGATCATTTGTTGTATCAACATGTCACAGTACAGATCATTTGATGTATCAACATTTCACAGTACAGATCATTTGATGTATCAACATTTCACAGTACAGATCATTTGTTGTGTCGGGTTGCAAAGAGTGATGCTTGTACATACTTTATGGCTGTTCCCTTGACCCCGCCCCTCGTCGTCTGCATCACTCGGGTAATTAGGGATTCTTTCAATTCCTCCTTGTCTACTCCCAACAACCCCGCTGCTATCTGTAGAGATTTCTCGGAGCTGGCAGTGATCATACATCCACCTGGATAAAATCACAGCCAACTATTTAACCGTTTACTGCACATTATGTACCATACAACACCTTGATCACTTCCTACATTTAGGTAGTATTTATTTCATCAAATACAAGCAAACATAATAACATATGAAGTAAGTCAAAAATGACCCATGATCAAATATGGTATAATAGTACAATGTATTTCGGCGGTGGTCTTAATAGTTGAACACGTACATCTTAATAATAGGTGCCATCCCACGTTCCACGCCATTATCTATTCCCATAGGTATCGAGTATATAGGACAGTGTGCATACTGCTGCTATCAGCTATCGTGGAAGTTGTGATAGCATGTTCGCTTCAGGTTGGTGACAAGAACTTTGTGCACACCATTAGACATTACGAGTGTGCTCTTAGGCAAGGCACTTAAATTCCACGTTGTCTCTTCTCTCTCTCACTCGTGGCGATGGATTCCATCAGGAATGAGGTCTCGAGAGCGATCATAACTAATGTTGTAAGAACTTGTTTCACATTCAAGCTAAAGTAAATATGTATAAACTATTACCTATTGCAAGTAGCCTCTTCTATTCTGGAGTAAGGGGTTAAAATACTACTCATTTCTAATTTTGGTTTCATTAATTTATATGGATTTACATATTTTTCAGCATTGTACTGATTTCGCACTTTTTTCCGTCCAAATTTATCACAGGGGGATGATGATATTAAATCACTAACATGAAACATTTTTTATTCATTTTTGAGGCCCTGTTAGGGGTAAAGTAAAAATCATTAATATTTGCTGAAGTAGCAAAATAAAGTACCCTTTGTGTCCTCATGGTTATCTTCGAACTTAATATTGCCGAGGTGAAGGACTGAGGCCACGATTGTGTACACAGATAATCTCTCGGCATCTCCCATACCAAGATGGGTCATAGCGTCGTCGCACACCGCAAAGTCTCGTACATCATCGATTACAGGGTCATGAAGGCTTCCAGACTTCAGAAACTAGAAATAATGTACAACAAATATCAATAGCTGGATGGATGAATGGGGTGGAGGATGAAGATGATGATGCTGATGCTGATCAATGAAGAAAGGGTGATGTACATAACAGGGCAATTTATGTTATATTATATTTCGGGTTTTAAGCCTGCATCAGCACCATTTTGGGCTATATCGCCGGCGGGCAGTTTACCTAACAACACCTTTCCTGGGCAGGCTCCAGCGGTTAACCAGTACTTGGGTGCACCAACCTCCGTAAGAAACTGCCAACTTTTTCATATAAATGAGACACGGCCTGAGCGGGGCACCAACCGTGACCATCAGTGATGATAGGTTACAGTGGTATACAAGTCAGCGACCGTAACCACTCGACCACGGAGGCGGACATAACAGGGACATATATGAGCAATGTTTTCCATATGTGTACTGAAACAGACAGGGACATATATGAGCAATGTTTTCCATATGGGTACTGAAACAGACAGGGACATATATGAGCAATGTTTTCCATATGGGTACTGAAACAGACAGGGACATATATGAGCAAAGTTTTCCATATGTGTACTGAAACAGACAGGGACATATATGAGCAATGTTTTCCATATGGGTACTGAAACAGACAGGGACATATATGAGCAATGTTTTCCATATGGGTACTGAAACAGACAGGGACATATATGAGCAATGTTTTCCATATGTGTACTGAAACAGACAGGGACATATATGAGCAATGTTTTCCATATGGGTACTGAAACAGACAGGGACATATATGAGCAACGTTTTCCATATGGGTACTGAAACAGACAGGGACATATATGAGCAACATTTTCCATATGGGTACTGAAACAGACAGGGACATATATGAGCAACATTTTCCATATGGGTACTGAAACAGACAGGGACATATATGAGCAATGTTTTCCATATGGGTACTGAAACAGACAGGGACATATATGAGCAATGTTTTCCATATGTGTACTGAAACAGACAGGGACATATATGAGCAATGTTTTCCATATGTGTACTGAAACAGACAGGGACATATAGGAGCAACGTTTTCCATATGGGTACTGTAACAGACAGGGACATATATGAGCATTGTTTCTATATGGGTACTGAAACAGACAGGGACATATATGAGCAATGTTTTCCCTATGGATACTGAAACAGACAGGGACATATATGGGCAATGTTTTCCATATGTGTACTGAAACAGACAGGGACATATATGAGCAATGTTTTACATATGGGTACTGAAACAGACAGGGACATATATGAGCAATGTTTCCATATGGGTACTGAAACAGACAGGGACATATATGAGCAATGTTTTCCCTATGGGTACTGAAACAGACAGGGACATATATGAGCAATGTTTTCCATATGTGTACTGAAACAGACAGGGACATATATGAGCAATGTTTCCATATGGGTACTGAAACAGACAGGGACATATATGAGCAATGTTTTCCCTATGGGTACTGAAACAGACAGGGACATATATGAGCAATGTTTTCCCTATGGGTACTGAAACAGACAGGGACATATATGAGCAATGTTTTCCATATGTGTACTGAAACAGACAGGGACATATATGAGCAATGTTTTCCATATGTGTACTGAAACAGACAGGGACATATATTAGCAATGTTTTACATATGGGTACTGAAACAGACAGGGACATATATGAGCAATGTTTTCCATATGTGTACTGAAACAGACAGGGACATATATGAGCAATGTTTTACATATGGGTATTGAAACAGACAGGGACATATATGAGCAATGTTTTACATATGGGTATTGAAACAGACAGGGACATATAGGAGCAATGTTTCCATATGGGTACTGAAACAGACAGGGATATATATGAGCAACGTTTTCCATATGTGTACTGAAACAGACAGGGATATATATGAGCAACATTTTCCATATGGGTACTGAAACAGACAGGGACATATATGAGCAATGTTTTCCATATGGGTACTGAAACAGACAGGGACATATATGAGCAATGTTTCCATATGTGTACTGAAACAGACAGGGACATATATGAGCAATGTTTTCCATATGTGTACTGAAACAGACAGGGACATATATGAGCAATGTTTTCCATATGTGTACTGAAACAGACAGGGACATATATGAGCAATGTTTTACATATGGGTATTGAAACAGACAGGGACATATATGAGCAATGTTTTACATATGGGTATTGAAACAGACAGGGACATATAGGAGCAACGTTTTCCATATGGGTACTGAAACAGACAGGGACATATATGAGCAACGTTTTCCATATGGGTACTGAAACAGACAGGGACATATATGAGAAATGTTTTCCATATGTGTACTGAAACAGACAGGGACATATATGAGCAACATTTTCCATATGGGTACTGAAACAGACAGGGACATATATGAGCAATGTTTTCCATATGGGTACTGAAACAGACAGGGACATATATGAGCAATGTTTCCATATGTGTACTGAAACAGACAGGGACATATATGAGCAATGTTTTACATATGGGTATTGAAACAGACAGGGACATATAGGAGCAACGTTTTCCATATGGGTACTGAAACAGACAGGGACATATATGAGCAACGTTTTCCATATGGGTACTGTAACAGACAGGGACATATATGAGCATTGTTTCTATATGGGTACTGAAACAGACAGGGACATATATGAGCAATGTTTTCCCTATGGATACTGAAACAGACAGGGACATATATGGGCAATGTTTTCCATATGTGTACTGAAACAGACAGGGACATATATGAGCAATGTTTTACATATGGGTACTGAAACAGACAGGGACATATATGAGCAATGTTTCCATATGGGTACTGAAACAGACAGGGACATATATGAGCAATGTTTTCCCTATGGGTACTGAAACAGACAGGGACATATATGAGCAATGTTTTCCATATGTGTACTGAAACAGACAGGGACATATATGAGCAATGTTTCCATATGGGTACTGAAACAGACAGGGACATATATGAGCAATGTTTTCCCTATGGGTACTGAAACAGACAGGGACATATATGAGCAATGTTTTCCCTATGGGTACTGAAACAGACAGGGACATATATGAGCAATGTTTTCCATATGTGTACTGAAACAGACAGGGACATATATGAGCAATGTTTTCCATATGTGTACTGAAACAGAAAGGGACATATATTAGCAATGTTTTACATATGGGTACTGAAACAGACAGGGACATATATGAGCAATGTTTTCCATATGTGTACTGAAACAGACAGGGACATATATGAGCAATGTTTTACATATGTGTACTGAAACAGACAGGGACATATAGGAGCAACGTTTTCCATATGGGTACTGTAACAGACAGGGACATATATGAGCATTGTTTCTATATGGGTACTGAAACAGACAGGGACATATATGAGCAATGTTTTCCCTATGGATACTGAAACAGACAGGGACATATATGGGCAATGTTTTCCATATGTGTACTGAAACAGACAGGGACATATATGAGCAATGTTTTACATATGGGTACTGAAACAGACAGGGACATATATGAGCAATGTTTCCATATGGGTACTGAAACAGACAGGGACATATATGAGCAATGTTTTCCCTATGGGTACTGAAACAGACAGGGACATATATGAGCAATGTTTTCCATATGTGTACTGAAACAGACAGGGACATATATGAGCAATGTTTCCATATGGGTACTGAAACAGACAGGGACATATATGAGCAATGTTTTCCCTATGGGTACTGAAACAGACAGGGACATATATGAGCAATGTTTTCCCTATGGGTACTGAAACAGACAGGGACATATATGAGCAATGTTTTCCATATGTGTACTGAAACAGACAGGGACATATATGAGCAATGTTTTCCATATGTGTACTGAAACAGACAGGGACATATATTAGCAATGTTTTACATATGGGTACTGAAACAGACAGGGACATATATGAGCAATGTTTTCCATATGTGTACTGAAACAGACAGGGACATATATGAGCAATGTTTTACATATGGGTATTGAAACAGACAGGGACATATATGAGCAATGTTTTACATATGGGTATTGAAACAGACAGGGACATATAGGAGCAATGTTTCCATATGGGTACTGAAACAGACAGGGATATATATGAGCAACGTTTTCCATATGTGTACTGAAACAGACAGGGATATATATGAGCAACATTTTCCATATGGGTACTGAAACAGACAGGGACATATATGAGCAATGTTTTCCATATGGGTACTGAAACAGACAGGGACATATATGAGCAATGTTTCCATATGTGTACTGAAACAGACAGGGACATATATGAGCAATGTTTTCCATATGTGTACTGAAACAGACAGGGACATATATGAGCAATGTTTTCCATATGTGTACTGAAACAGACAGGGACATATATGAGCAATGTTTTACATATGGGTATTGAAACAGACAGGGACATATATGAGCAATGTTTTACATATGGGTATTGAAACAGACAGGGACATATAGGAGCAACGTTTTCCATATGGGTACTGAAACAGACAGGGACATATATGAGCAACGTTTTCCATATGGGTACTGAAACAGACAGGGACATATATGAGAAATGTTTTCCATATGTGTACTGAAACAGACAGGGACATATATGAGCAACATTTTCCATATGGGTACTGAAACAGACAGGGACATATATGAGCAATGTTTTCCATATGGGTACTGAAACAGACAGGGACATATATGAGCAATGTTTCCATATGTGTACTGAAACAGACAGGGACATATATGAGCAATGTTTTACATATGGGTATTGAAACAGACAGGGACATATAGGAGCAACGTTTTCCATATGGGTACTGAAACAGACAGGGACATATATGAGCAACGTTTTCCATATGGGTACTGAACAGACAGGGACATATATGAGCATGTTTCATATGGTACTGAAACAGACAGGGACATATATGAGCAATGTTTTCCATATGGGTACTGAAACAGACAGGGACATATATGAGCAATGTTTTCCATATGTGTACTGAAACAGACAGGGACATATATGAGCAATGTTTTACATATGGGTACTGAAACAGACAGGGACATATATGAGCAATGTTTCATATGGGTACTGAAACAGACAGGGACATATATGAGCAATGTTTTCCATATGTGTACTGAAACAGACAGGGATATATATGAGCAATGTTTTACATATGGGTACTGAAACAGACCTTTACACAGTTATACTGTTAACAAACATCTGTACAAGTACAGCTAACCACCGACTTGTCCACTGATTCTCGACACTGCTGCCTGTATTTTTATCATAATAAACGGTCTTAATTAAAGTGTGCTAAATGTAAGTTGTATCTTCATTTAGTAGTTTCTGTTCGCATGACTGGAGATAGCAGCGTGCAGTCATACATGACTGGAGATAGCAGCTTGCAGTCATACATGACTGGAGATAGCAGCTTGCAGTCATACATGACTGGAGATAGCAGCTTGCAGTCATACATGACTGGAGATAGCAGCTTGCAGTCATACATGACTGGAGATAGCAGCTTGCAGTCATACATGACTGGAGATAGCAGCTTGCAGTCATACATGACTGGAGATAACAGATTGCAGTCATACATGACTGGAGATAGCAGCTTGCAGTCATACATAACTGGAGATAGCAGATTGCAGTCATACATGACTGGAGATAGCAGCTTGCAGTCATACATGACTGGAGATAGCAGCTTGCAGAAATACATGACTGGAGATAGCAGCTTGCAGTCATACATGACTGGAGATAGCAGCTTGCAGTCATACATGACTGGAGATAACAGATTGCAGTCATACATGACTGGAGATAGCAGATTGCAGTCATACATGACTGGAGATAGCAGCTTGCAGTCATACATGACTGGAGATAGCAGCTTGCAGTCATACATGACTGGAGATAGCAGCTTGCAGAAATACATGACTGGAGATAGCAGCTTGCAGTCATACATGACTGGATTTATCAGCTTGCAGTAATACATGACTGGAGAGAGCAGCTTGCAGTCATACATGACTGGAGATAGCAGCTTGCAGTCATACATGACTGGAGATAGCAGCTTGCAATCATACATGACTGGAGATAGCAGCTTGCAGTCATACATGACTGGAGATAGCAGCTTGCAGTCATACATGACTGGAGATAGCAGCTTGCAGTCATACATGACTGGAGATAGCAGCTTGCAGTCATACATGACTGGAGATAGCAGCTTGCAGTAATACATGACTGGAGATAGCAGCTTGCAGTCATACATGACTGGAGATAGCAGCTTGCAGTCATACATGACTGGAGATAGCAGCTTGCAGTCATACATGACTGGAGATAGCAGTTTGCAGTCATACATGACTGGAGATAGCAGCTTGCAGTCATACATGACTGGAGATAGCAGCTTGCAGTCATACATGACTGGAGATAGCAGCTTGCAGTAACATGACTGGAGATAGCAGATTGCAGTCATACATGACTGGAGATAGCAGCTTGCAGTCATACATGACTGGAGATAGCAGATTGCAGTCATACATGACTGGAGATAGCAGCTTGCAGTCATACATGACTGGAGATAGCAGATTGCAGTCATACATGACTGGAGATAGCAGCTTGCAGTAATACATGACTGGAGATAGCAGATTGCAGTCATACATGACTGGAGATAGCAGCTTGCAGTCATACATGACTGGAGATAGCAGATTGCAGTCATACATGACTGGAGATAGCAGCTTGCAGTCATACATGACTGGAGATAGCAGCTTGCAGTCATACATGACTGGAGATAGCAGCTTGCAGAAATACATGACTGGAGATAGCAGCTTGCAGTCATACATGACTGGAGTTAGCAGCTTGCAGTAATACATGACTGGAGATAGCAGCTTGCAGTCATACATGACTGGAGATAGCAGCTTGCAGTCATACATGACTGGAGATAGCAGCTTGCAGTCATACATGACTGGAGATAGCAGCTTGCAGTCATACATGACTGGAGATAGCAGCTTGCAGTCATACATGACTGGAGATAGCAGCTTGCAGTCATACATGACTGGAGATAGCAGCTTGCAGTCATACATGACTGGAGATAGCAGCTTGCAGTCATACATGACTGGAGATAGCAGCTTGCAGTCATACATGACTGGAGATAGCAGCTTGCAGTCATACATGACTGGAGATAGCAGCTTGCAGTCATACATGACTGGAGATAGCAGATTGCAGTAATACATGACTGGATATAGCAGCTTGCAGTCATACATGACTGGAGATAGCAGCTTGCAGTCATACATGACTGGAGATAGCAGCTTGCAGTCATACATGACTGGAGATAGCAGCTTGCAGTCATACATGACTGGAGATAGCATATTGCAGTCATACATGACTGGAGATAGCAGCTTGCAGTCATACATGACTGGAGATAGCAGCTTGCAGTCATACATGACTGGAGATAGCAGCTTGCAGCCATACATGACTGGAGATAGCAGCTTGCAGTCATACATGACTGGAGATAGCAGCTTGCAGTCATACATGACTGGAGATAGCAGCTTGCAGTAATACATGACTGGAGTTAGCAGCTTGCAGTCATACATGACTGGAGATAGCAGCTTGCAGTCATACATGACTGGAGATAGCAGCTTGCAGTCATACATGACTGGAGATAGCAGCTTGCAGTCATACATGACTGGAGATAGCAGCTTGCAGAAATACATGACTGGAGATAGCAGCTTGCAGTCATACATGACTGGAGTTATCAGCTTGCAGTAATACATGACTGGAGAGAGTAGCTTGCAGTCATACATGACTGGAGATAGCAGCTTGCAGTCATACATGACTGGAGATAGCAGCTTGCAGTCATACATGACTGGAGATAGCAGCTTGCAGTCATACATGACTGGAGATAGCAGCTTGCAGTCATACATGACTGGAGATAGCAGCTTGCAGTAATACATGACTGGAAATAGCAGCTTGCAGTCATACATGACTGGAGATAGCAGCTTGCAGTCATACATGACTGGAGATAGCAGATTGCAGTAATACATGACTGGAGATAGCAGCTTACAGTCATACATGACTGGAGATAGCAGCTTGCAGTCATACATGACTGGAGATAGCAGCTTGCAGTCATACATAACTGGAGATAGCAGCTTGCAGTCATACATGACTGGAGATAGCAGCTTGCAGTCATACATGACTGGAGATAGCAGCTTGCAGTCATACATGACTGGAGATAGCAGCTTGCAGTCATACATGACTGGAGATAGCAGCTTGCAGTCATACATGACTGGAGATAGCAGCTTGCAGTCATACATGACTGGAGATAGCAGCTTGCAGTCATACATGCCTGGAGATAGCAGCTTGCAGTCATACATGACTGGAGATAGCAGCTTGCAGAAATACATGACTGGAGATAGCAGCTTGCAGTCATACATGACTGGAGTTATCAGCTTGCAGTAATACATGACTGGAGATAGCAGCTTGCAGTCATACATGACTGGAGATAGCAGCTTGCAGTCATACATGACTGGAGATAGCAGCTTGCAGTCATACATGACTGGAGATAGCAGCTTGCAGTCATACATGACTGGAGATAGCAGCTTGCAGTCATACATGACTGGAGATAGCAGCTTGCAGTAATACATGACTGGAGTTAGCAGCTTGCAGTCATACATGACTGGAGATAGCAGCTTGCAGTCATACATGACTGGAGATATCAGCTTGCAGTCATACATGACTGGAGATAGCAGCTTGCAGTCATACATGACTGGAGATAGCAGCTTGCAGTCATACATGACTGGAGATAGCAGATTGCAGTAATACATGACTGGATATAGCAGCTTGCAGTCATACATGACTGGAGTTGGCAGCTTGCAGTCATACATGACTGGAGATAGCAGCTTGCAGTCATACATGACTGGAGATAGCAGCTTGCAGTCATACATGACTGGAGATAGCATATTGCAGTCATACATGACTGGAGATAGCAGCTTGCAGTCATACATGACTGGAGATAGCAGCTTGCAGTCATACATGACTGGAGATAGCAGCTTGCAGCCATACATGACTGGAGATAGCAGCTTGCAGTCATACATGACTGGAGATAGCAGCTTGCAGTCATACATGACTGGAGATAGCAGCTTGCAGTAATACATGACTGGAGTTAGCAGCTTGCAGTCATACATGACTGGAGATAGCAGCTTGCAGTCATACATGACTGGAGATAGCAGCTTGCAGTCATACATGACTGGAGATAGCAGCTTGCAGTAATGAAGAATACAGAAACGAGACAGTGAAGGCACTAAAAGATGATTACTTGACCACTGATGATGGATGCTGATTTATGATGATTGATGATGATATTGATGATGAATGATGATTTATGACGATTGATGATGATTTATGATGGTTTATGATTATTTATGATTATTTATGATGATTGATGATGGTGACTTAATGGCCTGTTAAATCTCTACTAGTTGGAACTACAAATGACTCTCTTCCTAAGAAAATCTCCAGTAAGATTACATACATTGAAATACGATATATTATATCATTCACAGGAACAGGTGGAGATAAAAACAGGCTTCAAAAACAGATCACAAAGCTCAATGCATGTACAGGGTGTCCCAAAAGCCATGTCCCTACATAGATTTATTATTATTATAATATTTATTTGTCCAATTTTAGAATGGGGACATGTTTTTTTTGGGGGACACACTGTATATACAAAAATTGAAATGAATTCAAGGCAGTATGCATGATAAACACTGATAAATCCCAAATAAGGTACATGCAAAACTTTGCTGTCCAGTTCGGTTTTACGGCATGCCAAACAGAACTGAAAACTTGGGATACAAATATCTTAAGAGCAATATTCAGCATGGAATAAAATCATTCTTGTTAACTATGTATCAAAAACAACTGAAAAGGTATCACATATCCTTTGCCACACACATTATTATAAGGAGTGAGGCTTCTGTGTGGGAATGGGTTAATATCGAAACAAAGCAGGGTTGGCAAGTTTTTTACACAGACGTTATTTACACCGTTAATTAACGTTAATTAACGTCATGTAAAAAACAGGTTTTTTACGGACGGTCTCGTAAAAAACTAAAATTTAGAAATAAATATGATATTACTTCCAAAATTACTCAAGATATCATCACATTATTTATATATTTTATATATTCAAACTTTCAGTCATTGTATTAGGTGAAGCCACAAAGTAAAGTCTCATTAAACTGATCCTCACCTTCATGTGACATGTTTATGTAGCAATCATAACTAAATGTCAAGTGAAATGAAATACACAATTACAACTACCAGCAGACAGCTCTCTCATTAAGCTGATCCCCACCTTCATGTGACATGTTTATGTAGCAATCATAACTAAGTGTCAAGTGAAGTGAAATACACAATTACAACTACCAGCAGACAGCTCTATAACCATGATAACCAGTGAAGTCACAATGGTGTGACAAGGCCCTGCTGCATTTGGGATGTAATTATATGTCATCATATTATATTCATATTTATGTAAATAAACAAATAAACAATTAATCAGTAGTTTTTCATTACAAACAATGTGTGATGTACATGTATGTGTGATTGGCTGTATGATAGTGCATAATGTTTGAATGAGGCGAGTGCATGACAAGATTTTACACACACACACTCCCAGTCTGATTCATATTACATCTAGATTTTTTACGTTATTTACAGTTAATAACAGTTTTTTACAATGTTACGGTAAAAACCCAACCCTGAAACAAAGATATCAGGAATGGAATGAAAACTTTGAGAAATGTAGCAGCGGCAAGGGTGAGTGCGGCTTCTGGGTGGAAATGTGTTATTATCGAAACAAAAATGAAAACTTTGAGAAATGTGGATATAGCAGCGGCAAGGGTGAGTGCGGCTTCTGGGTGGAAATGTGTTATTATCGAAACAAAAATGAAAACTTTGAGAAATGTGGATATAGCAGCGGCAAGGGTGAGTGCGGCTTCTGGGTGGAAATGTGTTATTATCGAAACAAAAATGAAAACTTTGAGAAATGTGGATATAGCAGCGGCAAGGGTGAGTGCGGCTTCTGGGTGGAAATGTGTTATTATCGAAACAAAAATGAAAACTTTGAGAAATGTGGATATAGCAGCGGCAAGGGTGAGTGCGGCTTCTGGGTGGAAATGTGTTATTATCGAAACAAAAATGAAAACTTTGAGAAATGTAGATATAGCAGTGGCAAGGGACGAGTGCTGTGATGTAGCACAGCCATCAGACATGACCATCCAACCCAATACAACAAATTGTCTTTACTGCGAAAACATGATACAACGGAACATGAACATTGATTGAAATAAGTGAATGTGAGCTGCAGCAGTTTTCAATCGAGTTTTGTTGTATCACAGTCATTATGATTTGCATGTATAGGTGCTACAGTGAGTGAGTGAGTGAGTGAGTGAGTGAGTATTTGGTTTAACGGCGCATCAGCACAGTTCAGGCTATATCGCGCCAGGTTAAGTATATTGTATACAAGATATCTACAATTAAAATTATTATGTAGATAACATACTGTTTGTATTAAAATTGTAATGACGAAAGGTCAATTGCAACAAAATTTATCAAGCTGTAAAAATGATAATAAAACGTCAGTTGTAAAACTTACAATTTATGGAAAAGATGTGATTCTTTTAAAAATGCAATAATGTATTTAAAATCAACTGTTTCCTCTCTACGGTTGGAGTGATAAATAAAAGATGATTTGCCAATGTTTGGCTTAATTGGTTGTAGTTTATTGAATTGTATGTTATTTCAAGTGGTTTGCCACTTTGTAGTAATGTAAGAAAGAATCGATTGACATAGCATCAGTGTATGGTACATGTATTTTAGAATTTATACAGTCTAGTTTAAGTGCATCTTTTGCACTTTGATCAGCCATTTCATTGCCACGAATACCAATATGACTTGGCATCCAGCAATATATAGCACGTTTAGACGATGTAATATCTGTGTGCTTAAGTAATTTGTGAATAAGGGTTTTTTAACGTTCACGTTGTCTACTGATTGTAGTACAGATAAAGAATCTGAAAGGATCAAAAAATGTCTATCACATGATGCATCAGCAAAATTCAAAGCTAAATCAATAGCCTCTACTTCTGCTGAAGATATAGACGCATGATCAGGAATTATGTAATTAACTGACAGCAGCACAGCCAACTTTGTTGCCGGCTTTAGATCATTCTGTGTATATTGGTGTATAATCTGAAAACATGGTTCCGATTTCATGTAATTTTGATCTAAACAATAGCGAGTTAGTATATGATTTCAGGTTATCATGAAGCTGTAAAATAACGTTGGGTTTAATCAGGTCAAAAGGAGCTATATCTGATATAAAAGTTTCATGAACATTGTCAATGTTAAAATCTATAGGTGCTACAGAGAGTTTATCATGAAAACATGAAACATGCAATATACTTACCATTTGACTTTTTCTTTCATTACCGAGGGATTTCATCGTTTCTTTGCTGGTGAAATACTGACTGTTTCCACGAGACAGATACTATAACAGCATGCAAAATGGAGAAATGCGACATCAATATAGACAATAATACACAACAAATGAGGGCGAAATTTGGCATCAATTTCGACAGGAATACACAACAAATGAGGGCGAAATTTGGCATCAATTTCGACAGGAATACACAACAAATGAGGGAGAAATTTGGCATCAATTTCGACAGGAATACACAACAAATGAGGGAGGAATTTGGCATCAATTTCGAAAGGAATACACAACAAATGAGGGAGAAATATGACATCAATTTTGACAGGAATACACAACAAATGAGGGAGAAATATGACATCAATTTCGACAGGAATACACAACAAATGAGGGAGAAATATGACATCATTATAAAAAGGAATACACAACAAATGAGGGAGAAATAATTGTGGCATCATTATTGACATATATACGTAACAAATGTGGGAAACATTTAGCATCATTATCTACAGGTATAAACAACAATTAAGGGAGATATTTGGCATCAATATTGACATCATTATAAACAGGAATATACAACATGAGGGAGAATCTTGGCATCAATACAAATACACAACAAATGAGGGAGAAAATCAGGTATCGACAGGAACACACAATAAATGAAGCAGAAATTTGGCATTAATATCAAAGGGAATACAAAACAACAAACAAATGTAAGAACATAAAACATGTAGTGTAAACAAATAAATATTTGTGGTAATTCAATTTTGAATAGTGAATATAAGGCTGACAGTTGGAAATATCGATACCCCGTCTGACCCTAATATAATTAACAGTCTTTCAGATGGGACGTTAAACCGAGGTCTCGTGTCGGTGCTTTACACTGTGCACGTAAAAGAACCAGAGGAGACTCTGGAATGGGTCTCTGTCTCGATCATGCACTATCCTCCAAAATCTAAAATAACTAATCTCTTCAGGAGGTGTCGCTCATATGGGCAACCGGTAGCGACGATAAATAAACGTAAAACACACAAAAAATATATATTTGCATAGAATGAACATAACTCATCAATTAACTCATCTATTAACTGTAGAAGTTGTAAGAACTAGAGAACAGCATTCAGAGAGATGCAAATCCCCAAGCTTGTATTCAACACAATATCATATATAGGAGAAGACCTCTAATAGTTATAGCTTTCAGTTCTAATCCTTTTTCATCCATGTATGTAATATTTGTGTAAATTGTACATTTGTATATGTAATATCATTGTTTGAAATAAACTATGTTTAAACTAAACACAATATCAAATGCTCGACTTCACGCGACCTTGATTTGACCTTGAACGGTCAACTTCAAGGTCACGGGGTATGGTTCATTTGAAAGGTCAACTTCAAGGTCACAGGGTATGGTTCATTTGAATGGTCAACTTCAAGGTCACAGGGTATGGTTCGTTTGAATTGTCAACTTCAAGGTCACAGGGTATGGTTCATTTGAAAGGTCATATGAGACTTCATATACATGTAGGTGTTCCATAGGAACTATATGTTTATCTTGCTTAGTTTGCTATAGAATTCAATGTGGGTAGACACGTTGCGGACAGCCCTGACATCAAGCCTTGAACGAAGGTGGCAAGCAGTCAGGCCCGTACATAGTGGCGGTGCGATGGGTGCACCCACCTAAATCTGCCGAGGTATGCTTTGTGAATTGAACTTTCGTAGGTCCATATTATGAAGCCCAAATATTATGAAATATATCATTGCTATAAATTGAACACATTATGTGATTGTCGCCTAGTTTTCTATATATTTAATTAAATACAATATATACACAAAGCATCAAAGGCGATGCGGGTCGCAACATGCTCCTTTCTGGATGCACACCTGAAAAATATTATGCACCCTCTATGAAAACTCTTGCATATGCACCCTCTATTAAACATCTTGCATACCCTCTATGAAAACTCTTGCATATGCACCCTCTATGAAACATCTTGCATATGCACCCTCTATGAAACATCTTGCATATGCACCCTCTATGAAAACTCTTGCATATGCACCCTCTATGAAACATCTTGCATATGCACCCTCTATGAAACATCTTGCATATGCACCCTCTATGAAAACTCTTGCATATGCACCCTCTATGAAACATCTTGCATATGCACCCTCTATCCCTCTATGAAACATCTTGCATATGCACCCTCTATGAAACATCTTGCATATGCACCCTCTATGAAACATCTTGCATATGCACCCTCTATGAAAACTCTTGCATATGCACCCACCCTCTATGAAAACTCTTGCATATCATACCCAGCTTTCACGCCAATTCAGCTGGCTTATTGATGCGGCTTATCTCCCTTGAAAATGACCTGAAAACCAATATTGATTGTCTTATCGGCAAATTTTTGAGCAATAGTTTATATAGGGAAATTATTTTCAATCGTTTATTTAGAAGACCTTTTAATTTTTATAAATTTTAACTCCTATGGCGATAAAGTTGAATTTGTTCTCTTTAATGTGATATAAAAATGGTTGTTCTAGGAGTAAAACTTATTGCTTCCCTATTAGATTTAAATGTATCACGGATACTTATATTTGTATACAGTGAAATGTCAAATCGTTAATATTGTGATTTTTAGAAGCACATAATTCATCTTTCCCATAAAATGAGAACTTTTTAACTCCTATCATGGTAAAGTATATGTTACTGACAATATTGTGTAGTTTTCATATTTAACATTAAATAATATCTGTTTGCTTCCCTGTGATGCTTAAGTTAGGCAAGTTAAAGAAATCACATATTTTGTTCATCCATAGTTAAATTACATTACATCAGGAACCTAGATAGATACGTCAATCACAAAGATCCTGATTGCATTTACTTTTTACGGGGATCTAATGTCTTTGATAATTAAATGTACTTATCCTAATTTGATGTCAGTTTTTTAAACAAGACATGATTATAACAATTAACGGTTAATATAGCATGTTGTTAATTATAATATTATCTCGCGTTCTTTCATCTTTCTTTTAAGGTTTGTTTTCATTAATAGTCAGTATGCTAAATGCCTTTGTTGATTAGCTTTGTGTGAGAAGTTTACAAGTTTTTATTTTTTAATTCATCTAGGCTAAAAAGCCCACGAGAACAATATATGCATGATATAGACGAACATTGATTAAACTCAATAGAGAAGCTTACAGAATTAACTTGAAGTGTCTTAATGTACACGGAGTATAAATTCATGCACTATGACTTTGAGAAACATGCATACATAACGGCAACATATTATTTTTAAAGAATGAGTTTAATTTGACATGTTACTTTGTACATTGATGTCACTTTCATGCAAATTGACAATGTTTTAATGATGTATATTAAAATTTCACAAGCGTTGGTCGATATTTCCGGGGGTCTGGGGGGGGGGTCCCGCCACTATATTTTTTGTTTAATGTGTTTGATATTTGCATATATGGTTATAACATGTACATTGAAGAATCTACTGTTGATCAATAGTTCTTTTATTTAAAAATGAACTATATTCTCAGAAATAATGAAGTTCGTACGTCTCCTATTCCGCATTTGGGCAAATGCGTAAATGCGTAGATTTACTGGAACTCTGTTCCAATTTCTCAATTGGGAATCTCTAATTCCTACTTTTAAATTTAATAATATATTTTAAATAAATAAGAGGTATATATTTTATGTAATTTCAAAATTCAAAATTGTGTTTAAATAATCAACAGTTCTGGCAATTACTATAATTGTCAATGCCACGTTTTATTTCGTGAGTTTCCCAACTGTAACTAATGCATATCATGTTATTTATATTTCTATTGTGTACACAAATTGTCATTTATTCCACTTCTACTTACCTATAATTGATTTGTTTATATAAAGTGCACAGTACTGTTGAACATTTTTATTACTGGTCATTAAATAATATGACCCAGGCTGTGCGATGCATCATATCTTAATGGTTTTTATTGCATGTGTATTACAACTTTGCAATATACAACGACAATACATTTATCTCATTAATAAACAACATACCATTTTTACTTGGGCACCAATGTTTTACGGCTGACTGGTTGATCAAACTTACAAGTACATGTAAATCAAGCCTGAGAAATACATACATATTCGCAATACTTACCTGTTTTAATTTTAAGTAGTGAAAGACGATACAGTCCTAATAAATCTATTTAAAGTGTTTTATTTTTTATTTTAAGAGTAATTCCTAAATTAAAAAATAATCACAGTAAGAACGTGTGTGTCTTTATAACCATATAGATACTCTCCCTTCATGGCGATGGATTCTACCGGGAATGAGGTCTCGAGAGTGTTTGTTTCGCAATCAAGCAAAAACAAGTCGTATTAACTAACACTGAATGATATAATATTTAAACATGTACATTGCATATTTCATTGCATTGGTAATTTCAATTGAATATAAATCAATGGCAATAAACAGATTGTGACTGAATTCGGCCGTATAAATTAATATAAGTGTTATAATTGCATTGGTAAATCCAACTGATTATAAATATTGGTAATAAACAGATTGTGCATAGAACATGAGGCATGTTGTGCAACTCGTTTTGGTAGAGAGTGTGTGTTTTACGTTTATTTATCGTCGCTACCGGTTGCCCATAATGAGCGACGCCTCCTGAAGAGATTAGTAATTTTAGATTTTGGAGGATAGTGCAATGATACAGACAGAGACCCATTACAGAGTCTCCTCTGGTTCTTTTACGTGCACAGTGTAAAGCACCGACACAAGACCTTGGTTTAACGTCCCATCTGAAAGACTGTTAATTTTATTAGGGTCAGACGGGGGATCGAACCTGCGATCCCTGGATTACCAGTCCAGTGTTTTACCACTGGGCTACAGATCCGTCTGTAATTTTTAGTAGAGATCATTATTATGTACTATTTATGTTATATTCATATGTGTGCTTTGTTGATGTCAATAAAATGCAAAAATAGTTTAACAGTATGCGTTAGATATGCTTAATCTATTTGCCAGAGGGCAGCAATTGTCCCTCATTACAATGTTTATACGTCATGCCTCAAAATACTGCAGGTTATAAACTTGTATGACCATTCCTGTCTTCGGTAACAGTTGACTGATTTCAATGTCAGCAATTATCGGGGAAAGGCAGCCCAATCTAAGAGAGATAATCGAGATAATCAAATCAAGCGCAAATTGGACTGATAAACAAGGGAGATAAAACCCGATATTTATCCATAAAAGCTGCACCCTCTATGAAAACTCTTGCATTATATATATAATGCACCCGCTATGAACACTCTTGCATTATATATATAATGCACCCGCTATGAACACTCTTGCATTATATATAAAATGCACCCGCTATGAAAACTCTTGCATTATGTATATAATGCACACTCTATGAAAACTCTTGCATTATATATATAATGCACCCGCTATGAAAACTCTTGCATATGGGCCTAGTAGTGTTTGTGAATGAGGTATAGACAGTGAGGTAGGAGATTACGTGTCTTGAATGATGGCTCAATATGAAGTAGCGAAACTGTAAATAGTGGATCTAGTATTAATGCCTCCATATGAAGTAGCGAAACTGTAAATAGTGGATCTAGTATTAATACCTCAATATGAAGTAGCGAAACGGTAAATAGTGGATCTAGTATTAATGCCTCCATATGAAGTAGCGAAACAGTAAATAGTGGATCTAGTATTAATGCCTCCATATGAAGTAGCGAAACAGTAAATAGTGGATCTAGTATTAATGCCTCCATATGAAGTAGCGAAACTGTAAATAATGGATCTCGTATTAATGCCTCCATATGAAGTAGCGAGACTGTAAATCAATCCGTTTCCTAAATAGCAACACTAAGGGCACATCCAACTCCCCTTTAAATGAACTAGTGCCCTGCACTGATACTTGTTTCTGTTGTATTAATCTCTATCATTTGTCTTTATACTCTAAATACTAATACACATGAACATTATAGACATTGTACATTCAATTCACAACTCTTACAACTTTAGCACACAAAACGAAACACACATGCAAGCAAAGAACTTTAGGGCAACTGTCTCGCTAAAATTAACTATTTACGAATCTGGAGTCCTTATTTTATAAGTCAGTGTTGTCTTAGAATCTAGTTTATACAAATTTATTTTATTTAGTTTATACAAATTTATTTTAGCTCCATTGCGAAACAAGTTCTTTCAACTTATATTAATCACTCTCGAAAGGTCATTCCTGATGGAATCCATCGCCATGAAGGAGAGAAGAGGCAATGTGGAATTTAAATGCCTTGCCTAAGGGCACAATCGGCTCCAGCGGGGCTAGAACTCCGGACCTTTCGCACCTGAAGCGAATGCGCATCCATCACGACTTCCACAACACTGGCCTAGAATCTACGTCAGGTATTTCAGTACAGGATACAGAGAGTGCAACATGGAACTATAGCACTTGTCGTGTACTTATTTTCTGTGCTTTAACACAGGTGAGCTTGAAAAAATTACTTAAATCAACTCAGAAACGCCTTTTTGAGATATCAATGCAATTTCCGATAGTAACTACCGTAAATGGGCCCCAAGTTATCTCCCCTATCACACAAGAGTTTATACCAGTTTGCTATATTGCTGTCGTCCTAGCAGTCACAATACTTTGACAATGGTGCCAGAAAGAGTTAAGCCTTAAAAACTAGATATTGATATATGAATAATAAAAGTGGCACAGGGTTGGCACAGGGTATATAAGACTGCAGAACAACCCTGGATGTCCCTTCAAGCAGTATTTCAGCCACAGGTAGGCACACAGGTACAACCACCCACCTACCGCAGGCCAGCTGAATAGCTTCCTCACTTGAAAGAATTCCACACCCCCAGTGCGATTTGAACATACAGCATTGAGGGGTAAGTGATTTGAACATACAGCATTGAGGGGTAAGTGATTTGAACATACAGCATTGAGGGGTAAGTGATTTGAACATACAGCATTGAGGGGTAAGTGATTTGAACATACAGCATTGAGGGGTAAGTGATTTGAAGTCAACGACAATAACTACTCGGCTACGGAGGCCCCCTAATCTAATGTTGTAAAACCTTGTTTCGCAATCAAGCTAAAATAAATTGGTATAAATTAAGAGCGAGAAAACATTTTGTGATTATTAAACTCCTCAATATGAATTAATTTAGTGGAGTTGAGCCGTAATGCACAAACACAGAATGTGTAAAAATGATAAACAACATCACATTATCCTATAGTAAACATACGTAGAACTGGTCCGGAGCAGCAAGATGAAGTTTCTTGAACAGGTCTGGTGGCGCGCCGGCACACATGCGATAGAAGATGTGGTAATTCCTCTCCTCTTTGCTCTGAACACAGATACGTGACTTCTCTAACAGGTAGTGAGATATAAACCCTCCAGTAACTAGAGACTGTAAAACAAATCACATATAAACACTCCAGTAACTAGACACTGTAAAACAAATCACATATAAACACTCCAGTAACTAGACACTGTAAAACAAATCACATATAAACCCTCCCACAACTAGACACTGTAAAACAAATCACATATAAACCCTCCAGTAACTAGAGACTGTAAAACAAATCACATATAAACCCTCCAGTAACTAGACACTGTAAAACAAATCACATATAAACACTCCAGTAACTAGACACTGTAAAACAAATCACATATAAACCCTCCCACAACTAGACACTGTAAAACAAATCACATATAAACCCTCCCACAACTAGACACTGTAAAACAAATCACATATAAACCCTCCCACAACTAGACACTGTAAAACAAATCACATATAAACCCTCCAGTAACTAGACACTGTAAAACAAATCACATATAAACCCTCCCACAACTAGACACTGTAAAACAAATCACATATAAACCCTCCCACAACTAGACACTGTAAAACAAATCACATATAAATAAACCCGCCCACAACTAGACACTGTAAAACAAATCACATATAAACCTCCCCACAACTAGACACTGTAAAACAAATCACATATAAACACTCCAGTAACTAGACACTGTAAAACAAATCACATATAAACCTTCCCACAACTAGACACTGTAAAACAAATCACATATAAACCCTCCAGTAACTAGACACTGTAAAACAAATCACATATAAACCCTCCAGTAACTAGACACTGTAAAACAAATCACATATAAACCCTCCCACAACTAGACACTGTAAAACAAATCACATATAAACCCTCCCACAACTAGACACTGTAAAACAAATCACATATAAACCCTCCAGTAACTAGACACTGTAAAACAAATCACATATAAACCCTCCAGTAACTAGACACTGTAAAACAAATCACATATAAACACTCCAGTAACTAGACACTGTAAAACAAATCACATATAAACCCTCCCACAACTAGACACTGTAAAACAAATCACATATAAACCTTCCCACAACTAGACACTGTAAAACAAATCACATATAAACCCTCCAGTAACTAGAGACTGTAAAACAAATCACATATAAACCCTCCCACAACTAGACACTGTAAAACAAATCACATATAAACCCTCCCACAACTAGACACTGTAAAACAAATCACATATAAACCCTCCCACAACTAGACACTGTAAAACAAATCACATATAAACCCTCCCACAACTAGACACTGTAAAACAAATCACATATAAACCCTCCAGTAACTAGACACTGTAAAACAAATCACATATAAACCCTCCCACAACTACACTGTAAAACAAATCACATATAAACCCTCCCACAACTAGACACTGTAAAACAAATCACATATAAACCCTCCCACAACTAGACACTGTAAAACAAATCACATATAAACCCTCCCACAACTAGACACTGTAAAACAAATCACATATAAACCCTCCCACAACTAGACACTGTAAAACAAATCACATATAAACCCTCCCACAACTAGACACTGTAAAACAAATCACATATATACCTGCCCACAACTAGACACTGTAAAACAAATCACATATAAACCTTCCCACAACTAGACACTGTAAAACAAATCACATATAAACCCTCCAGTAACTAGAGACTGTAAAACAAATCACATATAAACCCCCCACAACTAGACACTGTAAAACAAATCACATATAAACCCTCCAGTAACTAGAGACTGTAAAACAAATCACATATAAACCCTCCAGTAACTAGAGACTGTAAAACAAATCACATATAAACACTCCAGTAACTAGAGACTGTAAAACAAATCACATATAAACACTCCAGTAACTAGACACTGTAAAACAAATCACATATAAACACTCCAGTAACCAGACACTGTAAAACAAATCACATATAAACCCTCCCACAACTAGACACTGTAAAACAAATCACATATAAACCCTCCAGTAACTAGACACTGTAAAACAAATCACATATAAACCTCCCCACAACTAGACACTGTAAAACAAATCACATATAAACCTCCCCACAACTAGACACTGTAAAACAAATCACATATAAACCCTCCCACAACTAGACACTGCAAAACAAATCACATATAAACCCTCCAGTAACTAGACACTGTAAAACAAATCACATATAAACCTACCCACAACTAGACACTGTAAAACAAATCACATATAAACCCTCCAGTAACTAGACACTGTAAAACAGATCACATATAAACCCTCCCACAACTAGACACAGTAAAACAAATCACATATAAACCCTCCAGTAACTAGACACTGTAAAACAAATCACATATAAACCCTCCCACAACTAGACACTGTAAAACAAATCACATATAAACCCTCCAGTAACTAGACACTGTAAAACAAATCACATATAAACCCTCCCACAACTAGACACTGTAAAACAAATCACATATATACCTGCCCACAACTAGACACTGTAAAACAAATCACATATAAACACTCCAGTAACTAGACACTGTAAAACAAATCACATATAAATAAACCCTCCAGTAACTAGACACTGTAAAACAAATGACATATAAACCTCCCCACAACTAGACACTGTAAAACAAATCACATATAAACACTCCAGTAACCAGACACTGTAAAACAAATCACATATAAACCTTCCCACAACTAGACACTGTAAAACAAATCACATATAAACCCTCCAGTAACTAGACACTGTAAAACAAATCACATATAAACACTCCAGTAACTAGACAAACTAGACACTGTAAAACAAATATATAAACTCCAACTAGACACTGTAAAACAAATCACATATAAACCCTCCAGTAACTAGACACTGTAAAACAAATCACATATAAACCTCCCCACAACTAGACACCGTAAAACAAATCACATATAAACCCTCCAGTAACTAGACACTGTAAAACAAATCACATATAAACCCTCCAGTAACTAGACACTGTAAAACAAATCACATATAAACACTCCAGTAACTAGACACTGTAAAACAAATCACATATAAACCTCCGTTTGTAAACAAATCACATATAACCCTCCACAACTAGACACTGTAAAACAAATCACATATAAACCTTCCCACAACTAGACACTGTAAAACAAATCACATATAAACCCGCCAGTAACTAGAGACTGTAAAACAAATCACATATAGACCCTCCCACAACTAGAGACTGTAAAACAAATCACATATAAACCCTCCCACAACTAGACACTGTAAAACAAATCACATATAGACCCTCCCACAACTAGACACTGTAAAACAAATCACATATAGACCCTCCCACAACTAGACACTGTAAAACAAATCACATATAAACCCGCCAGTAACTAGACACTGTAAAACAAATCATATATAGACCCTCCCACAACTACACTGTAAAACAAATCACATATAGACCCTCCCACAACTAGACACTGTAAAACAAATCACATATAGACCCTCCCACAACTAGAGACTGTAAAACAAATCACATATAAACCCTCCCACAACTAGACACTGTAAAACAAATCACATATAAACCCTCCCACAACTAGACACTGTAAAACAAATCACATATAAACCCTCCCACAACTAGACACTGTAAAACAAATCACATATAAACCCTCCCACAACTAGACACTGTAAAACAAATCACATATAAACCTCCCCACAACTAGACACTGTAAAACAAATCACATATAAACACTCCAGTAACTAGAGACTGTAAAACAAATCACATATAAACCTTCCCACAACTAGACACTGTAAAACAAATCACATATAAACCTTCCCACAACTAGACACTGTAAAACAAATCACATATAAACCCTCCAGTAACTAGACACTGTAAAACAAATCACATATAAACCCTCCCACAACTAGACACTGTAAAACAAATCACATATAAACCCTCCCACAACTAGACACTGTAAAACAAATCACATATATACCTGCCCACAACTAGACACTGTAAAACAAATCACATATAAACCTTCCCACAACTAGACACTGTAAAACAAATCACATATAAACCCTCCAGTAACTAGAGACTGTAAAACAAATCACATATAAACCTCCCCACAACTAGACACTGTAAAACAAATCACATATAAACCCTCCAGTAACTAGAGACTGTAAAACAAATCACATATAAACCCTCCAGTAACTAGAGACTGTAAAACAAATCACATATAAACCCTCCAGTAACTAGAGACTGTAAAACAAATCACATATAAACCCTCCAACAACTAGAGACTGTAAAACAAATCACATATAAACCCTCCCACAACTAGAGACTGTAAAACAAATCACATATAAACCCTCCCACAACTAGAGACTGTAAAACAAATCACATATAAACCTTCCCACAACTAGAGACTGTAAAACAAATCACATATAAACCCTCCAAACTAGAACTGTAAAACAAATCACATATAAACCCCCACAACTAGAGACTGTAAAACAAATCACATATAAACCCTCCCACAACTAGAGACTGTAAAACAAATCACATATAAACCTCCCACAATTAGACACTAAAACAAATCACATATAAACCTCCCCACAACTAGACACTGTAAAACAAATCACATATAAACCTCCCACAACTAGACACTGTAAAACAAATCACATATAAACCTCCCACAACTAGACACTGTAAAACAAATCACATATAAACCTCCCACAACTAGACACTGTAAAACAAATCACATATAAACCCTCCAGTAACCAGACACTGTAAAACAAATCACATATAAACCCTCCCACAACTAGAGACTGTAAAACAAATCACATATAAACCCTCCAGTAACTAGACACTAAAACAAATCACATATAAACCTCCCCACAACTAGACACTAAAACAAATCACAAAATAGAACCAGATGAGATGACACAGAACATGCCATCAGAGCAGGCTGTATGCGGTTTGCTATTTGGATAGTGAAGCTAAAACAGTTGTCTGAATAGCAAACAACACAGATCCTGATCAGATAGCGGCTGATCTGGATCTATGTTGTTTGCACATTCTGTCCAATTTATTCGACAGGATAAGGGTCAAGGTTAAAACTCACCTTTTGGTCAAAATGGATTTCTACAAACTTCCCAAATCTACTACTGTTGTTGTTTCTCACAGTCTTGGCATTACCAAATGCTTCTAGAAGAGGGTTGGCTGCAAAGTAATGGAAGCATTCTGATTATTCTATTCTTATATAGGGCCCAGATCATTTCTCTAGATGAGTGTTGGATGCATACATGTATGTACTTTGATCGATGTACTATTATGTGACTGTATCCAGATTATGTATTCCTGTAGATGAGGGATGGCTGTAAAGTAACATATTTTGATTGTTGTATTATTATGAAGAGTTCCTGATAATGGTTCTTCTAGAAGAGAGTTGGCTGCAAAGCAACAATAGATGCATGTATCACTTCACTTATGTTCTCTAATTCTTCGCTCTATAAGCCCCACATGGGTCCCCCAGTTGTCGGTGAAACAATAGATGCATGTATCACTTCACTTATGTTCTCTAATTCTTCGCTCTATAAGCCCCGCATGGATCCCCCAGTTGTTGGTGAAACAATAGATGCATGTATAACTTCACTTATGTTCCATAATTCTTCGCTCTATAAGCCCCGCATGGATCCCCCAGTTGTTGGTGAAACAATAGATGCATGTATAACTTCACTTATGTTCCATAATTCTTCGTTCTATAAGCCCCGCATGGATCCCCAGTTGTCGGTGAAATAATAAATGTATGTATATCTTCACTTACATTCATAATTCTTCGTTCTATAAGCCCCGGATGGATCCCCCAGTTGTCGGTGAAACAATAGATGCATGTATAACTTCACTTATGTTCTCTAATTCTTCATTCTATAAGCCCCGCATGGGTCCCCCAGTTGTCGGTGAAACAATAGATGCATGTATAACTTCACTTATGTTCTCTAATTCTTCGTTCTATAAGCCCCGCATGGGTCCCCCAGTTGTCGGTGAAATAATAAATGTATGTATAGCTTCACTTACATTCTATAATTCTTCGCTCTATAAGCCCTGCATGGGTCCCCCAGTTGTCGGTGAGATACTTGAGGATATATTTGGTGGATTCGGTTTTCCCAGCCCCGGATTCTCCCGACACGATGATCGACTGACTAGCCTTGCTCACTTTCATGTCACGGTATGCTTTGTCCGCTGTAAGAGTAGATAAGTTTGTATAATATTTTATTCATTCCTAAGCAGGGTTTCAAACTCGCATTCTGTGTAATGCCAACATGTAGCACTGAAGTATCAATGCAGTTGGCAATTCTGACAAATTTTACTTATGGTTGTATATACAAAAATAGGCAGAAGTGCATCCGCGGTCAAATGTAGTCCCAATAACTAATAATATTATAGTTAATTTTTCGTTTTGGTAAAAATGCATTTTCATGACAGGCAGTGTATAGTTTGTGTTTTTTGAGAAATTATGTGACTTGAGAAGACTTCAGACTAGTTGATGTGTAGAAAAGATGTGGTATAAAAATTCAGGCCATTGCAAACTGAAGGTTGGTATACTGCATTATTAAATATTTGGCGGAGGAATACAGTGTGTAAACACAGTGACGTTATTCACCAGTGTGCACTGGTTATTTGAAACATAAAATTTGAAATATTCTGTGTTTCAGGGAAATTCAGGCTGATTTGAATACCTCTTCACAGTGGATGTGGTATCAGAATAAATGAAAGATTGGAAATATAAATGAACAGACTGTATGTTTTTACTTTTTACTATGTATTTAATAGGCAATTTATTTATTGTTATCAAATAACATTACTCGTCTAATTCACACATTATAGAATTAAGATGCGTGTTAGTACAGCGTGACTCCTGTACCGACTCTATATATTTTGATGCTTGTAGCCTAATCTATGGCCGGGCTGAGCATGCAAATAATATTATACATCAAAAATATTCATACATTTACGAATATGAGATGTGAGACAGTATAGAGTGACTCCTGTACTGACCCTATACATTTTGGTGCTTGTAGCCTAATCTATGGCAGAGCTGAGCATTCAAATCGTATTATTAACACACACAACTTAATCACCTTAGTTTATAATATATGAGTGTTAACTAAACTTCTTAGTACGCTCGCCCATATGGTTCGCCGGAGGCGAGGGTAAATAAGCTCAATCATCATCATCATTGTTTTACAACCTTATCGAAAAATGTTACTATAAGACAGTAATAGCAAATTATCATCATCTACCCCATTGAATATTTTGGGTCCGCCTCCGTGGTCGAGTGGATACGGTCGCTGACTTGTATACCACTGTAACCTATCATCACTGATGGTCACGGGTTCGAGCCCAGCTCAGACCGTGTCTCATTTATATGAAAAAGTTGGCAGTTTCTTACGGAGGTTGGTGCACCCAAGTAATGGTTAAATGATGGAGCCTGCCCAGGAAAGGTGTTGTTAGGTAAACTGCCCGCCGGCGATATAGCCCAAAATGGTGCTGATGCAGGCGTAAAACCCGAAATATAACAGAACATAACATATGAATATTTTGGTGTGCAGCATACTGTAAAGCCCACTAGGATTTACCTATAGCATATACATGTGGCGGCATGGTACCAAGGGACTTCAGCTTGTAACTCTGCCGAGTGGTGTGGTTGAACAGGTCTGGAATTTTGGTATACGGGTTCAATGCTATGAGGATATTTGCTGTAAATGTCTGAAATACAAATGTCAAATAATACAAATTTAACATAAACATGTAATATCATTTTGCATCTAACTGTCTATGATTGTGTCAAATTTCGTTGTTAAGTCAAATTTTCGAATAAATCAAATTCTTTTTCTGGTGCCAAATTCCTGTTCTGGTGCCTTCTGTGTAAATCTGTCAAATTCCTGTTCTGGTCCCTTCTGTGTAAATGTGTCAAATTCCTGTTCTGGTCCCTTCTGTGTAAATGTGCCAAATTCCTGTTCTGGTCCCTTCTGTGTAAATGTGCCAAATTCCTGTTCTGGTGCCTTCTGTGTAAATCTGTCAAATTCCTGTTCTGGTCCCTTCTGTGTAAATGTGCCAAATTCCTGTTCTGGTCGCTTCTGTGTAAATGTGCCAAATTCCTGTTTCTGGTCCCTTCTGTGTAAATGTGCCAAATTCCTGTTTCTGATCCCTTCTGTGTAAATGTGCCAAATTCCTGTTCTGGTGCCTTCTGTGTAAATGTGTCAAATTCCTTGTTCTGGTCCCTTCTGTATAAATGTGCCAAATTCCTGTTTCTGGTCCCTTCTGTGTAAATGTGCCAAATTCCTGTTTCTGGTGCCTTCTGTGTAAATGTGCCAAATTCCTGTTCTGGTGCCTTCTGTGTAAATCTGTCAAATTCCTGTTCTGGTCCCTTCTGTGTAAATGTGCCAAATTCCTGTTCTGGTCCCTTCTGTGTAAATGTGCCAAATTCCTGTTTCTGGTCCCTTCTGTGTAAATGTGCCAAATTCCTGTTTCTGGTCCCTTTTGTGTAAATGTGCCAAATTCCTGTTTCTGGTCCCTTCTGTGTAAATGTGCCAAATTCCTGTTTCTGGTGCCTTCTGTGTAAATGTGCCAAATTCCTGTTCTGGTGCCTTCTGTGTAAATGTGCCAAATTCCTGTTCTGGTCCCTTCTGTGTAAATGTGTCAAATTCCTGTTTCTGGTCCCTTCTGTGTAAATGTGCCAAATTCCTGTTTCTGGTCCCTTCTGTGTAAATGTGCCAAATTCCTGTTTCTGGTCCCTTCTGTGTAAATGTGCCAAATTCATGTTTCTGGTCCCTTCTGTGTAAATGTGCCAAATTCCTGTTCTGGTGCCTTCTGTGTAAATGTGTCAAATTCCTGTTCTGGTCCCTTCTGTGTAAATGTGCCAAATTCCTGTTCTGGTCCCTTCTGTGTAAATGTGCCAAATTCCTGTGTCTGGTCCCTTCTGTGTAAATGTGCCAAATTCCTGTTTCTGGTGCCTTCTGTGTAAATGTGCCAAATTCCTGATCTGGTGCCTTCTGTGTAAATGTGCCAAATTCCTTTTCTTGTCCCTTCTGTGTAAATGTGCCAAATTCATGTTCTGGTCCCTTCTGTGTAAATGTGTCAAATTCCTGTTCTGGTCCCTTCCGTGTAAATGTGTCAAATTCCTTTTCTTGTCCCTTCTGTGTAAATGTGCCAAATTCCCTTTCTGGTCCCTTCTGTGTAAATGTGCCAAATTCCCTTTCTGGTCCCTTCTGTGTAAATGTGCCAAATTCCCTTTCTGGTCCCTTCTGTGTAAATGTGCCAAATTCCCTTTCTGGTCCCTTCTGTGTAAATGTGCAGTATTTCCTTCTGATTATGTCAATGTGCCAGTTTGTCATCAAAGTGCAACTTTCATTTCAGCAAATTTACATGATCATAGGTGTATACGCCAGGCTGTGCAAACAATAGATAACATTAGTTGACGGTGTTTACCGTGACAGTAATTAGAATGTGTTCACTACAGGTGCACACTACTCGGTAATCACAAATTAACCAATAATTGGATAAATGGCTCACCATAATAATTATTATAAATTCATTAGTTTGTTTTGGTTCAAATTAACATATTTCAGCATATAAGCAAAATTTAACATGTCGATAATGAAGTTCAACAGAAAACAGTTTGATTCGGCTATCATATTATAAGTGCACAGTCATTGCATCATTGATTCTTCCATCACAGTTTCGTAAATCAAATATAAATGTTATTTACATATCTATATATGCAGTATGTATTAAATACGATATTACGTATTTTCTTGTCCTTGGTGGCCTTGGATAATGATATATTAAGGGAAACGGGTAAGGCTTGCGATCTACGAGAAACAGCATCTTGGGAAATAATGTCCATGGCGGTTATGTGTATACTTCAGTGAAGTATCATGTGCTGGGATTGGTGGAATACCGGATGTAGACTGTATACCAATATATTACTGTTCTTAAAACTTCAGTAGATCACAGTTTTCAGGTATCTCATTTTTTGGTTCTTAAGCATTTATGCTCTCTATTTCTGATATAACTTACATAGATTCCATTTTTCTGGTAGATATCACCATGGAATTTGAGATTGCTGACAAGTATTGCATTAAATACAGTTTATTTCCGTTATCACAAAGTTGGTTATGTCAAATTCACCGGTTATGTCAATAAACTCAATTTGAGATTGTTGACAAGTATTGCTTTAACCCATTTCATTCTGGATACCGTTCAAACGGTATCTGCAAAGAACATAGAGCCAGATCAACCGCCACGAAATGTGCCGTCTGATCAGGATCTGTGCTGTTTGCTATTCAGATGATCTTGCTAAGACACTTGGCTATGCAGCAAACAACATAGATCCTGATCAGCACGCAGTGTCACGCTGCAGCTGATCTGGATCTATGTTGTTTGCAAAAGCCTTTAAATATATCCAGAATGAAATGGGTTAAATACAGTTTATTTCCATTATCACAAAGTTGGTTATGTCAAATTCACCGGTTATGTCAATAAACTCAATTTGAGATTGTTAACAAGTATTGCATTTAGTAAAATACTTACATAGATCTTATTTTTAAGGTATCTAATTTTGAGGTTGTTGAGCAGTGTTGCTTCATTGAGGTACATGAGTGCACAGTTGTCATCCACATCCTTGTTATCATACTCCTCAGCCGGGAACGATCGGTCGTACATCGCCCTCAATGTCTGAAATAAGGAACATGCATGAACACCACATGCCAATTAGCGCAGTGGTTAGCGCGTACGCTTCTCACCAATGCAACCCGGGTTCGCTCCTCGGATCGGGAAGTATGTGAGATGGTTCGGTGGTCGCCAGATCGGACAGGTGGGTTTTCTCCGGTTTCCTGCCACATGAATGAAAACATTTACGGGCCAATGAGAGTGACTAATATAAGTTGTTAAAGCTTGCATCGCAATCGTTGTAAAATAAATGCGACCCGGGTTCGCTCCTCGGTTGGGAAGTATGTGAGATGGTACGGTAGTCGCCAGATCGGACAGGTGGGTTTTCTCCGGGTACTCCGGTTTCCTGCCACATGAATGACAACATTTACGGGCCAATGAGAGTGACTAATATAATATAAGTTGTTAAAGCTTGCATCGCAATCGTTGTAAAATAAATAAAGTTTAAACACCACACCCTATTCAAGCAGATACACAAATGTTCTTCACTGTGAACGTTGATACAGGTAACCGCAACTCATCATTCAGTTAACCCATTCAACCCCAAGTAACTTACATGGACTGGTCCATGATACTTTTAGACCAATAAATTAATAAGAAAATTACAGTTGGACAAGTTCATTTATCAAAATGGGTAATTTTGTCTAAAAATAGTAATATTACTTGCAAAAAGTACAGATCCTGATGGGATGAATCACTGTGAGCCGGCTCATCTGGATCTATACTTTTGGTAAGCCTATTTAGAGGTATGTGGTGTTGAAAGTGTTAATTTCATAATAAGAAATGCATTTTTGGATCGGGTTGACCTAAGTGTGATTATGCAGTGACACAGACACTCTATTGTGAGAGTGTACTGGTTTATGAACTACAGTCAAACCTGTGTTAGTGATCACCTCCATTAAGCAGTCAATCTGTATTAAGCAGCCAGTTTTCAGATTCCAAATAGATTGTTTTATTATATACATTTGCCCCCTATTAAACAACCACCCGTGCTATGCAGCCACTTTCTGTGATTCCCTTAGCTGGCTGCTTAAGACAGGTTGACTATATAAGCATCCTCCCTACTATGACTAGAAGAACGTCCCTCCCTAGGTCTAGTGAGTACACTGTCAACAGGGCATAGGCTAGCTACATTTCAGTATTAACATATAGTGGAATCACTGCCCCCGACCCCCGGCACCTACAGCTGGACAGCTAATAAGATTTATGGTACGACTTAGTCCTGTAGCTGTGATGACCCCTGCAACACTCCGCAACTATATTCTTTGAATACTATCATTGACTGTCAGACTATGCAGTTGTTAGCGCGCTCGCTTCTCACCAATGCAAAATGCTTCGATCGTCGGACAGTAAAGTATGTGCAATGGTACGGTGGTCGCCAGACCGGACAGATGTGTTTTCTCCGGATACTCCAGTTTCCTCCAAAAACGAATGACCACATATACGGCTTTCATCCATGCCAACAAGAGTGATTACCGGTAATAGAGGTTGCTAAAGCTTGTTCCGCAATCATTGAAAAATAAAAAAGTTTATACTTTAAAAATAGGGATGGCAATGAATGTTCGAATATGTTCATTCAATCGTTCATATAGTTGATATTAGATGCTACGCCACAGGGTTGCAAAACTGAACGTGGAAATGATACACAATTCTAAAGCAAATATTCGAATGCCAAAATCAATATTCTTTGCCATCACTATCTAATACTAATGGCACTCACAGGTAAGCACAAAAACTACCAATTATTTCTCAAAAACAAATAAACTATAAAGCATATGTACGTACAGTTCCGGGAGCATCAAACGGTTCAATAGTGATGAACTCCGACGCAATGTCCACGATACGCCCCAGTTTGAACCCTTCCGTGGCATGGGGAACCCACACCTTCTTTCCCCCGTCCATGGCTACAGGTGATCAACTCTCAATCTGCATATACACAAAAAGAAAACTTATCAAAATTCTTTCCTACATAAATTACGAACACTATAATAATTCCTAAATACTCACGAAAAGTGGTCAATTGTGAATGCAAAGAATGTGTTAACAGGTATGATTATATGTTTATTAATTTTATGAGCTTAACCCTTTCCCTCATAGAAGCACCTCTAGACTCCATTACCAATATGACATACATTGACATTGTAGTAGCCAAACCATTGTTCATAATAAAGGCCAGACTCTGATGTAGTCCCAGTAATATATATGGAGGTGGGATAGATATGGCGACTACTTATCCACTGCATGATAGCTAAATGGCTGTCGTTTGTATGGAGATATAATAGTATATTAACCTAAATCTCTATGAAGGAAAGGATTAAATGGTTGTCGTTTGTATGGAGATATAATAGTATATTAACCTAAATCTCTATGAAGGAAAGGATTAAATGACTGTCGTTTGTATGGAGATATAATATTATATTAACCTAAATCTCTATGAAGGAAAGGGTTAAAGTCGCACCAACAGCTTAGGTCATACAACGACACTCCAGTTATTATTGGTGGAGGAAGACCCCTGGGGCCCCTTCGGGCAGTGCACGGATGAGCACCCAGGTAGAACCACCAACTTTCTGTAAACCAGCTGAACAGCTTCCTCACATAAAAGAATTCGACACCACGTTTTATGTATGAATAATCAACGGGCCGTTGGCACTTATCTTCAAATTCAATTTTCCTTAATGAAAATAGTACAAACTTAGCCAGTAAAAGTCACAACTTGCCACCATTGGCAAATGATTGATGGATTCTTTATTGTCTCCATTACATGACTAGCCTATACTGGTGATTGGACATCTGAATTAGGTAGCTCATACAATAAGGAACATGAGGCTACTAATCACCTTTAAAACTTTGTAGACTTAACCCATTCAACACCAAGTAACTCACATGGACTGGTCTATGCATGATATTCATAAACCAATAAATGAATCAGAAAATCTCATTTGGACAAATTCATTTATCAAAATGGGTAATTATGTCTAAAAATAGTCATATCACTGGCAAAAAGTGCAGATCCTGATGAGACGGCTCGTCACGAGCCAGCTCATCTGGATCTACACTTTTTGTAAGCCTATTTAGAGGGCTGTGGTGTTGAAAGGGTTAACTAAAAGAATTTTAGTACATAACTTGTAATTTTATGTAAAATGTCGGATGCTGGATGGATATGGGTGCAAGACTTTATTGTCTTGTGGGATGTCGGTCACAGTATTATAGTATAACGCGACATTGCACATGTAACAAGGTATTCTCGTCACATAACCGTATTAGAAATGGTAAATATATATTTATATATATGCAGTCTTAGACATCTTAGAAGTATACGTGCACCGGGTATTGTATTCAGCCGGTCTACCCCCGACAAATTCTTGTGTGAGCGACAGTCGGAGATATGAAAACCGAACACACACTGAGATTACAGCAGTCCTCATAGCCCTCTAAACATCTAGTTATAATAATTACAATAGGCAAAACCATAACTTTTAGATGATTTATGCGGTGGCGACTTTAAATAAATTCAATCCGTCAGTAATCACCTTCACAATTGCGATGGATTTTAAAGAGCAACACAAAATGTTAATAAACCTACAGTGGATCTCATTTATGAGGTTTTGTGATCTAGATACCAAAACAAGAACAGCAATTATCTGCCCTGTTGTGATAAGGGGACACAGTTTACAAAAACCGTTGTTAGATCGTGATCATTTCAATTATTGTGGCAGTAAAAAAACAACAATACATACACTATATGAAGCATAGAATGTGAACATATATAACACGTATGTAACAACAACGGCATTGAGACATCTACATGCACTAATTAAATGGTATCAATGCAGGAAACACATTAATAATGAATACAAACATCATTATAAAGATCAACACTGTTTTACTCTGTATGATTAATTAAGTGAATTGGACAAGGGAAAAAACAAAGACCAATAAATGTGGCCATGAATAAGGAACATCTCTAATTTTCTATTACCTCCCTTGGATGATAAAGTCTGATTCATCACAAAATGTAAATAGGTACTTGTAGTTGGAATCTTTTGATTTTACTGTTGTTCCCGAACCAGATGTTGCGGTATGATAAATATGATTTTATCAAAATCATGTTAATTAACTGATAACATTGTTTTACAAATAAGTACCGATTGTATATACTGTAGGAGATATGTCAAGATATAGTAATTTAATAATCATAATTATGAAGGGAAAGTGGAATCAAATTTGTTGTGCAAAGGCAATCACGATAAAAACAGAGGAAACACTTAACCCATTTCATTCTGGATACATTTAAAGGCATTTGCAAACAACATAGATCCAGATCAGCCGCAGCGTGACGCAGGATCTATGTTGTTTGCTACATAGCCAAGTGTCTTAGCAAGATCATCTGAATAGCATAGAGCCTGATCAGACGGCACATTCCATGGCAGCTGATCAGGCTCGATGTTCTTTGCAAATACTGTTTGAACAGTATCCAGAATGAAATGGGTTAATAGGACCTATTTACTTTTAGGGAGTATTCAGGGGAAGTAACTGATTGATGTCTCATTAGTGCAGACTTGTTTAACATTAGCAGCATTGTAATATTTCACATACTGTCATACATCTAATGCATATGAGTAACTTACTCCAAGGCCCAGTTAAGGAGGGGCTAGCTCCAAGAACCCAGTTTAAAGGATGGTGCTAGCTCCAAAGGCACATAAGGACAGGGCTAGCTCTCTAGGCCCAGCTAAATATGGAGTTAGCTGCCAATTCCCAGCTAATAATAGGGAAACTAAGGATGGTGCTAGCTGCCAATACCCAGTTAATGATAGGGCTATTGGCCCAGGCCCAGTGTGGGGCTAGCTCCCAAGACCCAGCCAATGATGAGGCTAGTGGCCCAGTGTGGGGCTAGCTCCCAAGACCAAACTAATGATAGGGCTAGTGGCCCAGTGTGGGGCTAGCTCCCAAGACCCAGCTAATGATAGGGCTAGTGGCCCAGTGTGGGGCTAGCTCCCAAGACCCAACTAATGATAGGGCTAGTGGCCCAGTGTGGGGCTAGCTCCCAAGACCCAGCTAATGATAGGGCTAGTGGCCCAGTGTGGGGCTAGTGGCCCAGTGTGGGGCTAGCTCCCAAGACCCAGCTAATGATAGGGCTAGTGGCCCAGTTTGGGGCTAGCTCCCAAGACCCAACTAATGATAGGGCTAGTGGCCCAGTGTGGGGCTAGCTCCCAAGACCCAGCTAATGATAGGGATAGTGGCCCAGTGTGGGGCTAGCTCCCAAGACCCAGCTAATGATAGGGCTAGTGGCCCAGTGTGGGGCTAGCTCCCAAGACCCAGCCAATGATAGGGCTAGTGGTCCAGTGTGGGGCTAGCTCCCAATACCCAGCTAATGATAGGGTAAGTGGCCCAGTGTGGGGCTAGCTCCCAAGACCCAGCTAATGATAGGGTAAGTGGCCCAGTGTGGGGCTAGCTCCCAAGACCCAGCTAATGATAGGGCTAGTGGCCCAGTGTGGGGCTAGCTCCCAAGACCCAGCTAATGATAGGGCTAGTGGCCCAGTGTGGGGCTAGTTCCCAATACCCAGCTAATGATAGGGCTAGTGGCCCAGTGTGGAGCTAGCTCCCAAGACCCAGCTAATGATAGGGCTAGTGGCCCAGTGTGGAGCTAGCTCCCAAGACCCAGCTAATGATAGGGCTAGTGGCCCAGTGTGGGGCTAGCTCCCAAGACCCAGCTAATGATAGGGCTAGTGGCCCAGTGTGGGGCTAGCTCCCAAGACCCAGCTAATGATAGGGCTAGTGGCCCAGTGTGGGGCTAGCTCCCAATACCCAGCTAATGATAGGGCTAGTGGCCCAGTGTGGGGCTAGCTCCCAAGACCCAGCTAATGATAGGGCTAGTGGCCCAGTGTGGGGCTAGCTCCCAAGACCCAGCTAATGATAGGGCTAATGGCCCAGTGTGGGGCTAGCTCCCAATACCCAGCTAATGATAGGGCTATTGGCCCAGGCCCAGTGTGGGGCTAGCTCCCAAGACCCAGCTAATGATAGGGCTAGTGGCCCAGTGTGGGGCTAGCTCCCAAGACCCAGCTAATGATAGGGCTAGTGGCCCAGTGTGGGGCTAGCTCCAAAGACCCAGCTAATGATAGTGCTAGTGGCCCAGTGTGGGGCTAGCTCCCAAGACCCAGCTAATGATAGGGCTAGTGGCCCAGTGTGGGGCTAGCTCCCAAGACCCAGCTAATGATAGGGCTATTGGCCCAGTGTACGGCTAGCTCCCAAGACCTAGCTAATGATAGGGCTACTCCCAGGCCCAGTGTGGGGCTAGCTCCCAAGACCCAGCTAATAATAGGGCTAGTGGCCCAGTGTGGGGCTAGCTCCCAAGACCCAGCTAATGATAGGGCTATTGGTCCAGTGTGGGGCTAGCTCCCAAGACCCAGCTAATGATAGGGTAAGTGGCCCAGTGTGTGGCTAGCTCCCAAGACCCAGCTAATGATAGGGCTAGTGGTCCAGTGTGGGGCTAGCTCCCAAAACCCAGCTAATGATAGGGCTATTGGCCCAGGCCCAGTGTGGGGCTAGCTCCCAAGACCCAGCTAATGATAGGGCTAGTGGCCCAGTGTGGAGCTAGCTCCCAAGACCCAGCTAATGATAGGGCTAGTGGTCCAGTGTGGGGCTAGCTCCCAAAACCCAGCTAATGATAGGGCTATTGGCCCAGGCCCAGTGTGGGGCTAGCTCCCAAGACCCAGCTAATGATAGGGCTAGTGGCCCAGTGTGGGGCTAGCTCCCAAGACCCAGCTAATGATACGGCTAGTAGCCCAGTGTGGGGCTAGCTCCCAAGACCCAACTAATGATAGGGATACTCCCAGGCTCAGTGTGGGGCTAGCTCCCAATACCCAGCTAATGAGGGCTAGTGACCCAGTGTGGGGCTAGCTCCCAAGACCCAGCTAATGATAGGGCTAGTGGCCCAGTGTGGGGCTAGCTCCCAAGACCCAGCTAATGATAGGGCTAGTGGCCCAGTGTGGGGCTAGCTCCCAAGACCCAGATAAGAATTGGGCTAACTCAACAGACCCAGCTATATTAAGGATAGAGCTAAATCCATCTCTAGCATACTAGAGTTAACTGTGCCTTGCAAGTGAATGTGTGTTGCCATTAACACAATATTAAACAGCCTTTTAGTATGGCTCTGAAGTCTTGGGTGAATTTAAACAAGACCCACTATCAAATTAAATCTTAAAATTAATATACAAAGCTTGTATAATTTGTATGCATAGTATATAAGTCGAAAACGATCCAATATGTAAAATATTGGACTGTGTGAGGAGCGTGCATCTTACTTAAAACACACACTTATATAACAAAATCTTACTAATTAAAACTGTTAATTTCGTAAATTTACACGCAGGATTTAACATAATATTCTGGCCTTTTGAAAGCAGGTTCGATCCCCCGTCTGACCCTAATTAAATTAACAGTCTTTCAGATGGGACGTTAAACCGAGGTCTTGTGTCGGTGCTGTACACCGTGCACGTAAAAGAACCAGACGAGACTCTGGAATGGGTCTCTGTCTGTATCATTGCACTACCATCCAAAATCTTAAATGACTAATATCTTCAGGAGGCGTCGCTCATATGAGCAACCTGTAGCGACGATAAATAAACGTAAAACACACACATTTAATACCTTGTGATAAACCAGCAGTGACCGTCTAATTATATATATATAATTATAATACAATAATATATATCATTCTAAGCTCTAATTACATCTAGCGCACTGACATAAGTTCCTTCTGATATATGTGAGTCATCTGTCTCTTCTGAATTAGCATTACCAACAATAACAAGTAAATTAGAAGAATTAGTTCATACAAATTTATTTTAGTTTATACAAATTTATTTTAGTTTATACAAATTTATATTAGTTTATAAAAATTTATTTTAGTTTATACAAATTTATTTTAGCTCGATTGATAAACAAGTTCTTACAATTTATAGTAATCACTCTTGAGACCTCATTCCTTATGGAATCCATTGCCACGAGGGAGAGAAGAGGCGACGTGGAATTTAAATGACTTGCTCCAACGGGGCTCGAACTCTGGGCCTTTCGCACCTGAAGCGAATGCGCTAACTGTTCTTAGAATAATTAGTACACCCCCCCCCCACCACCCCCGCCAAGCTGTAGCTGCATGGACACATTAGTGGGTTTTATCAAATAAGTTGATCTGCTGTTACTTTGTGATCCTGACAATCCCCCCCCCCCCAGCTGTAGCTGCACGGACACATTAGTGGGTTATATCAATAAGTTGATCTGCTATCACTTTGTGATCCTGACGAACCCCCCCCCCCCCCACCAGCAGTAGCTGCACAGACACATTAGTGGGTTTTATCAATAAGTTGATCTGCTGTTACTATGTGATCCTGATGAAACTCCACCACCCCCACCCCCCAGCTGTAGCTGCACGGACACATTAGTGGGTTTTATCAATAAGTTGATCTGCTGTTACTTTGTGATACTGACGAACCCCCCCCCCCCCCAGCTGTAGCTGCACGGACACATTAGTGGGTTTTATCAATAAGTTGATCTGCTGTTACTTTGTGATCCTGACCCCCCCCCCCCCCCCCCCCACCAGCAGTAGCTGCACAGACACATTAGTGGGTTTTATCAATAAGTTGATCTGCTGTTACTATGTGATCCTGATGAAACTCCACCACCCCCGCCCCCCAGCTGTAGCTGCACGGACACATTAGTGGGTTTTATCAATAAGTTGATCTGCTGTTACTTTGTGATCCTAATGAAACCCCACCACCCCCGCCCCCCAGCTGTAGCTGCACAGACACATTAGTGGGTTTTATCAATAAGTGATCTGCTGTTACTTTGTGATACTGACGAACCCCCCCCCCCCCCAGCTGTAGCTGCACGGACACATTAGTGGGTTTTATCAATAAGTTGATCTGCTGTTACTTTGTGATCCTGACGAACCCCCCACCCCCCCCAGCTGTAGCTGCATGGACACATTAGTGGGTTTTATCAATAAGTTGATCTGCTGTTACTTTGTGATCCTAATGAAACCCCACCACCCCCGCCCCCCAGCTGTAGCTGCACAGACACATTAGTGGGTTTTATCAATAAGTTGATCTGCTGTTACTTTGTGATCCTGACGAACACCCCCCCCCCCAGCTGTAGCTGCACGGACACATTAGTGGGTTTTATCAATAAGTTGATCTGCTGTTACTTTGTGATCCTGACGAACCCCCCCCCCCCCCAGCTGTAGCTGCATGGACACATTAGTGGGTTTTATCAATAAGTTGATCTGCTGTTACTTTGTGATCCTAATGAAACCCTACCACCCCCGCCCCCCAGCTGTAGCTGCACAGACACATTAGTGGGTTTTATCAATAAGTTGATCTGCTGTTACTTTGTGATCCTGACGAACCCCCCCCCCCCCAGCTGTATCTGCATGGACACATTAGTGGGTTTTATCAATAAGTTGATCTGCTGTTACTTTGTGATCCTGACGAAAACACCCCCCCCCAGCTGTAGCTGCATGGACACATTACTGCGGTAGTGGGTTTTATCAATAAGTTGATCTGCTGTTACTTTGTGATCCTGACGAAAACTAGCAACTGACACAACTAGCAAATAACAATATTAGATCTCATTTCTGCATAATTTATTCTATTCCATTTTCATCCTTCTTTCATTTTTCTATATCTAAGCCCTTAGCTACCAATTCTCAGATATTTATAAGCGTTTCGATGTCCAATTTGAATGAAACATATTTAAGTTCTGGTCATTTTCGATATTACGCCAAGTTATTAAAATTGCCATATATACCTGGTACCAACTTCTAGTACACAGTGGAAAGAATTACCTTAAGCTTTTAGCTTTCAATTCAATCCACATATCACGATATAAATGTATGTTTCTGTATATTTCTCAATGTATATTACATGTATCCTGATAAATAAAATATGCTTAAACCAATCCATATAGCACGATATAAATGTATGTTTCTGTATATTTCTCAATGTATATTACATGTATCCTGATAAATAAATATGCTTAAACCAAATAACAATATTAAATTCAACCAAATAACAATATTAAATTCAACCAAATAACAATATTAAATTCAACAACTTACTATATTCCAACCACAATGGTTTCCATACATAGATGAAATAAAACACCTGAACATACCTGTACAATGGCAGCAGACACAAGGCCATGAAAGCTACACCTACTAGTAATTTGAAACAGAAGTGCCACTACAAGACAAGCTGCAGAATGAAAAATCAATAGCACACTGATACACCTGTATATATATAATTATACACACTATAACAAAGGGTATCAGGTGTGCTTCCGATCTTCCTACCTCCTAAACCATAGTAACAGTACTGTTATTTGATCTCCTGGCTTAATTAATTATACATGTATATATAAACTGTCATTGTTCTGCAGAAACAAAATAATACCAATACTCACTCACGTTTCATAGAGTAATAAAGTTATTGTTGACTCGGGTTTCATAGAGTAATAAAGTTATTGTTGACTCGGGTTTCATAGAGTAATAAAGTTATTGTCGACTCGGGTTTCATAGAGTAATAAAGTTATTGTCGACTCGGGTTTCATAGAGTAACAAAGTTATTGTCGACTCGGGTTTCATAGAGTAACAAAGTTATTGTCGACTCGGGTTTCATAGAGTAACAAAGTTATTGTCGACTCGGGTTTCATAGAGTAACAAAGTTATTGTCGACTCGGGTTTCATAGAGTAACAAAGTTATTGTCGACTCGGGTTTCATAGAGTAACAAAGTTATTGTCGACTCGGGTTTCATAGAGTAACAAAGTTATTGTCGACTCGGGTTTCATAGAGTAACAAAGTTATTGTTGACTCGGGTTTCATAGAGTAACAAAGTTATTGTTGACTCGGGTTTCATAGAGTAACAAAGTTATTGTTGACTCGGGTTTCATAGAGTAATAAAGTTATTGTTGACTCGGGTTTCATAGAGTAACAAAGTTATTGTTGACTCGGGTTTCATAGAGTAACAAAGTTATTGTTGAGTTGGGTTTCATAGAGTAACAAAGTTATTGTTGAGTTGGGTTTCATAGAGTAACAAAGTTATTGTTGAGTTGGGTTTCATAGAGTAACAAAGTTATTGTTGACCTGGTTCCACAGAGTAAAAAAGTTATTGTTGAACTGGTTCCACAGAGCAACAAAGTTATTGTTGACCGGGAAAGTTATTGTTGACCTGGTTCCACAGAGTAACAAAGTTATTGTTGACCTGGTTCCACAGAGTAACAAAGTTATTGTTGACCTGGTTCCACAGAGTAACAACTTGGCATATGTTAATATATCGTGACAAAGGCATTAGTTACAGATTTAGTTTAACTTGATTGCGAAACAAGTTCTTACAACACAAATTTAATCACTCTCAAGACCTCAATCCTGACGCAATCCATCGCCATGAGGGCGGGAGAAGAGGCAATGTGGATTTAAGTCTTGTTGTTTGCTAAGCAGCCCAGTGTTTTAGCTCCACTCTCCAAATAGCAAAAGTGATTTTATCTGCCGTTAGCGTGCAAAGGGTTTAAATAAACATGCTGTTCAATACTGGTACATAAAACATATAAAGAGAGAACTTGACTATTCTACCGGGGGGCAATGGGGGTTGTGGCCTTGTGGGTACTCATATGGTTGATCATTCAATATGACTCAATTATGAACACTTTGCTTACACTAATAGTCATATTATTTCTGTCAATTAAAGCAGGAATACTGTATATATGTAACTCATTAAAGCAGGAATACTGTATATATGTAACTCATTAAAGCATGACTACTGTATATATGTACCTCATTAAAGCAGGAATACTGTATATATGTACCTCATTAAAGCAGGAATACTGTATATATGTACCTCATTAAAGCAGGAATACTGTATATATGTACCTCATTAAAGCAGGACTACTGTATATATGTACCTCATTAAAGCATGACTATTGTATATATGTACCTCATTAAAGCACGACTATTGTATATATGTACCTCATTAAAGCAGGACTACTGTATATATGTACCTCATTAAAGCAGGACTACTGTATATATGTACCTCATTAAAGCATGACTACTGTATATATGTATCTCATTAAAGCATGACTACTGTATATATGTACCTCATTAAAGCAGGACTACTGTATATATGTACCTCATTAAAGCAGGACTACTGTATATATGTACCTCATTAAAGCATGACTATTGTATATATGTACCTCATTAAAGCAGGACTACTGTATATATGTACCTCATTAAAGCATGACTACTGTATATATATACCTCATTAAAGCAGGACTACTGTATATATGTACCTCATTAAAGCAGGACTACTGTATATATGTACCTCATTAAAGCAGGGTTACTGTATATATGTACCTCATTAAAGCATGGCCACTGTATATATGTACCTCATTAAAGCAGGACTACTGTATATGTGTACCTCATTAAAGCAGGACTACTGTATATATGTACCTCATTAAAGCAAGAATACTGTATATATGTACCTCATTAAAGCAGGACTACTGTATATATGTACCTCATTAAAGCAGGGTTACTGTATATATGCACCTCATTAAAGCAGGACTACTGTATATGTGTACCTCATTAAAGCAGGACTACTGTATATATGTACCTCATTAAAGCAAGAATACTGTATATATGTACCTCATTAAAGCATGACTACTGTATATATGTACCTCATTAAAGCATGACTACTGTATATATGTACCTCATTAAAGCAGGGTTACTGTATATATGTACCTCATTAAAGCAGGACTACTGTATATATGTACCTCATTAAAGCAAGAATACTGTATATATGTACCTCATTAAAGCATGACTACTGTATATATGTACCTCATTAAAGCAGGACTACTGTATATGTGTACCTCATTAAAGCAGGACTACTGTATATATGTACCTCATTAAAGCAAGAATACTGTATATATGTACCTCATTAAAGCATGACTACTGTATATATGTACCTCATTAAAGCAGGAATACTGTATATATGTAACTCATTAAAGCAGGAATACTGTATATATGTACCTCATTAAAGCACGACTACTGTATATATGTACCTCATTAAAGCATGACTATTGTATATATGTACCTCATTAAAGCACGACTATTGTATATATGTACCTCATTAAAGCAGGACTACTGTATATATGTACCTCATTAAAGCAGGACTACTGTATATATGTACCTCATTAAAGCATGACTACTGTATATATGTATCTCATTAAAGCATGACTACTGTATATATGTACCTCATTAAAGCAGGACTACTGTATATATGTACCTCATTAAAGCAGGACTACTGTATATATGTACCTCATTAAAGCATGACTATTGTATATATGTACCTCATTAAAGCAGGACTACTGTATATATGTACCTCATTAAAGCATGACTACTGTATATATATACCTCATTAAAGCAGGACTACTGTATATATGTACCTCATTAAAGCAGGACTACTGTATATATGTACCTCATTAAAGCAGGGTTACTGTATATATGTACCTCATTAAAGCATGGCCACTGTATATATGTACCTCATTAAAGCAGGACTACTGTATATGTGTACCTCATTAAAGCAGGACTACTGTATATATGTACCTCATTAAAGCAAGAATACTGTATATATGTACCTCATTAAAGCAGGACTACTGTATATATGTACCTCATTAAAGCAGGGTTACTGTATATATGCACCTCATTAAAGCAGGACTACTGTATATGTGTACCTCATTAAAGCAGGACTACTGTATATATGTACCTCATTAAAGCAAGAATACTGTATATATGTACCTCATTAAAGCATGACTACTGTATATATGTACCTCATTAAAGCATGACTACTGTATATATGTACCTCATTAAAGCAGGGTTACTGTATATATGTACCTCATTAAAGCAGGACTACTGTATATATGTACCTCATTAAAGCAAGAATACTGTATATATGTACCTCATTAAAGCATGACTACTGTATATATGTACCTCATTAAAGCAGGACTACTGTATATATGTACCTCATTAAAGCATGACTACTGTATATATGTACCTCATTAAAGCAGGACTACTGTATATGTGTACCTCATTAAAGCAGGACTACTGTATATATGTACCTCATTAAAGCAAGAATACTGTATATATGTACCTCATTAAAGCATGACTACTGTATATATGTACCTCATTAAAGCATGACTACTGTATATATGTACCTCATTAAAGCATGACTACTGTATATATGTACCTCATTAAAGCAGGACTACTGTATATATGTACCTCATTAAAGCAGGACTACTGTATATATATGTACCTCATTAAAGCATGACTACTGTATATATGTACCTCATTAAAGCATGACTACTGTATATATGTACCTCATTAAAGCATGACTACTGTATATATGTACCTCATTAAAGCAGGACTACTGTATATGTGTACCTCATTAAAGCAGGACTACTGTATATATGTACCTCATTAAAGCAAGAATACTGTATATATGTACCTCATTAAAGCATGACTACTGTATATATGTACCTCATTAAAGCAGGACTACTGTATATATGTACCTCATTAAAGCATGACTACTGTATATATGTACCTCATTAAAGCAGGACTACTGTATATATGTACCTCATTAAAGCAGGACTACTGTATATATGTACCTCATTAAAGCATGACTACTGTATATATGTACCTCATTAAAGCATGACTACTGTATATATGTACCTCATTAAAGCATGACTACTGTATATATGTACCTCATTAAAGCAGGACTACTGTATATATGTACCTCATTAAAGTAGGAATACTGTATATATGTACCTCATTAAAGCAGGACTACTGTATATATGTACCTCATTAAAGCATGACTACTGTATATATGTACCTCATTAAAGCATGACTACTGTATATATGTACCTCATTAAAGCAGGACTACTGTATATGTGTACCTCATTAAAGCAGGACTACTGTATATATGTACCTCATTAAAGCAAGAATACTGTATATATGTACCTCATTAAAGCATGACTACTGTATATATGTACCTCATTAAAGCAGGACTACTGTATATATGTACCTCATTAAAGCATGACTACTGTATATATGTACCTCATTAAAGCATGACTACTGTATATATGTACCTCATTAAAGCATGACTACTGTATATATGTACCTCATTAAAGCATGACTACTGTATATATGTACCTCATTAAAGCAGGACTACTGTATATATGTACCTCATTAAAGTAGGAATACTGTATATATGTACCTCATTAAAGCAGGACTACTGTATATATGTACCTCATTAAAGCATGACTACTGTATATATGTACCTCATTAAAGCAGGACTACTGTATATATGTACCTCATTAAAGCAGGAATACTGTATATATACTTAACAACTTTTCTAACTCCACACTTTAATTTTTTAAATATCTTTTTCATGACAAACAAGGCATTTCTCAAATTTCGTCCGTTTTCATTGTACACTATGTAAAACATATTCCTTTAGATAAATCCGACCATAAACCATTCTATTGATATAATCCGAGATGCACGTGCATTTCATGCTTTTTGCCTGTATGTGTATATTGTGTATATTGCGTATATGCTAATCCTACAAACCGACACAAATGACATCTGTGGTCATTGAGATGTAGAAAAAAACATAAAGTTCCAACAGTTTATGATACCATGCGTCTAATGACAGTAGAAGAACGAGGGCGTGCTGTGGGAATGGTCCAGGGTGGAGTCTCTAACAGACACATAAGCTTTGAAATATTATAACGCTTACAATTTAACACATTTCATATAGTTTAATTTACATCCATGGACTGCATGTAACCCTACCCTAGTAAGTTTATCACTTTGTCCCTTTCAGGTTGCCAGGTTCTTTGGAAGAGACGTTAAAACCATAACCAACATCATGGCCAAATTTGCACGTACCGGTGGCGTTGCTGACGAGCCGAGACGTACCCGTAGACGAGTGACATCAAGACGACAGGACGGTGTAATTCAACGGATCCACGTAGCTCAGCGTTTCAGACCAGCATCAGTGATTGCCAGACGAATGATTGGGATACACAACCGTCCCATATCATCACAAACTGTGCGTAGACGTTTACGGGAGCGAGGGTTACGGGCCAGACGACCGTACAGGGGTATCGTATTGAAGGTAAATCACCGTCAAGACAGGTTATTATGGGCCAGACGTCACCTTCGATACCGTAGAGCAGACTGGGCCCAGGTGTTGTTTAGTGATGAGAGCAGGTTTACACTCCAGGGTAACGACTGCCGTACCAGATGTTATCGGCGACGAGGCGAACGGTTTGATGACGCCAACATCGTTGAACGTGACCGGTTTCAGGGAGGTTCAGTAATGATATGGGCAGCTGTCTCCCTTCATACGAAAACAAGGGCGGTTGTTGTTCCTGGCATATTGAACGCACAACATTACCAAAATGAAATTCTGACGCCAGTGGCGATACCTCATATTCGCCAACATAGGGGCATGCAGTTCATGCATAACGGCGCAACTTGTCACACCGCGGCCAGTACCCGAATGCTACTGGCCAGGAATCACGTCAATGTCCTGCCATGGTGTTCGAAATCGCCAGATTTAAATCCCATCGAACACCTCTGGGATGAACTAGGACGCAGGATTCGACAATTTCGCCGCCAACCTCGCACTCTTCAAGAGCTAGAACGTGCCCTGATTCGGACATGGAATTCTATTCCACAGGTCTACATTACGAATTACATCAATTCCATGCATTCTAGGTGTAATGCAGTCATTACGGCGCAGGGCGGTCACACTCGGTATTGATGTATTCATTATGTTACTTTATATTTTAGAGTTACGTTATTGTACAGGTTACGGATTAATAAAATTACGTCCGATTATTATCATTGTTATGTTTTTTTAACACAAAATGATCACTTAACATTGTGTCCAATTTTCAGTAAAATATTTTATTATTTGACACAGATAACAACAAAAAACCAAGTGTGGAGTTAGAAAAGTTGCTAAGTATATGTACCTCATTAAAGCAGGACTACTGTATATATGTACCTCATTAAAGCAGGAATACTGTATATATGTACCTCATTAAAGCAGGACTACTGTATATATGTTCCTCATTAAAGCAGGACTACTGTATATATGTACCTCATTAAAGCAGGACTACTGTATATATGTACCTCATTAAAGCAGGACTACTGTATATATGTACCTCATTAAAGCATGACTACTGTATATATGTACCTCATTAAAGCATGACTACTGTATATATGTACCTCATTAAAGCAGGACTACTGTATATATGTACCTCATTAAAGCATGACTACTGTATATATGTACCTCATTAAAGCATGACTACTGTATATATGTACCTCATTAAAGCATGACTACTGTATATATGTACCTCATTAAAGCAGGACTACTGTATATTATATGTACCTCATTAAAGCATGACTACTGTATATATGTACCTCATTAAAGCAGGACTACTGTATATATGTACCTCATTAAAGCAGGACTACTGTATATATGTACCTCATTAAAGCAGGACTACTGTATATATGTACCTCATTAAAGCAGGACTACTGTATATATGTACCTCATTAAAGCATGACTACTGTATATATGTACCTCATTAAAGCATGACTACTGTATATATGTACCTCATTAAAGCAGGACTACTGTATATATGTACCTCATTAAAGCATGACTACTGTATATATGTACCTCATTAAAGCATGACTACTGTATATATGTACCTCATTAAAGCAGGACTACTGTATATATGTACCTCATTAAAGCAGGAATACTGTATATTATATGTACCTCATTAAAGCATGACTACTGTATATATGTACCTCATTAAAGCAGGACTACTGTATATATGTACCTCATTAAAGCATGACTACTGTATATATGTATCTCACTAAGCTACATTTGTCTCCTTGTTGAACATGCTCCAAGGTGTTATGAAGTGTGGGAAACTAGATAATGATGTTCATTCTCAAGGCAGGTAAATGAAGGAAGTTTGAATTTAGATAGCAAATGGCCAGTATCATTTGGTGCTGTATCTAGGTCAATATTTGTGTTGTATGTGATCATTAGACCGAAAACGATCCAATATGTAAAATATAGCGCCGAAGACAGTACCAATATTTTACATATTGGATCCATTTGAGACTTAAAACACACATGACATATAACAAGATACTACTAATTAAAATCGTTAATTTCGTACATGTACGCATACAATTTAATATTATACTCTGGCCTTTTCACAACAGTCCAAGATTAATAATAATGGACTGCAAGTATAATGGCATGACGCCACGACAGTGTTTTAGGTGTGAATCCACAAATATAACAAACCGTGAACAGGTTCAATTTCATAAATTCACGAATACAGAATTAATTAGTATGTACCTTTTGAAAATACGGTCATGTTTTAATGAGAGAGACATCGCTCAGTTACTGCCCTTGAATACTCTCTAAAAGTAGATAGGTCCTATTAAGTGTTTTCCTCTGTTTTTATCGTTGTTTCCTTTGCACAACATGCTAGCAATTTTATTCCACTATCGCTTTATATGATTATTAACTTACTATATCTCGACATATCTCTTACATCATAATCATATGCAATGGGTACTATTTTGTAAAACAATTTGTCAGTTAATTAACACGATTTTGATTAAATCACAATTATCATACCACAACATCTGGGTAGGGAACAACATTAAAAACAAAGGATTCTAACTAAAAGGACCTATTCACATTTTGGAATAAATCAGATATTATCTGCCAAGGGAGGTAATAGAAAATTAGAGATGTCTCTCATTGACAAAAGATCACAATAGTGACTAAATACACTTATTAGGTCACAGCTTTCAATCGCCTTGCTAGAGGCTAACAATGATGCATGCGTTAACCCTTTCAACTCCAAGTAACTGACATGGACTGGTGTCCATGATATTCTTAGACCAATAAATGAATAAGAAAATTACATTTAGACGAGTTCATTTATCAAGATGGGTAATTTTGTCTAAAATTAGTAATACTACTTGCAAAAAGTGCAGATCCTGATGAGACGGCTCATCACAAGCCGGCTCATTTGGATCTACACTTTTTGTAAGCCTATTTAGAGGTCTGTGGTGTTGAAAGGGTTAACCCTTAGATTCAGTCTAGTTTATTCATATTATATAGGGTTCTCTCTGGAGCTGAATGACAGGGCGCCCCATCCTGCCCTTTTGCCTCTAAATTGTTTATGTAAGCCTCAACAGGTGGGCAGAGCTTTATAGACTCAAACTGGTATGCCCTTTTGACTGAAATGTACTGCCCTATTGCCTCTTTGATAAATTAAATTATTAGATTAGCTGTCAATCACTGTATGTCAATTGACTAGGGGTAACCCCCCTCCTCCGCACATACCCCCTTTGCTGTTCAAAATCAACCCAATGTCTCTTTTCTAACCCACCCTGCTCACATGCACAAGACACACACACAAATGTTTTGCCCTAATATTTCTGAAAGAAACCGATGTAATTATGGCCATTTAACTCACAAAATTCTAAAGGGGGCGGTGCCAAAAAGATGGAACTGATAAACATATGTTATGTTATATTTAGGGTTTTACGCCTGCATCAGCACCATTTTGGGCTATATCGCCGGCGGGCAGTTTACCTAACAACACCTTTCCTGGGCAGGCTCCAACGGTTAACCAGTACTTGGGAGGACCTGAACCTCCGTAAGAAACTGCCAACTGTTTCATATAAATGAGACACGACCTAAGCGGGGCTCGAACCCGTGACCATCAGTGATGATAGGTTACAGTGGTATACTAGTCAGCGACCTTAACCACTTAACCACGGAGGTGGACTAAGGGACTGATAAACTAGCAATTTAAATATATAATGGTCTAATATTAAATGTCAATAAATCACCCTAATATTTCTGGTGCATACTCAGATATTACGGGCATGGGTGTACTTGTAAGAAACCCATGTACATAATTGTCCATTTATCTCAAATATATAAGGGGTGTTGTCAAAATGTGGGGTGGAGCTGATAGACTAGAAATTTAAATCTATAATGGCCTAACTTTAAATGTCAATCAAGCACTGTAATATTCCTGATGGCAACATACATGTACAATCTTCAACTAGAAACCACATGCTGATCTGTAGACATACAGCATTGATAATAAGCACAGATAAGCCTTGGTGGTTTGGATATATGAACTAGTATGAGTCATAGTTATGTTCAACTCATATTCAACTCAATTCAGAGTAAGTTGTAAGTTGCTTACCACTTGATATTAGAACAAGATGGCTCTGAAATATTCAACTAAAGTCCCAATTGGTTTACATACTTGTTTGTTTTAGTTTAACACATTCAACACCAAGTAACTGACATGGACTGGTGCATGATCTTTTTAGACCAATAAATAAATAATAAGAAAATTACATTTGGACCAATTCATTTATCAAAATGGGTAATTTTGTCAAAAAATAGTAATATTACTGGCAAAAAGTGCAGATGATTGGGATCTGCACTTTTTGTAAGCCTATTTAGAGGCCTGTGGTGATGAAATGGCCTAAAGTCGCACCAACAGCTTAGGCCATATGACGACTCTCCAGCTATAATTGACGGAGGAAAACCCTGGGAGCCCCAATGCGCGGTATTTCAGGCACGGCCGGGCACCCGGGTAAAGTCAGGTTTGACTGTATTTGTTATTTAACTCATTTCATTCTGGATACCGTTCAAACAGTATTTGCAAAGGACATAGAGCCAGATCAACCGCCATGGAACGTAAAATCTGATCAGGCTCTATGTTGTTTGCTATTCAGATGATCTTGCTAAGACACTTGGCTATGTAGCAAACAACATAGATCCTGATCAGCACGCAGCATCACGCTGCGGCTGATCTGGATCTATGTTGTAGGCAAAAGCCTTTAAATGTATCCAGAATGAAATGGGTTAAACTCAGATGGTGGGTGGGGAAAAGTAAAAAAAAAAGTGTATTTTAATTTTGTTCTTTATCATGACACAAATAGCACAATTAAATAAAAATATCACTGAAGTCCTGTTAAGTGCATCATTCTGTATATTGCTACACTTTCTCAATTCCCTCCATAGGGCACAGACATTATAACAGGTGAGGTTTCTGTACCATACTCTTGCAACTTTCCCCCAACTGAACCAGATAGACAAGACTGCAGGGTTATACTTCATGTCCTTAATATCTGAGGAAATCAGAGTGACCATGCCTTTCTCAGGGGGAACAGTGATCGTTTTTACAAAGGATTAGCACCAACAAACTGCCTTAGGCGAACCAGTGATGAAGTGAGTGCCCCGCCCATTGCACAACAAATTGATCATTCTACAAACTGGAATGGAAATAAGGATCGAAAAACAAATCTCCAAAATTATTAACGTAATAAATAAATCATATGGACATGAGGAATGAGGCTGCGATTGCATGCTGTATTACATAATTATGAGGCCTTCATTTACTTCTACATGTTGTACATGCGTAGCCATTTGTTAACGATTGTGCCCATTATTTTTTTAATTCCCTTGAATTCCCTATCCTCTCCCTCATGGCGATTGATTCCATCAGGAATACGGTCTTGAAACTAATGTTGCAAGAACTTGTTTCGCAATCAAGCTAAAACAAATTTGTAAAAACTAGAATTATTTTATCATTAAAGCGACAATACATCGCAAAAAGCAAAGAAATGTATTTTTTCACGTATAAATGCATTGCTAATACAAATTCTTCCGAATACAATTCGACCACTAACATTGAATCAATAAACAAATAAACAGTATTTTAGTGGTCTACAAATAGTAGGATTTCATATAACGGTCATCCATGCTCCTGAATTGATGTGTTTGTCATTGGCATCAATACTTAACGTGTGGTACTGTCGTTTAGAGATAATTTACCTAAGATTAGCCTATAAATAAATAAGCATAGGCACAAATGTGAGATATAACGATAAATCTGTACCATAAATCGTGTTATTCAAGATAAGTTGTATTACGCATGGATGTCGACACTATTTACATTATTTTGTTATGTCAACAAATCGTGTATACGACGTTTGTTTATTAGTTGAAATACTCATTAAACAATTTTACCATATAATAGGAAATTACATTCTGTAAAAAACTGCGTTTTCAATGACGTGTCACTTTAAAGGATACAGGAAATTACATTCTGTAGAAAACTGCGTTTTCAATGATGTAGTGTCACTTTAACTATTAACAAAACATATTCAGTATGGTTTGGGTATTTCAAAACAACCCTAAATACAAGTCTGACTTCAATTTAATCTTACACTAATTTGCAATCTAAGTTAACCCTTAACCTGTCGAATAAATTGGACGGAATGTGCAAACAACATAAATCCAGATCAGGATCTATGTTTGTTTGCTATTCAGACAAGTGAGTTAACTCCACTATCCGGATAGCAAACAGCATAGAGTTCTGTTCCATCTGATCTGACTCTATGCTGTCTGCTAAGCGACTCTAGTCGTCATTGGTAGGCTAAGGATGGATTAAAATGCTAATCACAACTCTGAAGTTGCTTTTTTGCAAATAGCATAAAGGTCTGTTCAGGCTCTTTGTTGCTTGCTATTTGGATAGTGGAGCTAACACACTTGGCTGAAGAGCAAACAACACGGATCCTGATCAGACACGGTGTTCCAATTTATTCAGCATTTTAAAGAGCTAAATTTAATATAAGCACAGAAAATATCTATGTATATAGAAGCATTGCATATACCATACAAACAGAAAGTCCAACAGTTTAAAAATCCAACAGAAATAAAAACAACAGATTTCCAAAGCACCCCTCATTAAGGATGCTAGCAGAATGCCTGCAATAACTGGGAATAGACAGCTACTACCTGCTGGAAGAGACATAAAATCAATACTCCAGTTATCAGGTGGCTCTTCCTAGATTTCCCAGTAATTTTAATACTGGAGTCAAGGTGGTACTTGTGAATATTACTAATAGCTAAAGTAGTGGGTGCAGTCAGATATTACGGGCATGGATGTACTTGTAAATACTAATAGCTAAAGTAGTGGGTGCAGTCAGATATTATGGGCATGGGTGTACTTGTAAATACTAATAGCTAAAGTAGTGGGTGCAGTCAGATATTATGGGCATGGATGTACTTGTAAATACTAATAGCTAAAGTAGTGGGTGCAGTCAGATATTACGGGCATGGGTGTACTTGTAAATACTAATAGCTAAAGTAGTGGGTGCAGACTCAGATATTACGGGCATGGGTGTACTTGTAAATACTAATAGCTAAAGTAGTGGGTGCAGACAGATATTACGGCATGGGTGTACTTGTAAATACTAATAGCTAAAGTAATGGGTGCAGACAGATATTACGGGCATGGATGTACTTGTAAATACTAATAGCTAAAGTAGTGGGTGCAGTCAGATATTATGGGCATGGGTGTACTTGTAAATACTAATAGCTAAAGTAGTGGGTGCAGTCAGATATTACGGGCATGGATGTACTTGTAAATACTAATAGCTAAAGTAGTGGGTGCAGTCAGATATTATGGCATGGGTGTACTTGTAAATACTAATAGCTAAAGTAATGGGTGCAGACAGATATTACGGGCATGGATGTACTTGTAAATACTAATAGCTAAAGTAGTGGGTGCAGTCAGATATTACGGGCATGGGTGTACTTGTAAATACTAATAGCTAAAGTAGTGGGTGCAGTCAGATATTACGGGCATGGGTGTACTTGTAAATACTAATAGCTAAAGTAGTGGGTGCAGTCAGATATTACGGGCATGGATGTACTTGTAAATACTAATAGCTAAAGTGAGTGCAGACTCGGATAATACAGCAGAGTTCATTCTAGGTCAGAATTTTTGGGAGAAGTGAGAAAGCGCGTGATCGCTTCTTCAAATGGTGTTCTTTAATATACTTGTGCAAAATAGGGTTAAAATGCACAGTATACAACCATTAAATTCAACATTTGAATAATATATGCTTTATAATGGGCCAGTGTATCTTACTAGACAAAATTTGGTTTGAAAATCGTAAGCAGGCTAAGTAGTGGGTACAGTATGAATCCGGGATCATTCTAGAGGGCGATGTGGGCGAAATTGTCACCCTAGGGACCCTGACTTCTCCCTAAAAAAAATATGATTTTCAAACCAAATTTTGTCACTGGCCCATTATAAAGTAAATGTTGTATTTAATGGGTTGTAGTGTGCATTTTAACCCTATTTTGCAGAAGTATATTAAAGAACACCATGGAAGCGATCACAGGATTTCTCACTTCTCCCAAAAATTCTGACCTAGAATGAACCCTGATGAACACTCCATTGTGCTATTTGACCAGCTGTCCATTCATTGTTTCCAAAGTGTTGCATCTGTCTGCTCATGTATTTACCAATAATTTCATTATGCATTGGGAAATAATGCAATATATCGCCATTAGCCTATTATCACACACTGATACAATTATAAATATAACACAAATCTTCACATTTAAAGTCTCTGTATCATGTGTATGCCTTTTTTTCTTCATATGCAAATGTATCCTAGTGTCAACTTTAGTAAGCCACTAGTTACATAGCTACTGATGATTTTTTTTTTTAAATATCCATAAATGGAGGTAATTTACAAACGGTAATTTCACAAAAGCAAGTTCGTTTGTGGGCATATTTTCTAAATTTTAGTTTTTACTGTAATAATTTATAATTGAAATGAATATTTAACCATTTGCACAATAGATCACTTTTGCAAACGCCATATTTGCCAGATCAAACGGAACATAATACACACCCATTCCAGAGTCTCCTCTGGTTCTATTACGTGCATGGTGTAAAGCACCGACACAAGACATTGGATTAAGTCTATTAAAACTATGATAGTCATATCAGTATGGCGTAGTGGTGGATCAAACCTGCGACCCCTGGATTACAGGTCCAGCATGTTAAGTTAACCACTGGAGGATCAAACCTGTGACCCCGGATTACAGGTCCAGCATGTTAAGTTAACCACTGGAGGATCAAACCTGTGACCCCTGGATTACAGGTCCAGCATGTTAAGTTAACCACTGGAGGATCAAACCTGCGACCCCTGGATTACAGGTCCAACATGTTAACTACTGTAAGATCAAACCTGCGACCCTTGGATTACAGATCCAACATGTTAAGTTAACCACTGGAGGATCAAACCTGCGACCCCCGGATTACAGGCCCAGCATGTTAACCACTAGAGGATCAAACCTGCGACCCCCGGATTACAGGCCCAGCATGTTAACCACTGGAGGATCAAACCTGCGACCCCCGGATTACAGTTCCAGCATGTTAACCACTGGAACATCAGTCTGCTACAAATCAAAAGCAACCTCAGCAGATTTCAGTTATTTCAATTGATTGTCCTGTTCTGTTGCATACGCTTACACATTTAACCTGTAGCCTGCCGATCACAACAAACGTCTCTTTTGCAAACAGCGAAAAGCCAGATCAGACAGCACAGAATGTGCCGTCTGATCTGGTTCAATGCTGTTTGCTATTGGGATAGTGGAGCTATATCACTTGTCTGAATAGCAAACAACATAGATCCTGATCAGACGCATCGTTACCCGTGACTGATCTGGATCTATGTTGCTTGCACATTCAGTCCAATTTATTTGGCAGGTTAAGATGAAGTTCTTGTATTCGGTTGCATATAGTGAATAAGACAACCCAAAAGCATTTGTTTTTGAGCTACGTCTAATTAACAGCTTTGTCTGTTTTAAGGTCGCACAAACAAATTAGGTCATAAATATAGTTCAGGCACGGAATGGCACCCCCGAGTCGAACTACCGAGGCTGGGGAATGATTTAGTACAAGCATCACAGTAGTAACATATAGATAACATCTTATACTATATGTATGAATGTATGTTCCATTAATGTCAAACCACTTGCGGGGACCTAGACATGTTTTCCTGGACAGGCTTAGCCGACCTAAGTGGTTAACCAGTACTAAGCAATGTGTGTGAGGTGCCTTGCTCAATGACACTACATACGTGGCCTGACAGAGTATCAAACCCGGGACCGATCGATTCCAAATCCAGCGCTATACCACTGGACCACAGATGCCACACTATATAAGATGCACATCAATACTTATAGGTCAACAAAGAAATCATATCAAACATTACAATTTTGCTTTTGAAGTTGAACCTCATATACACGTTTTGGGTTTCAATTGTGTTCAGGAATACCTCGTGGAAGTCGTAGAAGCTACGCATTGGCTTCAGGTGTGAAATGCCCGGAGTTCGCTGAAGACATTATGATTGCGACCTTAGGACAAGGCATTTAAATTCCACATTGTCTATCTCCCTCAAGGCAATTTGATTCCATCCACAGAGATTCGGCACGTTTGAGGGTACTAGTACTAAATATATATATATACTAGTACCACCAATCGTGCCGAATCCCTGTGATTCCATCAGGAATGAGGTCTCAAGAGCGATTAATCTAAGCTGTAAAAACTTGTTTCACAATCGAGCTAAAAAAGTTGTGTATAAACTAAGGACTGTATACTAGGGCCTACAACATGTGGTGCTACTTGCATTGCTTCCCTGATATCGAGGTGTGTTTATCCATGCATACACTGATGACAACTGACGATAAACATATGAATAACACTTCCTGTAAATTGTAATATTCTTCCAGAAAATATTTCATTTTATTTAGTATAATTTTAATAAATTAACATATCACAGGTAACTTAAGTACCAAATTAAAGGAACATGAATACCATATTAACCCATTACCTGTTAGAAACGGTATTTCAAATATGCTTTAGATCTTTGTAGACATTAAGACAGTCATCCGGTGTCGTTGCCGTTTTCACACCTGTAATTTCAACCAGGTGTGTCGCGGATGAATAAAGTTGATAAAAAGTAGTTCGCAAGATGAGCGACTAAAGTTTGCCAATTGTTTCAAAATTAATGCGCATGTTTCAGTTGAAACTGTCAAAATCATAACTAAGCACAACATACATATTAAACAACATACTTTGCATGCATATTAAACAAATAGTATAGCATTTTATTACAACTAACGAAAACGAAAGTATAATGGGGGCGTTGCGTGCAAACTCAAACGAGGCCACAAAGGTATTAACTATTCCCCGTCCATTTCCCGTATCTTACTGTCCAAAAACATATAATAATATATATATACTGTACGTGGAATACCCGATAATGTACAGATATATGTCATGGATGCGGAATAGTTAGAACCGGCTACAAATCGGACCAGACCGTGGCGTGTGCTTTACGTTTATTTATCGTAGCTACCGGTTGCCCATCTGAGCGACGCCTCATGAAGAGATTAGTCATTTTAGATTGTTGGAGGATAGTGCATGATATAGACTGAGACCCATTCCAGAGTGTCCTCTGGTTCTTTTACGTGCACGGTCACGGTGTAAAGCACCGACACGAGACCCCGGGTTAAAGTCACACCTGGCAAACTGTTATTTTTATTAGGATCAGACGAGTGATCGACCCTGCGATCCTGGATTACCAGTCCAATGCGTTAACCACTGGACTACATATCCGTATGTAGAGATCTTGACGTAAACCAATCGTCCTATTTATAACTGATCAACGGTGTGTTGAAAAAGGTTTTCCAAAAAAATAGTTTAAGCATGTTTCTAATGTTTACAAAGAATCAGACTGTATCGCCATATTTCAATCATGAATCCTACCCTGAGACGCTACCATCGTTTACATGCAATATTCGCTTTGCACAACCTTGGAAATGGTTTTGATGTCCGGGTTATTTTCTGTATTGTAAGCTTAGGCATCCAGTTGTCTGTTAGCCCTTAATATGAAATAGGCACTATGCATATCAACGGGGAAAGCCAATAGCAATTACTGAACTAAACATTATATATATCCAGGACTATCTGTGTGGCGTCCGTGGTAGAGCGTCGGATTTGGAATCGAACGGTCCCGGGTTCGATACTCGGTCAGGCCACGTATGTAGTGTCATTGAACAAGGCTTCTCACACACACAGCTTAGTACTGGTTAACCGCTTAGGTCGACTAAGCCTTCTCATGAAAACATAGCTAGGTCCCCACAAGGGGTTTGACATTAATGGAACATATATAGGACGAATAATAATGTAGGAGGAATATGACTACATCCCTGAGAGTGGGGGTGGCAGTTAGATCCCAGCAAACACCTGACGTCATACCAACGTTGGATCAACGTTGGAATTTGGTCGCGACGTCGGTGACCATTATCCAACCTCTATCCAACGTCGGACCCCCGACATCCATACAACGTCAGGTTACAACGTTGTTACGACGTTGGATCAACGTTGGGATTTGGTTGTGATTTTGGTGACCATTATCCAGCGTCTATCCAACGTCGGATTCCCGACATCCATACAACGTCAGACTAGAGCGTACTTATGGATGTTGGATCAACGTTGGAATTTGATCGCGACGTCGGTGACCATTATCCAACGTCTATCCAACGTCGGACCCCCGACATCCATACAACGTCAGACTAGAACGTAATATGGACGTTGGATCAACGTTGGAATTTGATCACGACGTCGGTGACCATTATCCAACGTCTATCCAACGTCGGACCCCCGACATCCATACAACGTCAGGTTACAACGTTGTTACGACGTTGGATCAACATTGGGATTTGGTCGTGATTTTGGTGACCATTATCCAACGTCTATCCAACGTCGGATACCCGACATCCATACAACGTCAGACTACAACGTACTTATAGACGTTGGGTCAACGTTGAATTTGGTCGCGATTTCGGTAACCATTATCCAACGTCTATCCAACGTCGGACTCCTGACATCCATACAACGTCAGACTACAATGTACTTATGAACGTTGGATCAAAGCTGGAATTTTGTCGCGACGTTGTTGACCATTATCCAACGTCTATCCAACGTCGGGCACCCGGCATCCATACAACGGCAGGCTATGTAGTAGAACGTACGTTGTTGTTCGCGACATCGGTGGCCATTATCCAACGTCGGATCCCCGACATCCACACAACGTCAGGCTAAAACGTTATCATAACGTTCTATCAACGTTGGAATTTGGTCATGACACTTCGGTAACCATTATTGAACGTCTAGCCAACGTCGGACACCCTATATCGGTACAACGTCAGGCTACAACGTTGTTATGACGTTGGAAATTGGTTAACGGTTGGAATAATAATTACATAAGTATTAAAAGCAGGGCCGTAGCTGACCAAGTATATTCAGAATCGCAGTGCGACATTCGTTCCAAGAGGTCTACAACCGACATGGTCTTCTCACTGAGGCAGTTACAAGAAAAATGTCGAGAGCAACACCTACATCGCCTTAATCATAGACCTCACCAATGCGTTCGACCTGCTGAACCACGAAGGGCTATTTCAGATCCTACCACTGATTGGCTGTCCACCCAAGCTCCTCAGCATCGTAAAGTCATTTCATGATGGCATGCAGAGTACTGTGCAGTATGATGGCGAAACCTCTACAGAATTTGAGGTCAAAAGCGGCGTCAAGCAAGGCTGTGTACTCGCCCAGACACTTTTCGGCATCTTCTTCGCCATGCTATTCAGGCATGCAATTCAAGAGAGCTACAGAAGGAGACTAGCTTCACTCCAGATCTGACGGCAAGCTCTTCAACACCACTCGCCTGAAGGCAAAATCCAAGACAAGAGAAGTCCTCATCAGAGACATGCTCTTTGGCGATGATGCTGCACTTGCCGCCCACTCAGAGGAACAACTCCAATCACTGATGAACCTCTTCTCTACAGCATGCGACCTCTTCAGCCTAACCAGCAGAAAGTGCGACTTGTCTAGGGGGTCCTGGGGCATGTTCCCCCGGTATTGTTTTTAGATTGTGCACGCGATTTCCTGACATTTGAAGTCACATTAGGATGGATGTTAGCTGCATATTAATGCCTAGCTGTTTGGGGCTATGAAATATATGCATGACTTGTTGAAATTATTGAAAGTGAGACACTGATCATGAACATCAACTCTTTAATTCAGTGTTCGAGTAGATTATTTATATGATGCTACAGGGGGCTCGGGGTGTTCCCCTCTTCCCCCGAGAAAAAACGAACTGTGGCATTGCAAATGCCGATGGTGATAATGTTCCCCAATTGTACACCCTATAGTTACCTAGTTTCGTAGTTTGGAGTAAAAATAATTATGTATGTATGCCACATCCAAGCTGGCAATCCTATACTGTTCGTCATACCCATACTCCCCTTCCCCACTTTTTATTGCAGTTTTGGGGTTTTCATTTTTTCATTTTCTGGCACATTCATGGCCTTATAGTAGCTACGCACCTGAAAAGATTATTTAACGCTCTACTGTAGGTTTATGAATAAGGTACACACAAGCCGATGCGATTATAATAGCTATACTGTAGTAGAGCTCTATAATTTGGTTCACTCTAACCTATTCCCGATTAATTGGTTCAGTTTCACCTCATTTTACTATATGCGCATATTCGAATCACTTGCATTGGTCCTTAATCTGTTGAAATATAAATAATGGATTAAATTATTTAATATCTTAATATTCAAAAAATAAAATTTTGTTTTTGAGAAGCATAAATGGGAACAATATTACCATTTGTGATATTCGAAACTACAAACTCAGAATGTAATCCATACATCATCAGAGCGCGCCATGTTGTTGTTGTTGTTGTTGTTGTTGTAGATCACTCCGGTAGCTTCGGAGCACCCTCTTCGTTGTATTACGCGAGATGGTGGTCTTACATGTAAATAAGAACAGTTGGATCAAGAATAATATCACCAGAATAATATTGATCCACCCGCACTGGATCACTTAGAGCACTAATTCAGACATACTAATTTTCCGAGATACAATTTCCTCCACCAATACTATACAGCACGAATTCCTTCTCCAATATTTATATTCCTTCACCGATGTTATATATACCAGTTTTTTAGTTGGCTAAGCTTTGAGAGCGTAATTTGATATATTCTAGAAATCAATGACTATGCATAGTGCTATTTATTTGTTTATAATTGCATTATTTTGTTCCAATAATGAGCATAATTATGACCTTCATATTCATAATAAGTAATTTATTTCACTATAACGCTGTTCAAGATTTTTGCACGAAGATTGTCTATATCGTTGATGAGGTTTCGGCTAACTGACTACATGTAACTGTTCGTCAATGAGTCGGAAGATTTGTGTGTCAGTGGCGTCAATGATACATTGTAGCAGTTGGTCGTCAGAGTTCATGATATCATTTGCAGCATCTGGTGAGACATGGTCAGTCAACACTACTCTCAGACGGTTCAGGTGTTTTTCCCGTGCTGGGGCCAGCGTACTACACTTCAAAAGGAAGTGAGCTCTATCTTCTGGGTCTTTTTTGCACAGACAGCATAGAGGGGATACCTCGTTCTGGTTAAACTTGTGACGATTTGCTTGTAGGGTGTAGGAACCAGTCATCAGTCGCACCTTTATGCATGCCTTCTTGATTTCCCTCGCATATGTACAGGCAGAGGCCAGACTGGGTGTTTACCATCGAACGGACGCTCACTGATGTGTAGGTATCTCAAGGACGATTTCTGTTTTGCCTCGTTAGTCCATTTCTCGTGGAAGAAGGCATTGAAGGCATCTACTAGTGTTTTCTTCCAGTTCTCTTTGGATGGCGGATTCTCCCAGAGCTCGAACGCTGATGGCAGGGAATACTTTTGTAGCAGACGTCTCACTCTAACCACCCAACTGTAGCTGTCTCCTTCCTTGACTGCAAGCTGTCTGCGTATGAGTTGGTATTCCAGTGACTCTGGCTGCTTTAATAGGCCGACACACATGGATAGAAGCCTGCGGTCGATGCTGGCCTCTATAGGCATTATACCGGAGAGGATGTAGATCGGAATGGTAGCGCATCTATCTGGCAGGTATTGTATCTGCCTCAGGAGTTTCCTCTCGTAGGTGGCCATGGCCTTGAGCTCACTTGCTTTCAGGGATACAACCTCCAGGCCGTATATGACTCTAGGAAGTCCGAAGACAGTCCACAGGTGTGCGGAGACGAGTGGGTTCAGTCCATTCCTGCCGTGTAGGCCAGCTCCCAGTAGGACATACATTGTCCTTCTTCCTTTCTCCACCCGTGAACGAATGTCTGAGTCGAGATTGCTAGCCCGCTTTAGTCCGATATGGGTGGTAGAACTGGTTTCTTCTATCTCGGTTTTACCAATGTGCCAGCTCTGCGGCTCTCTGGACCGGGGGGCGTTGTATATGACGACGTTACTTTTACTGCTATTGATACGGAACCGATCTTTACTGGTAGCATCACCGACAATGTTCAGCATATGTTGTAAGTCAGAGGCGTTGTCTGCTACAAGGGATATATCGTCTGCCACTGTAGGGGCTCCAATATGCAGGCAGCCAACTTTGGAACCCAGGTGTCTATCCTGGATCTGGTCAAAGATGCCATTGTTGTATCTCTTATACAGTGATGTGGATAGCTTTGCTCCTTGTCTGATCCCTTGTTGTGTTGAGAACGGGTCTGAGACACAGTTTGCCCACTTAACGGCGGTCTGTCCAGATGTCTGCATGTCGCACACCAGTGACCATAACTTCCCTCTGACACCCGCGTGGTAGAGCTTCACAGCCAGTCCATCATGCCATACTGTGTCGAACGCTTTTTCTGCGTCTAACGCAGCTAGTGCGCACGCTGTTCCACTGTCTTTAGCTTCGTTGAGGCACTCCGACACTAGTAGGGCTGCGTTCAGAGGAGATGTCTTGGCGGTGAACCCCCGTTGTAGCCGATTTTGCGTTGGTAACAGTATATCGTCCAGATGCCGCTGTGTAGCCTCGAGTAGCTTGCTGATGATTGGGGTGACTGTGATGCCTCGATAGTTTCCCGGGATAGTCTTGTATTTCCCTTTCTTCAGCACTGGCGAGAGGATTCCCAACTTTAAGGCTTCATGGAGCTTTGCTTGTTTGATGATGCTGTTGAGCAGACGAGTAAGTGGAGAGACCAGTTGCGAGATCGCGAGCTTGAAGTGTTCTGCCATCAGTCCGTATGCATCTGCTGCTTTATTATTGCTGAGAGATTGGATAGCACTGCGGACATCTTGTTCGGTAACTTGTGGGAACGGGAATGGGGTCTCCATGCAGATCACTTTAATGACTGATTCCTGCAGGTTTACTATGTCGTAGTGCTCTTGGTTAAAGTTGGTATCTGTGGCAGGGGTTGCAAGCCTTTCGAAGTGGACCTTCCAGCCGTTGATGATGTCATCGGTAGTGGACAACTGTTCCCCGTCTACCTCGAGTACTTCTGTATATGCAGTGTTTCTATGGCGTTGCTTGTTAACAAGTCTGAAGAACAGCTTTTGATCAAAATCACTGGCGTCCATAATCTCTTTCTGTAGTGCAACGGATTTCCTGATGTGCGTTTGGCGCTGTAACCTTCGTAGCAGTCTCTTAGCCTCTCTGCGCTTCAGGTTTGTAGGGTGACTCTTCTCCTTTGGGCTGCCACACGCTTTCCAGGCCCAGTGTGCCTTCTTTGAGGATTGGGTTGCTAGCTGTATATCTGGGCTCCATGTGCCACGTCCTTTTGTTCTTCTGGTACTATTAAGCCTGTAGTTGGGGATACACTGTTCCGCCGCATAATGTAGAACATTCTCTATGGATTTACACTGCATTCCCAGTCTGGTGATAGAGAGACTGTCACTGAGGTCTGTTGCATCGACATATAGGCCGACCAAATCCTGGTACCGGTGGGTATCACATTTATCTATCTATCTTCCTATTAGTCAAACCCCTGATGGGGACCTTAGACTTTGACGCGCGTCAACTGACAAGAATGTTAGTAAGAGATGAAATAAAAGATGATAAAAAGAATGATGTTAGGTTGGTTAAAACAGATTAAGAACAGGGCAGGTTTATTTAGGGAGAAACATGTTCAATCCGACTTGCAGCCAGACTGAACTGTGGGCCAGACAAGGTGACAATATCTGGGGGCAAAGCATTCCAGTGGACAATGGTTCTTGGAAAGAAGGAATATTTATGGTAGTCAGTCACTGTTTGGATCTGTCGGAATGCTTGGGACTGGGATGTTCTGGAAGATCTTGTATTTGGGGTAAGGTAGTTTTCAGCTTGAATGGCAACTTGGTTATGGAGGATGTTGTGGAACATAACCAATCTTTGGTCGATGCGACGAAGGTCAAGGCGTCTCCAATTTAGGGAGTTCAACATTTCTGTGACACTGGACGTTCGGCCGTAGTCTTGTTTGGCCCAGCGGGCAGCTCTGCGCTGTACAGACTCAAGCTGGTCTATGAGAACTGCCGTATACGGTGACCAAATCGTGGAGCTATACTCAAGCTGGGGCCTTACCAGTGTCTTGTATGCTGTTGATTTTAACCTTTCTGAGTGTACTTTGATGTTTCATCTTAGAAAACCCAATGTTTGACTTGCTTTTTTGCTGATGTTGTCTATGTGTTTGTTAAAGTTTAAATCACTTGATATTGTTACTCCCAGGTATTTTGCTGACGAAACAGTTTCTAAGAAGGTATTATGCAGACGATATTTCGTGGATATGACTAGTTTGCGTTTGGTGATCTGAATAACCTGGCACTTTGATGGATTGAATTTCATGTCCCATTTGGATTCCCATTGTTCAAGCTGGTGTAAGTCTTGCTGTAGTAGGCTGGAATGAGAAGAAACAGTCAGAGAAAGATAAAGAGCTGTGTCATCGGCGAAGAGGCGGACTTTAGAGTGTTTGACAAAATCTGGGAGGTCATTGATGTATATGAGAAAGAGAAGTGGTCCGAGGACCGAACCCTGTGGGACACCGGAGGAGACTGGTATGGTACTTGACTTAGAGCCATTGACTACGACGGACTGTGACCTGTTGTCTAGGAAGCTTTTAATCCATGAGAGAGTTTGACCCCTTATGCCATAATAATGTAGCTTATACAGGAGCTTTTCATGGTTGACCATATCAAAGGCTTTTGAGAAGTCAAGGAGTATTAAGTCAACTTGACTTCTCTGGTTTATGGATTTGAGGATGTCGTCTATTAGTATGAGGAGTTGGGTTTGACATGACCTTTTTTCTCGGAAACCATGTTGTAGTTCATAGAAGAGGTTTGCTTGCGTGAAGTGCTTTGTTACGCTAGATGAGACCATGTGTTCCAGGGTTTTGCACAGGATACAGGTAAGAGAGATTGGTCGGTAGTTTGCAGGGTCGGACTTTGTGCCTTTTTTATAAATAGGGGCTACATTTTCCAGATATCAGGTAGGGTACTGGTCTGCAGAGACTTTTTGAAAAGTTCACATAGGATTGGGGCCATTTCTTTGCAGGTGTTTTTGAGTACTATTGGTCTAATTTGGTCTGGTCCTGCAGCCTTATGGGGTTGAGGTTTTTGAGGAGTTTCTCAACGCCATTAACAGAGATGTCGATATCTGGCATAGGGTCGTGTGAGCTAAACGTTGGGTGTGAGGTCTCTCTACCTGTATCTGCCATATCCTGTACTTTCATTTCAGCCAGGGATTTTAGAGAAACAGGGGACTTGGGGGTGAAGACAGATTGAAATTGTTCATTTAGTATTGTGGCTTTGTCTGTGTCTGCTGTGTGTAGTTTATTGTGCTTTTTAAGAGAGTCTATTCCAACAGAGTCTTGTCTGGAGTGTTTTAGTAGTGAATATAGTTTTTTTATTGTTTGGCTTGGGTTCAGGTTGTTGTTGTTGTTCATCTGAATTGCTGGTATTTACGTTAAGTATGTCACCTAGATATTTTTGATATTCTATTTTAGTTTGTTTTCTACAGAGGTGTTTTAGTTTAAGATAGTGTTCTTTGTGTGTGGTTTGTTTGCTTTTCTTATATTTCCTGAATGCTTTATCCCGTTTCCTGAATAGGCGTTTTAGTTCAACCTTAATCCAGGGCAATTTGTTTTTAGTGGATGACATTTTGGACGGGATAAAAGTATTGACCCCTTCCTCGATGGAGCTGGAAATGGATTGCCAAAGGTCTGCTACTGAATCACTGATATATTTTTTGGATTTGGAGAGGGATTCATGTAGATTGGTAATATGTGACCGGAGACCATCCCAATCTGCTTTCTTATATAGGTGGATTTTGCGGGGCTTTTGAGTTTTCATTCGGGCGGAGGTATTAATAACAACCAGGACTGCATCATGGTCACTGATACCTGGGATAACTTGGGCTCTGTTTACTCTGGAGGGGTTGTTTGTCAAGAACAGGTCAAGGATATGGTTCCCGCGTGTGGGGTCTTGGACCATTTGTGTGATGTTATTATCAAATAAGATATTAATAAAATCGCGGTAGTGGGATTGCAGCTTACAGTCTGGGGTTGGGGAAATATTGGACCAGTCCATTTTGGGCATATTAAAATCTCCACCAACCCATACGGTTGCACTGGTTTTTGTGGCCATGGAGAGGGATTTATTGAATTCATTAGTACTATGGGGGTCATGTTCTTTGGGCTTATAGTAGGAGCAGACGAGCAGTGGCTTGGAACCTTGGAGTTGTATTTTAACCCATATGTTTTCACAATCGGTGTGAAGGTGGGTGGCTTCTTGTGCTATCAGGGAATTTTTTACTGCAATGAATACCCCTCCCCCAGTCTGCTTCTGCCTATCTCTTCTGAAAGGGGTGTATCCCAGTTCCGGGCTGAAAATCTCGTTATCGTAATGTTTAGGTTTTAACCACGACTCTGTGCCTAATACTATGTCAGGTTGGGTAGACGCAATCATGTTATCATAGTCTAGTTTTTTATCGACTATTGACCTACAATTTATAGTCAATACTTTTAATGGTCGTCTGACTTTATTTTTCGGATTTTGTTTGGGTTTATGTGATGTTTGCTTATTACCTTTTGGTGTTGATGTGACTGGATGAATGTTGTCACTAGTATTTACATGTTCATCAATGCTAGTATCTGTAGTGCTACTGTTGAAGCTGCTGAATCTGTTAGGTGATTCGTATGATTCCAGACTAGCAGAGCTAGGTAGAGTTATGTTCATGTTGTTGCAAGCTATACACTTCCAGGCCCCAATGCGAGAATCATCTCCAAGTCTGTCGCACAAACTGTCGGACATACCCTGACAGTCGGCATGGTACAGTATAAAACAGAACTCACACTGCGCACCCTTAGATGAAGCGGTTACTGGTTGCTCACAGGTACCACAGGGATAAACAGTGGATGTGTCTCCTATGAATTCAGGTACGAGGGTCGGTCCGGGATTTGATTCAATATCTAGGGACATGATCAACAACAATGTGCTGAGGAATAGTACAGTTCTGTACGAACACTTATGCATAGATTTGGGTTTGATAAGCTGTTTTATGGAACAGCATGCGAGAAGCAATTTGGATTTTTGGCAGAGTGATTTTATATCTCTGTAGGCATTCTGGTGGCTGTCACAGGGTGAAACTCTCATAAAACCTAATACGACAAGAGCAAGTGATATTGGGTACACCAACATGTCTGTATCTTTACATGGGAACGCCAACTAGGCAAAAATATTACCTGTATTGCTGTTCAAATTCTTTACAGGAAGTGGAAAATTTAGACCGGAAGTCAGTGGACAAATACGACCTTGACCTTCTGGAAATGATTAGTTACCACTAAAAACCGTTATTTTAGGTTAGAACAGACCAAACTTTACAGATTATGAATGACAAGATCTTCCTATCTCTTTTCTTTCAACAATGGATGGATCTCACCTAGTTCAACCTTCGGAAATAAGTAGAAAAAGAAGATTTTCTGAGATGAGAGATTAGCGATGTCAGTGACAT
>CM026387.1:71172308-71198885 GCA_014843695.1 Archivesica marissinica | reverse complement strand
ACTGTGTCTGATTTTGTTTGGTGTGGGACCTTCATGGTGTATGACCAATATTGTTTGGTGTGGGGCGTTCATGGTGAATGACTAATATTGTTTGGTGTGGGACCTTCATGGTGTATGACTGATATTGTTTGGTGTGGGGCCTTCATGGTGTATGACTAATATTGTTTGGTGTGGGGCCTTCATGGTGTATGACTGACATTGTTTGGTGTGGGACCTTCAATGTGTATGACTGATATTGTTTGGTGTGGGGCCTTCATGGTGTATGACTGATATTGTTTGGTGTGGGGTCTTCATGGTGTATGACTGATATTGTTTTGTGTGGGACCTCCATGGGGTATGACTGACATTGTTTGGTGTGGGGTCTTCATGGCGTATGACTGATATTGTTTGGTGTGGGGTCTTCATGGTGTATGACTGATATTGTTTGGTGTGGGACCTTCATGGTGTATGACTGATATTGTTTGGTGTGGGACCTTCATGGTCTATGACTGATATTGTTTGGTGTGGTATCTTCATGGTGTATGACTGATATTGTTGGTGTTGGTTTAAACATATTTATTCGATAATAATGTACATTACATATACATTGTATGCAAAACAAAATGGATTAAATCGGAAGCTTAAAGCTTATTGAGATTTTCTCCATTGCATATATAATGTTGTGCACAAATGGCGATTAAGAGATAAACATATAATGTAGTAATACCAAAATATATAATAAGTAGTTGAAAATATAGCTTGTTATCAGGTGAAAAGCTAACAGTAAAAGGGAGGTTGGGGAGGGTGGGTAGAAAGCGATGAACCATACGTAAGCATACTGTTTGAAGTGAATCACTCTGCTAGTGCGTCAGTCTCTGTTCACAGAATACTAAAAACGTTTAGACTTTTCTATGAATTTGTGGACAGCTAAGACTATTATTTCATTATGTTCAGATGGCAAAGAAATATCACCAAATAGGATCACATTTAGGGTTATATGACAGAGATGAGAAATAGTGTTAACTAGTTCAGGGCGTATATTGTAGTACTTGTGACATTCAAAGAAATAATGGTAAGTTGACTCGATTTGACCGCATGTGCATAGTGGTGAATCAATTATGTTTTTGGAGAAGAGATCATGTTTTAAATAACTACAATTTATTCTCAATCGAGCAAGTAGTATCTGGTTCTTACGTATACCAGAAAGATAGAATTCGGGAATAGGACAAGAGTCGCTTTTAAGTTGCATCTTGAACGATGAAAGAGATGGTGCATGCTTGATTAATGGTGGTAAATCATTAAACGCTCTAACTACTGAAGGTAAAAAGGAGTTTTCATATAAATTGGTTCTAGAGCGTGGAACTTGAAGTTGATCTCCATTTCTCAAATTATATCTACTAGTATCGACGTCAGGTGGACACAGAGCAGAGAGATAGTTTGGAGTGAGACCATTTTTCATCTTGAAAAAAAGAGTAAGTTTGTGATTGAGTCTTCTCCTATCCAGAGATTCCCACCCAACTTCAATCATCAATTTGTTTATGGACACAAGTTTCGTGGTACCAGTAATTATTCTTGCTGCCTCTTGATGAATTTTTTCCAGTTCGCCTTTAGCTAAAGTAGACATATTATCAAAAATAACATCACCATATTCAAGGAGCGGACGTATGAATGAACTATACAAGCATTCTAAGGAGCGGCGGTCTAGTGTAAATTTTAATTTACGAAGAATATTGATTATCTGGTAAGCTTTAGAAGAAATTTGGTCAATGTGGTGTTTCCAGTTTAGATCATTGGAAATATGAATGCCTAGATGCCTTTGATTTGACACCTCATCGATTATTTGGTTATCCATAGATAGAGGTGGATGGTACGGCTGATTATGTTTTCGAGATATTATCAGAGATTTTGTTTTGGACGGATTAAATTTAACAAGCCATTGTTTAGCCCAATTAGAAATAGACTCCAGATCGGACTGTAGAATAGCAGCGGCTGAGTTGGGGTTATCAACAACAATATAGAGACTAGTATCATCAGCAAATAGTTGGATATTAGCAGCTATGTTATTTACAATGTCATTAATATATATAATAAAGAGCAACGGGCCTAAGATGGATCCCTGTGGGACACCGGCAGCTATATGGTTCCACTTTGAAGTGTGACCAGAAATAACTACACGCTGTTTTCTATTGGACAAATATGAAGAGAACCATTTGTGTACTGAACCAGATATACCAAAATCTTTGAGTTTATGCAGAAGACCAACATGCCATACTCTATCAAAAGCTTTACTTATGTCACAGAATATTGCTCGTACTTCTTTTCCAGAGTCGATCGCTTGACTAAAGTTATTGTAAAGGAATGTTAATTGATTTACACAAGAATCTCCTGGGACAAAACCAGATTGCATTGGAGTTAATAAATTATTGTCCTGGAGGTGATTGAAAACATGTTTAAAAACGATTTTCTCAAAGACCTTTCCAATGGTATTAATAAGAGAAATAGGTCGATAATTACAAACAGCAGAACGATCACCTGCTTTAAATATAGGACACACATATGCGGTTTTCCACGCCTCAGGATACGTACATGTTGAGAGTGATTTATTGAAAAGTTCAGAAAGAGGTGATGAAAGCTCCTCTGCAAGTTCAAGAAGAAGTCTATTGTTTATCGTGTCAGGTCCGGATGCCTTTCCCATAGCAAGTGACTTTATAACTTCTTTAACATTATCAGGTGTTACAACTACACTTAACAACTCTTATAAGTGTGCATCTTTGATTTCCGTATAACTTTTTTATTTATCAATATTTTTGCACGAAATTTTGTGTACTAGCTATTGACTACATTTTGAGTATTATCCCATGCTCCACGTGTTCAATTTAATCGATACGGCACGTTGAACCACGCAACGTCAAAATCAACACAATGCACGAGGAAATGGTGCGCTGGCACAAAATAAAACTGCATTTGGTCGTTGTGGACTTGATTACGATCCATACATCAGAAAAACATGACATGGGCAGGCTGACCATAGCGGAACGGGAAATAGCCGTCGGCTTCATCAACGCCGGTATACACCAAACAGAGGTACGTCTCAAAGTTAATTTAATGGCACTCATTAATAAGTTTCTTTGTGTTATAAAAATTGAAAGTCACTAACATTCAGTTATTTATCGAAAATATCCATAAAAAATAATTTATATATTTTAATTACTAATTTCATGTTATCCGTATCATTTGCAGATTGCGCGACGCATGGGTGTACACCGCAACACCATCAGTAAGCTGATGCTTAAGTACAGAGCGACTGGCAACGTTTGTAACCTCCCTCGCAGACCACGTGGGCGTTGTACAACAGCTGCACAAGATAATCACATCGTACATGTGCATCGTCAGCAGAGAACACGTACAGCTGTCAAGACGGCCGGAGAAACGCCTGGGACGCACGGACGCCATATCTCTGTGCAGACCGTTAGAAGGCGTCTTCGATCGCTCGCCAACATACGGTGTAGACGGCCCTTTAAGGGTATTTATTGTACTGACTCAGAGGCATAGGGCACTGCAAGATCGTTGGGCTCGGCGTCATCTTAGAACAACACAGGCAGAATGGGGGCAGGTCCCGTTTACTGACGAAAAGAAGTTCTGCCTACAGGAAAACGACTGTCGTTCACGGGTATATCGACAACGGGGAAAACGGTTCAACGACAACTGCGTCATCGAACGAGTTAGGTACGTTGGTGGGTCAGTAATGGTGTCTCCTTACATCACAAGACTAACATCGTGTTCATTAACGGTAATCTAATCGCCGCCCGGTACTAACATGACGTGTTTCAAATGTACCCATGTTTAGGAACACTAGAGGATTGCGGTTGCTGCAGGATGGCGCACCAGCCCACAGGGCTAGGGCGACAAGATTCTTTCTGAATGCTAACCACATCAATGTGATGGACATACCACCGAAGTCTCCCGACTTAAACATTATAGAAAATATATGGGATGAATTGAATCGCCGCGTAAGAAGGACCGGCGCAGTGCCACATACCATCGCCCAGCTCCGTGCGAATATTGGGCAAGAGTGGGCAAATCTACCCCAGAACTATGTACGACGTTATGCGACGACGTTGCCAAGCTGTGATCCAGTCAGGGTGGGCATACGCGATATTAGAATAATTAATTCTCATCGGCCTGAGTTTTATCATTGACACTATCATTTTGCAACATTGACTTTTTACGCACCATCACATTACTTAGTCATGTGTGTTAAATTTGTGTTTGTTATGAAATAAAATAAATGGAATATCATGAGATATATCTCAATTGTATTTGCTGAAAATTTCATCATTATCGGGTCAATATTGACGTTGATATGAGACCATTTATACATGCACACTTATAAGAGTTGTTAAGTGTAGAAGAGTTGATGACTAATATTGGGGCAGTTATTGGAGAAGGCAGTTTTACACTTTCTAAAATTCTTTAATTTAGAATCACCACGCTTAGCAATGGTGTTTATTTCCAATTTTCAGACCGACAGTCTAAAAAACCTGCCCTTTAAAAAAAATATTGTTTAGATTTTACATACACAGCAATACTGAAATCTAGTTACCTGAAATGTAGTCATCATTTCATTCATCATTTTATGATATGGCCGCAGTCATGCGAAAACGGGCACATGGATATTTTTCAGAAACATGGAAAGAAAGTGTTTAAATTAATATTACCGTATAATTTCAAGGGATTATAGTTAAAGCTATATGGCGTTTAAATTTCAATATAAAATAGTATCAAAAATTCTAAACTGTTGCCAAGTCAATCACTTTGAAAAAGATAATGGCGTGGTATTTGGTGATATCATGATGTAAAGTTGTGGGCTATAATTGTGAATGATGATGTGAACAATAGGAATGTCTTGTCTTATATATGTGAATGTCTTAAATTTATAGTAAACAAATACTTGTCATAAGTGACCAAAACTACAGATCATAGCACGTCATTAATGCTGGCGCGACCTTTCAAACATTCCATCCAAAACATCGATTTATGTATCACTAAACAAGTCACAACTTTCTCAACTGATAACCTATTGAGTTGAAATGTTCAGGATTTGTTCTTTAGACATTGATTAAAACAATATGTATTGCAAAACATCCACATATAACATAGAGCAACATACATAATTCATGGGATCAAGTAGGAAGCTAAATGTAGCTGTTATAAAAACTTTTCCCCATGGACTGAGACATTGTGGTATAGTAACGATATATCAACTTGTCAATTAAGTCTGAGGGACCTTTTTTCATGTGTCCTGACATTCTGGTATAGTAACGATATATCAACTTGTCAATTAAGTCTGAGGGACCTTTTTTCATGTGTCCTGACATTGTGGTATAGACACAATATATCACTGTTAATTAAGTCTGAGGGCCATTTTTTCATGTGTCCTGACATTGTGGTATAGACACAATATATCATTGTCAATTAAGTCTGAGGGACTTTTTTTCATGTGTCCTGACATTGTGGTATAGACACAATATATCATTGTTAATTAAGCTTGAGGGACCTTTTTTCATGTGTCCTGACATTGTAGTATAGACACAATATATCATTGTCAATTAAGTCTGAGGGACCTTTTTTCATGTGTCCTGACATTGTGGTATAGACACAATATATCATTGTTAATTAAGTCTGAGGGCCATTTTTTCATGTGTCACCGGCCATAATTGTGTAGCTTCATATTTCTCAATAAAGATTTGTTTGTGCAGAAACTGATGTGTATGTGTGCTTTACGTTTATTATCGTCGCTACCAGTTACCCATATGAGCGACGTCTCCTGAAAAGATTAGTCATTTTAGATGTTTGGAGGAGAATGCAATGATACAAACAGACCCCCATTCCAGAATCTCCTCTGGTTCTTTTACGTGCATGGTGTAAAGCACCGACACGAGACCTCAGTTTAAAGTGCCATCTAAAAGACTGTTAATGTTATTAGGGTCAGACGGGGGATCGAACCTGCAATCCCTGGATTACCAGTCCAACGTGGTACCACTGGACTACAGATATGTCTGTGCAAAGGAAATTTGCAAATAATAATTGTGCCATGTGAAAACAGACAATATTCCAAACTTCACACTAAAAGCATGACTGACCCCTCGTCGGAACGTTTGATGTTAACATATTTAGTTCATTCTGTTTATTTCTCTATGCTATGCGATGTGATGTAATTTGGGATCCCCAATAAACAGCTGACATTTTGATACTCGTGCATTTACTTATATTATTGACACACGGGATTTGTATTGAACCAGAATTTGTCACAAATAGTATGACTGTACAATGTACATACATGTAATACCATGTTCTTTGTTGGATTATTAAATTATGAAAAACACGATCTTTTTATACATGGCCGATAATCAGGACATGAATTTTCCACACGCTTCAAATAGTAACCATAGTAATATTATTATTACGGGTACATGATTATTTTTGCAAGTGGAAAATCAATTATTCCGAATGTTGTGGATAGTGTTGAGCGTTTTATACAAAACTATGAGATGCCAGAAATAATCAAAAATGTAGTTCCGAATATTCAAATACCTAGCCAATTGAATATTCGAATACCTAGCCAATTGAATAGTCAAATACCTAGCCAATCTAATATTCGAACACCTAGCCAATCGAATATTCAAATACCTAATCAATCAAATATTCGAATACCTGACCAATTAAATATTCGAATACCCAACAAATCGAATATTGAAATAACCTGCCTAGCGAATATTCGAATACCTAGTCTGTCAAATATTCAAATACCTAGCCAATCGAATAGTCAAATACCTAGTCAATCGAATATTCAAATAGTTAGCCAATCAAATAGTCAAATACCTAGCCAATCGAATAGTCAAATACCTAGTCAATCAAATATTCAAATAGTTAGCCAATCAAATAGTCAAATACCTAGTCAATCGAATAGTCAAATACCTAGTCAATCGAATATTCGAATACCTAGCCAATCGAATATTCGAATACCTAGCCAATCGAATATTCAAATACATTTGTTTCCATCCCTAATAATAAAACATAAACCCTACATCTTGACTGGTACAACTGAACACTTACCATAAAACTAATAAATTTTGCAATGAACAAATGGTCTACTCTTAACTTGAATGTGTTACAGTAGGTATGCATATTCTATGCGTAATTTACCAAAAGAAAACATAGCAATCAATCGTTTCCAAAAACATCTCTCAGAATGGTTATTATACATATGAACATTATGAACAATGGTTTGGCTACTACATTGTTAATGTATGTCGTATTGGTAATGGCGTCAAGAGGTGTTTCTATGAGGGAAAGGGTTTATGAACATTGGTTTGGCTACTACATTGTTAGTGTATGTCGTATTGGTAATGGCGTCAAGAGGTGCTTCTATGAGGGAAAGGGTTTATGAACATTGGTTTGGCTATTACATTGTTAATGTATGTCGTATTGGTAATGGCGTCAAGAGGTGCTTCTATGAAGGAAAGGGTTTATGAACATTGGTTTGGCTACTACATTGTTAATGTATGTCGTATTGATAATGGCGTCAAGAGGTGCTTCTATGAGGGAAAGGGTTTATGAACATTGGTTTGGCTACTACATTGTTAATGTATGTCGTATTGGTAATGGCGTCAAGAGGTGCTTCTATGACGGAAAGTCTTAAGGGTTAAACTGCAAAAATAACATACCTCAAAGATTGAAAATCTTTATAACCTCTGTTTGTCTTTTCGTCTATCTTCCTAAAATACAGAACATGACCATATATACTGACCCATATATCTGCCGGTAACGTTTTTAATAGCAAGAGGCTTGGAAAATTTGCAGACTCGATTTTTTATGATTGACATACAGAATCTACTAATTATTAATATAGCGAGCATTATAGGCTAGCTTCACACATAATTATAATAACATACAGTATATCTGTCGATGCAGCACTTTACGAGCATACTCTTAAATAATGGTGGATGAAAATCTTCTCAAAAATGGTAGCAAATATCCTGATCTTCATTTGGTTCACCAGTTCATATTATTGCTTCTTTGAAAACTTAATCTAAGCTAAAATATATGTTCTTCAGGAATATAAAAAATACGTTCTTCAGGTACATAAAATATACGTACCTGACATAAAATATACGTACCTGACATAATATAGACATACCTGACATAAAATATACGTACCTGACATAAAATATACGTACCCGACAAAAAATATACGTACCCGACATAAAATATACGTACCCGACATAAAATATACGACCTGACATAAAATATACGTACCCGACATAAAATATACGTACCTGACATAAAATATACGTTCTTCAGGAACATAAAATATACGTTCTTCAGGAATATAAAATATACGTTCTTCAGGTACATAAAATATACGTTCTTCAGGTACATAAATTATACGTTCTTCAGGTACATAAATTATACGTTCTTCAGGTACATAAAATATACGTTCTTCAGGTACATAAAATATACGTTCTTCAGGTACATAAAATATACGTTCTTCAGGTACATAAAATATACGTTCTTCAGGTACATAAAATATACGTTCTTCAGGTACATAAAATATACGTTCTTCAGGAACATAAAATATACGTTCTTCAGGAACATAAAATATACGTTCTTCAGGTACATAAAATATACGTTCTTCAGGTACATAAAATATACGTTCTTCAGGTACATAAAATATACGTTCTTCAGGTACATAAAATATACGTTCTTCAGGTACATAAAATATACGTTCTTCAGGTACATAAAATATACGTTCTTCATGTACATAAAATATACGTTCTTCAGGTACATAAAATATACGTTCTTCAGGTACATAAAATATACGTTCTTCAGGTACATAAAATATACGTTCTTCAGGTACATAAAATATACGTTCTTCAGGTACATAAAATATACGTTCTTCAGGTACATAAATTATACGTTCTTCAGGTACATAAAATATACGTTCTTCAGGAATATAAAATATACGTTCTTCAGGTACATAAAATATACGTTCTTCATGTACATAAATTATACGTTCTTCAGTTACATAAAATATTCGAGACATTGAAAATAAAATAATAAAGGTCACTTCAATGGTTGACATTAATGCCACTTTATATTATGCCACAACGCTAGTCAACAGTTGCCATCACAACGCAAGCCAACAGTTGCCATCACAACGCAAGCCAAATGTTGCCATCACAACGCAAGCCAACAGTTGCCATCACAATGCAAGCCAACAGTTGCCATCACAATGCAAGCCAACAGTTGCCATCACAACGCAAGCCAACAGTTGCCATCACAACGCAAGTCAACAGTTGCCGTCACGACAACTGTACATAGAGCATATGCTAGAGGCATTTTACTGGAGATGATGATGATGGAGTTTTGTCCCTGTATGCTGATTTGTGTGTCAACAGGCAAATTGACCATGCACCACAACACTATGGTGATACAAATCTATGTTAGTTATTGAGAAATGGCTCTGGACGGACAAATGTGTGGATTTTTAGTCAATTAAAAAGGGTAATAACTCCAGTGTGGCTGTCCAAATCCAGTCTAAAATCACACGCTGTACCACAACGTGATATTAGGTGTCATAAGATTCCACCAATTGGGTACTGAGAACAGGCTCCGGACCGACAAATTTGTCAATTAAAGGGCAATAACACTGGTTTTTACTGGGCCGATCCACACAGGGAATGAACGCTCACCACAACACTATGGTGATACATATCTATTTTAAGCTTTATAATATAATACAAGTTAGTTATTGAGAAATGGCTCTGGACGGACAATTTGTGTATGTTTAGTCAATTAAAAGGGTAATAACTCCAGTGTGACTGTCGAGATCCAGTCTAAAATCACATGTGCCAAAAAATATAGTTTCGCCAATTCACAAAGTTTAGCGCCAATATTATTTTTTTATCGCCATTGGCGACCGACAGCGGGAACCCTGAAACCTTTCACCGAAGTGTTGAATTGCTATCAGGTAGCCTACATACCTTTTCTTCTCCTGCAGAGATTCATCTTGTCTCATTAAATCAGGTAGGTCCTTCTTCAGACAGCGTCTCGACCGACCAAATACATCCACATAGTCTACCCTGTATAGAATTTAGCATGCTGGTTATTTGGCTTACAGTATTTCTCAAATATACTCATATTTTCTGTGGCTCGAATCCATGGCCATGAGGGAGAGATCCCATTCCTTATAGAATCCATCACAATGAGGGAGATATCCCATTTCTTATAGAATCCATGGCCATGAGGGAGAGATCCCATTCCTTATAGAATCCATCACAATGAGGGAGATATCCCATTTCTTATAGAATCCATGGCCATGAGGGAGAGATCCCATTCCTTATAGAATCCATCACAATGAGGGAGATATCCCATTTCTTATAGAATCCATGGCCATGAGGGAGAGATCCCATTCCTTATAGAATCCATCACAATGAGGGAGATATCCCATTTCTTATAGAATCCATGGCCATGAGGGAGAGATCCCATTCCTTATAGAATCCATCACAATGAGGGAGATATCCCATTTCTTATAGAATCCATGGCCATGAGGGAGAGACCCATTCCTTATGAATCCATCACAATGAGGGAGAGATCCCATTCCTTATAGAATCCATCACAATGAGGGAGAGATCCCATTTCTTATAGAATCCATGGCCATGATGGAGATATCCCATTCCTTATAGAATCCATCACAATGAGGGAGATATCCCATTCCTTATAGAATCCATCACAATTAGGGAGATATCCCATTACTTATAGAATCCACCACAATGAGGGAGATATCCCATTCCGTATAGAATCCACCACAATTAGGGAGATATCCCATTCCTTATAGAGGACAGGCACACAGTGGGACATCAATCACTCCAAGAAACAGACTAAACTCACCATTCCTCCTCATCAGTTTGAGGCGGAGGAACAGGCTCCAACAGTTGTTTTTGTTCTTCTTCCACCTCTTTTCTCTCCATCTCTTCTTTCTCCTTCCTATCCCTATCTCTCCTCTCCTCAAAATCGTCCAGGCTTTTTTTCTGGAAATCCATCAAATACAGTCCACTACCATCTTCCTATTTATAAAATAAACAATTAAAACAAGGTAATGTAATAACATTATTGCACTAGAGTCTGTCTTGTCTAGAGTCTGCATTGTCTAGTGTCTGTCTTGTCTAGTGTCTGTCTTGTCTAGATTCTGTATTATCTAGAGTCTGTCTTATCTAGAGTCTGTCTTGTCTAGAGTATGTCTTGTCTAGTGTATAGAGTCTGTCTTGTCTAGAGTCTGTTTTTTCTAGTGTTTGTCATGTCTAGAGTCTGTCTTGTCTAGAGTCTGTCTTGTCTAGTGTATGTCTTGTCTAGTGTCTGTCTTGTCTAGAGTCTGTCTTTTCTAGAATCTGTCTTGTCTAGATTCTGTATTATCTAGAGTCTGTCTTATCTAGAGTCTGTCTTGTCTAGAGTATGTCTTTTCTAGTGTCTAGAGTCTGTCTTGTCTAGAGTCTGTTTTTTCTAGTGTCTGTCATGTCTAGAGTCTGTCTTTTCTAGAGTCTGTCTTGTCTAGTGTATGTCTTGTCTAGTGTCTGTCTTGTCTAGAGTCTGTCTTTTCTAGAATCTGTCTTGTCTAGAGTCTGTCTTATCTAGAGTTTGTCTTATCTAGAGTATGTTTTGTCTAGAGTATGTCTTGTCTAGTGTCTAGATTCTGTCTTGTTTTGAGTATGTCTTGTCTTGAGTCTGTCTTGTCTAGAGTCTGTCTTGTCTAGTGTCTGTCTTGTCTAGAGTCTGTCTTGTCTAGAGTCTGTCTTGTCTAGATTCTGTCTTGTCTAGAGTCTGTCTTGTCTAGAGTCTGTCTTGTCTAGAGTCTGTCTTGTCAAAGAGTCTGTCTTGTCTAGAGTATGTCTTGTCTAGTATCTGTCTTGTCTAGATTCTGTCTTGTCTAGAGTATGTCTTGTTTAGTGCCTGTCTTGTCTAGAGTATGTCTTGTCTAGAGTATGTATAGAGTCTGTCTAATCTAGTGTATGTCTTATCTAAAGTCTGTCTTGTCTAGAGTATGTCTTGTCTAGTGCCTAGAGTATGTCTTGTCTATAGTCTGTCTTGTCTAGAGCCTGTCTTATCTAGAGTCTGTATTGTCTAGAGTATGTCTTGTCTAGAGTATGACTTATCTAGAGTCTGTCTTGTCTAGTGTATAGAGTCAGTCTTGTCTAGAGTCTGTCCTATCTAGAGTCTGTCTTGTCTAGAGTATGTCTTGTCTAGAGTATGTCTTGTCTAGTGCCTGTCTTGTCTAGAGTATGTCTTATCTAGAGTATGTCTTGTCTAGGGTATGTCTTGTCTAGTGTCTAGAGTCTGTCTTGTCTAGAGTCTGTCTTGTCTAGAGTCTGCCTTGTCTAGAGTCTGTCTTTTCTAGAGACTGTCTAGAGTCTCTCTTGTCTAGTGGCTGTCTTATCTAGAGTATGTCTTATCTAGAGTCCGTCTTGACTAGAGTCTATCTTGTCTAGTGTCTGTCATGTCTAGAGTATGTCTTGTCTAGAGTTTGTCTTGTCTAGATTATGTCTTGTCTAGAGTATGTCTTGTCTAGTGCCTCTCTTGTCTAGAGTCTGTCTTGTCTAGAGTCTGTCTAGAGTCTGTCTAGTCTAGTGTCTATCTTATCTAGACTCTGTCTTGTCTAGAGTATGTATTGTCTAGTGCCTAGTATATGTCATGTCTAGAGCCTGTCTTATCTAGAGTCTGTTTTGTCTAGAGTATGTCTTGTCTAGAGTATGTATTGTCTAGTGCCTGTCTTGTCTAGAGTCTGTCTTGTCTAGAGTCTGTCTAGAGTCTGTCTTGTCTAGTGTTTGTCTTATCTAGAGTCTGTCTTGTCTAGAGTATGTCGTGTCTAGTATCTAGAGTCTGTCTTGTCTAGTATCTGTCTTGTCTAGATTATGTCTTGTCTAGGGTATGTCTTGTCTAGAGTATGTCTTGTCTAGTGCCTAGAGTATGTCTTGTCTAGAGTATGTCTTGTCTAGAGCCTATCTTATCTAGAGTATGTCTTGTCTAGAGCATGACTTATCTAGAGTATGTATTGTCTAGTGTCTAGAGTCAGTCTTGTCTATGTCTAGAGTCTGTCCTACCTAGAGTCTGTCTTGTCTAGAGTATGTCTTGTCTAGAGTATGTCTTATCTAGAGTCTGTCTTGTCTATAGTCTGTCTTATCTAGAGTCTGTCTTGTCTAGAGTCTGTCTTTTCTAGAGTCTGTCTAGAGTCTGTCTTGTCTAGTGTCTGTCTTATCTAGAGTATGTCTTATCTAGAGTATGTCTTGTCTAGTGTCTGTCTTATTTAGAGTATGTCTTATCTAGAGTATGTCTTGTCTAGTGTCTAGAATCCGTCTTGACTAGAGTCTGTCTTGTCTAGTGTATGTCATGTCTAGATTCTGTCTTGTCTAGAGTATGTCTTGTCTAGTGCCTGTTTTGTCTAGAGTCTGTCTTGTCTACAGTCTGTCTAGAGTCTGTCTAGTCTAGAGTCTGTCTTATCTAGAGTCTGTCTTGTCTAGAGTATGTCTTGTCTAGTGCCTAGAGTATGTCTTGTCTAGAGTCTGTCTTGTCGAGAGCCTGTCTTATCTAGAGTCTGTCTTGTCTAGAGTATGTCTTGTCTAGAGTATGTCTTGTCTAGTACCTGTCTTGTCTAGAGTCTGTCTAGAGTCTGTCTTGTCTAGTGTCTGTCTTGTCTAGAGTCTGTCTTGTCTAGAGTCTGCCTTGTCTAGAGTCTGTCTTTTCTAGAGACTGTCTAGAGTCTCTCTTGTCTAGTGGCTGTCTTATCTAGAGTATGTCTTATCTAGAGTCCGTCTTGACTAGAGTCTATCTTGTCTAGTGTCTGTCATGTCTAGAGTATGTCTTGTCTAGAGTTTGTCTTGTCTAGATTATGTCTTGTCTAGAGTATGTCTTGTCTAGTGCCTCTCTTGTCTAGAGTCTGTCTTGTCTAGAGTCTGTCTAGAGTCTGTCTAGTCTAGTGTCTATCTTATCTAGACTCTGTCTTGTCTAGAGTATGTATTGTCTAGTGCCTAGTATATGTCATGTCTAGAGCCTGTCTTATCTAGAGTCTGTTTTGTCTAGAGTATGTCTTGTCTAGAGTATGTATTGTCTAGTGCCTGTCTTGTCTAGAGTCTGTCTTGTCTAGAGTCTGTCTAGAGTCTGTCTTGTCTAGTGTTTGTCTTATCTAGAGTCTGTCTTGTCTAGAGTATGTCGTGTCTAGTATCTAGAGTCTGTCTTGTCTAGTATCTGTCTTGTCTAGATTATGTCTTGTCTAGGGTATGTCTTGTCTAGAGTATGTCTTGTCTAGTGCCTAGAGTATGTCTTGTCTAGAGTATGTCTTGTCTAGAGCCTATCTTATCTAGAGTATGTCTTGTCTAGAGCATGACTTATCTAGAGTATGTATTGTCTAGTGTCTAGAGTCAGTCTTGTCTATGTCTAGAGTCTGTCCTACCTAGAGTCTGTCTTGTCTAGAGTATGTCTTGTCTAGAGTATGTCTTATCTAGAGTCTGTCTTGTCTATAGTCTGTCTTATCTAGAGTCTGTCTTGTCTAGAGTCTGTCTTTTCTAGAGTCTGTCTAGAGTCTGTCTTGTCTAGTGTCTGTCTTATCTAGAGTATGTCTTATCTAGAGTATGTCTTGTCTAGTGTCTGTCTTATTTAGAGTATGTCTTATCTAGAGTATGTCTTGTCTAGTGTCTAGAATCCGTCTTGACTAGAGTCTGTCTTGTCTAGTGTATGTCATGTCTAGATTCTGTCTTGTCTAGAGTATGTCTTGTCTAGTGCCTGTTTTGTCTAGAGTCTGTCTTGTCTACAGTCTGTCTAGAGTCTGTCTAGTCTAGAGTCTGTCTTATCTAGAGTCTGTCTTGTCTAGAGTATGTCTTGTCTAGTGCCTAGAGTATGTCTTGTCTAGAGTCTGTCTTGTCGAGAGCCTGTCTTATCTAGAGTCTGTCTTGTCTAGAGTATGTCTTGTCTAGAGTATGTCTTGTCTAGTACCTGTCTTGTCTAGAGTCTGTCTAGAGTCTGTCTTGTCTAGTGTCTGTCTTGTCTAGAGTCTGTCTTGTCTAGAGTCTGCCTTGTCTAGAGTCTGTCTTTTCTAGAGACTGTCTAGAGTCTCTCTTGTCTAGTGGCTGTCTTATCTAGAGTATGTCTTATCTAGAGTCCGTCTTGACTAGAGTCTATCTTGTCTAGTGTCTGTCATGTCTAGAGTATGTCTTGTCTAGAGTTTGTCTTGTCTAGATTATGTCTTGTCTAGAGTATGTCTTGTCTAGTGCCTCTCTTGTCTAGAGTCTGTCTTGTCTAGAGTCTGTCTAGAGTCTGTCTAGTCTAGTGTCTATCTTATCTAGACTCTGTCTTGTCTAGAGTATGTATTGTCTAGTGCCTAGTATATGTCATGTCTAGAGCCTGTCTTATCTAGAGTCTGTCTTGTCTAGAGTATGTCTTGTCTAGAGTATGTATTGTCTAGTGCCTGTCTTGTCTAGAGTCTGTCTTGTCTAGAGTCTGTCTAGAGTCTGTCTTGTCTAGTGTTTGTCTTATCTAGAGTCTGTCTTGTCTAGAGTATGTCGTGTCTAGTATCTAGAGTCTGTCTTGTCTAGTATCTGTCTTGTCTAGATTATGTCTTGTCTAGGGTATGTCTTGTCTAGAGTATGTCTTGTCTAGTGCCTAGAGTATGTCTTGTCTAGAGTATGTCTTGTCTAGAGCCTATCTTATCTAGAGTATGTCTTGTCTAGAGTATGACTTATCTAGAGTATGTATTGTCTAGTGTCTAGAGTCAGTCTTGTCTATGTCTAGAGTCTGTCCTACCTAGAGTCTGTCTTGTCTAGAGTATGTCTTGTCTAGAGTATGTCTTATCTAGAGTCTGTCTTGTCTATAGTCTGTCTTATCTAGAGTCTGTCTTGTCTAGAGTCTGTCTTTTCTAGAGTCTGTCTAGAGTCTGTCTTGTCTAGTGTCTGTCTTATCTAGAGTATGTCTTATCTAGAGTATGTCTTGTCTAGTGTCTGTCTTATTTAGAGTATGTCTTATCTAGAGTATGTCTTGTCTAGTGTCTAGAATCCGTCTTGACTAGAGTCTGTCTTGTCTAGTGTATGTCATGTCTAGATTCTGTCTTGTCTAGAGTATGTCTTGTCTAGTGCCTGTTTTGTCTAGAGTCTGTCTTGTCTACAGTCTGTCTAGAGTCTGTCTAGTCTAGAGTCTGTCTTATCTAGAGTCTGTCTTGTCTAGAGTATGTCTTGTCTAGTGCCTAGAGTATGTCTTGTCTAGAGTCTGTCTTGTCGAGAGCCTGTCTTATCTAGAGTCTGTCTTGTCTAGAGTATGTCTTGTCTAGAGTATGTCTTGTCTAGTACCTGTCTTGTCTAGAGTCTGTCTAGAGTCTGTCTTGTCTAGTGTCTGTCTTATCTAGAGTCTGTCTTGTCTAGAGTATGTCTTGTCTAGTGTCTAGAGTATGTCTTGTCTGAGTCTGTCTTGACTAGAGTATGTCTTGTCTAGTGTCTGTCTTGTCTAGTGTCTAGAGTCAGTCTTGTCTATGTCTAGAGTCTGTCCTATCTAGAGTCTGTCTTATCTAGAGTGTGTATTGTCTAGAGTCTGTCTTATCTAGAGTCTGTCTTGTCTAGAGTCTGTATTGTCTAGAGTCTGTCTTGTCTAGAGTCTGTCTTGTCTAGAGTATGTCTTGTCTAGTACCTGTCTTGTCTAGAGTCTGTCTTGTCTAGAGTATGTCTAGAGTCTGTCTAGTCTAGAGTCTGTCTTATCTAGAATCTGTCTTGTCTAGAGTATGTCTTGTCTAGTGCCTAGAGTATGTCTTGTCTAGAGTCTGTCTTGTCGAGAGCCTGTCTTATCTAGAGTCTGTCTTGTCTAGAGTATGTCTTGTCTAGAGTATGTCTTGTCTAGTACCTGTCTTGTCTAGAGTCTGTCTTGTCTAGAGTATGTCTTGTCTAGTGCCTAGAATATGTCTTGTCTAGAGTCTGTCTTGTCTAGAGCCTGTCTTATCTAGAGTATGTCTTGTCTAGGGTATGACTTATCTAGAGTATGTCTTGTCTAGTGTCTAGAGTCAGTCTTGTCTATGTCTAGAGTCTGTCCTATCTAGAGTCTGTCTTGTCTAGAGTCTGTCTTGTCTAGAGTATGTCTTGTCTAGAGTCTGTTTTGTCTAGAGTCTGTCTTATCTAGAGTATGTCTTGTATAGTGTCTGTCTTGTCTAGAGTCTGTCTTGTCTAGAGTCTGTCTTGTAAGTCTGTCTTGTCTAGTGTCTGTCTTGTCTAGTGTCTGTCTTGTCTAGAGTCTGTCTTGTCGAGAGTCTGTCTTGTCTATATTCTGTCTTGTCTAGAGTATTTCTTGTTTAGAGTCTGTCTTGTCTAGAGTATGTCTTGTCTAGTGTCTGTCTTGTCTAGAGTATGTCTTATCTAGAGTATGTCTTGTCTAGAGTCTGTATTGTCTAGTGTCTAGAGTCTGTCTTGTCTAGTGTCTGTCTTGTCTAGTGTCTGTCTTGTCTAGAGTCTGCCTTGTCTAGAGTCTGTCTTTTCTAGAGTCTGTCTAGAGTCTGTCTTTTCTAGTTGCTGTCTTATCTAGAGTATGTCTTATCTAGAGTATGTCTTGTCTAGTGTCTAGAGTCTGTCTTGTCTAGAGTCTGTCTTATCTAGAGTCCGTCTTGACTAGAGTCTATCTTGTCTAGTGTCTGTCATGTCTAGAGTCTGTCTTGTCTAGAGTCTGTCTTGTCTAGAATATGTCTTGTCTAGACTATGTCTTGTCTAGTGCCTGTCTTGTCTAGAGTCTGTCTAGAGTCTGTCTAGTCTAGTGTCTGTCTTATCTAGACTCTGTCTTGTCTAGTGCCTAGCGTATGTCATGTCTAGAGTCTGTCCTGTCTAGAGCCTGTCTTATCTAGAGTCTGTCTTGTCTAGAGTATGTCTTGTCTAGAGTATGTCTTGTCTAGTGCCTGTCTTGTCTTTAGTCTGTCTTGTCTAGAGTCTGTCTTGTCTAGTGTTTGTCTTATCTAGAGTCTGTCCTGTCTAGAGTATGTCGTGTCTAGTATCTAGAGTATGTCTTGTCTAGAGTCTGTCTTGTCTAGTATCTGTCTTGTCTAGATTCTGTCTTGTCTAGAGTCTGTCTTGTCTAGAGTATGTCTTGTCTAGTGCCTAGAGTATGTCTTGTCTAGAGTCTGTCTTGTCTAGAGCCTGTCTTATCTAGAGTATGTCTTGTCTAGAGTATGACTTATCTAGAGTATGTCTTGTCTAGTGTCTAGAGTCAGTCTTGTCTATGTCTAGAGTCTGTCCTATCTAGAGTCTGTCTTGTCTAGAGTATGTCTTGTCTAGAGTCTGTCTTGTCTAGAGTCTGCCTTGTTTAGAGTCTGTCTTTTCTAGAGTATGTCTAGAGTCTGTCTTGTCTAGTGTCTGTCTTATCTAGAGTATGTCTTATCTAGAGTATGTCTTGTCTAGTGTCTGTTTTATTTAGAGTATGTCTTATCTAGAGTATGTCTTGTCTATTGTCTAGAGTCCGTCTTGACTAGAGTCTGTCTTGTCTAGTGTATGTCATGTCTAGATTCTGTCTTGTCTAGATTATGTCTTGTCTAGTGCCTGTCTTGTCTAGAGTCTGTCTTGTCTAGAGTCTGTATTGTCTAAAATCTGTCTTGTCTAGAGTATGTCTTGTCTAGAGTCTGTTTTGTCTAGAGTCTGTCTTATCTAGAGTCTATCTTGTATAGTGTCTGTCTTGTCTAGAGTCTGTCTTGTGAGTCTGTCTTGTCTAGTGTCTTTCTTATCTAGTGTCTGTCTTGTCTAGAGTCTGTCTTGTCGAGAGTCTGTCTTGTCTATATTCTGTCTTGTTTAGAGTCTGTCTTGTTAAGAGTCTGTCTTGTCTAGAGTATGTCTTGTATAGATTCTGTCTTGTCTAGTGTCTGTCTTGTTTAGAGTCTGTCTTGTCTAGAGTATGTCTTGTATAGATTCTGTCTTGTCTAGTGTCTCTCTTGTCTAGTGTCTGTCTTGTGTAGATGCTGTCTTGTCTAGAGTATGTCTTGCCTAGATTCTGTCTTGTATAGAGTATTTCTTGCCTAGATCCTGTCTTATCTAGATTCTGTCTTGCCTAGAGCCTGTCCTGTCTATCTAAAGTTGATAACAATTTTGTGTATCTCATTCTCACCTAGAACGTGCACGGCTTATACGCTTATATAGGTGGTAAGAAGGTTAAAATAAGCAAGAAAAAATTAAACTAATATCAGTACAATGGGAAACAATGGTAGTTTTACCTCATTTGAATGTCACAATTTAAATTTGATTATTTTGCCAAAAGGCCTTATTACAAAATAATGGTATATGACCTCAGCTTGTGCCATATTGGTGTGGCTCTAAATAACAGATAATATATATGTGCCTTGATTAAATGTTCCATTTACCAGAGATGTCTGTGCCCGTAGATATCTTCTCATAAAGCTTTGCCTTGGTCTCCAGGGTCTTTCTGTAAACAAATAATTCAGTACATGTATATTGAATATATAAATTTATCACATAACTTTGCTTGTATTCAGTGTACTACAGTAATTCATTATTTCTTATATGTACACACGTGTAATAACACCTGAAAGGATTCTGATTGGTAGTGAGAATTATCCTTATAGTAAACTGTAAATTATGTATATTTCTATTTGAATTGGTATAAAACGTCAATGATAAGACACATTATGATTTAAAAGAAGTCTTGACGCAATTATAACGCTGTTTAAAACATAAATATAATGCTGCTTTGCGTAGTGATGACATGACAATTTACGCTGACACTTGACGCCAAAATGAAAGTAGCAACATTATTTATTTAAATGAGCGCGCTGTGGTAATAAGGATCATACACTTGTGATGATTTTATACCATATTTTATGAAACTCGTTTTGAAAGTTTGCTATTAAACGGATCACTTAACCCATTTCATTCTGGATACATTTAAAGGCTTTTGCAAACAACATATATCCTGATCAGCACGCAGCGTGACGCTGCATGCTGATCAGGATCTATGTTGTTTGCTACATAGCCAAATGTCTTAGCAAGATCATCTGAATAGCAAACAGCATAGAGCCTGATCAGACGGAAGGTTCCGTGGCAGTTGATCTGGCTCTATGTTCTTTGCAAATACTGTTTGAACGGTATCCAGAATGAAATGGGTTAATAGCAAAATTCCAAGATTAATTTCATAAAATATGGTATGAAATCATCACAAGTATAAGATCCTATATATACAACATGTTAAACAAGAGGGCCTAGTGGCTTTGGGTCGTTTGTATGACAATGGTGCAATTACAGGGTCAGTGACCTTTGTGTCACATCTGAGAAAACTATACAATTACGCACATAATACAAGTTCTATGGAGATTTTGTATGTTTGAGGTAAATTTCTAGGCTGTGGTTTAGTATTTTTGCAAATTTCATATACTTGTGACAGAGTATTGTATCCAAGTGTTGCTACTGTGCTTAACCCTTTCAACACCACATACCTCTAAATACGGTAGGCTTAAACAAGTGTAGATCCAGATGCATCAGGATCTACATTCTTTGCCAGTAATATTACTATTTTTAGACAAAATTATCTATTTTGATAAATGAACTGGTCCATATATATTTTTTCGGACTAATTTATTAGTCTAAAAATATCGTGCACCAGTCCATGTCAGTTACTTGGTGTTGAATGCACCAGTCCATGTCAGTTACTTGGGGTTGAATGCACCAGTCCATGTCAGTTACTTGGTGTTGAATGCACCAGTCCATGTCAGTTACTTGGGGTTGAATGCACCAGTCCATGTCAGTTACTTGGGGTTGAATGCACCAGTCCATGTCAGTTACTTGGTGTTGAATGCACCAGTCCATGTCAGTTACTTGGGGTTGAATGCACCAGTCCATGTCAGTTACTTGGGGTTGAATGCACCAGTCCATGTCAGTTACTTGGTGTTGAATGCACCAGTCCATGTCAGTTACTTGGGGTTGAATGCACCAGTCCATGTCAGTTACTTGGTGTTGAATGGGTTAGGAACTAAGAGATCACTAAGTATAAAAAACAACCAGGCTTTACAAAGATTTTCTTTAATTTCGCATTATCACATTATTTCATTACGAAAATGGCAAGTGACTAAATTAACAAAGCTAATATGAAAAAGTAACTTAAACAAAATCGAGCCTACAATAGCAGTTGCTAAGATTGACCTACTTTTCATAAAGAAACAGCCGGTTATTGAAAGCAACCAAGGTTTAATGAAGATTTAAATCAAAATCAAATTAGAATCAATGTTTTCCAGGTTTTCCCTTTACTTAACCTACTGCCCTAGTTTTTAGGGAAATGGTTCATTATCGAAAGGAACAGAAACATCATCAAGTATTATCTGGATCTTTCAAACACATTTTCTTCTTCTATTTTTTCCTCGTAATCTTTTTCTGCTCTCTGCGTAACACCTGCATTCTTTTTGCTGAATAAACTGGGTTTCTAAAATGAAAACAGGCAATGCTTCACTATCTTCACACAAAACAAGTGTAACAACCCCCCCCCCCCACCGGGTGAAAATCTCATGGCATTTTTGGGTGCGACATTTTCACCCGCGGGTGAAAAAATAGGCGGATGAAAATATGATATGACAACGGGTGTCGTGCAATAGGATTTGTCGAGCTCTGTGTGTTTTGATTAAATAAACCGTGATATCCATAATTTATTCTGTGTTTTTGAAGTTGTATGAACGATGTGTTTTGAAAAATTAATATTTATATACTTTGAGCAATTGGAAAAAAATATCATGCATCTCAGAAATGTATTACATGCATGTACTGTGTGTTTTTAAAATCAGCTATCTCATCTATGTTTAGTGTGCTTTTGAAAACTTGGCCTGGCCTGGAGGTTATAAAACTTTTCTAAAATATCAAACTCAATATCAAATTTCTGATTAGTTCAAATCCCAGAATCAACCAATCATATCATTTGAGCTTTAGATCTGTTCTCAAGGTTCAGGTACATACTGGTCAGTAGTCCAGTGATTAACACGTTGGACTGCAAATCCAGGGATCGCAGGTTTGATCCCCCGTCTGAACCGTAATAATATTAACAGCCTTTCAGATGGGATTTAAAACCGAGGTCTTGTGGTGGTGCTTTAAACTGTGCACTTAAACGAACCAGAGGAGACACTGGAATGGGTCTCTAGCTGTATCATTGCACTATCCTCAAACAATCTAAAATGACAATTACTAATCTCTTCAGTAGGGGTAGCTCACATGGGCAACCGTTAGTGACGATAAATAAACGTAAAACACACACAAGGTTCAGTGATATGATTGGCTGAGAGCTGAGAGTAAAACTCAAATTCAACAAATTGGGTCAATGGAGCTTGAGAAATGTGAATTATTTTTATAAACTCCAGGCCTGTAAAATGTGATTTTGCACACTTAGTATATATACTTTGTGTCTTTGAATATATCTTATGTGATTTTGCACACTTAGTATATATACTTTGTGTCTTTGAATATATCTTATGTGATTTTGCACACTTAGTATATATACTTTGTGTCTTTGAATATATCTTATGTGATTTTGCACACTTAGTATATATACTTTGTGTCTTTGAATATATCTTATGTGATTTTGCACACTTAGTATATATACTTTGTGTCTTTGAATATATCTTATGTGATTTTGCACACTTAGTATATATACTTTGTGTCTTTGAATATAGCTTATGTGATTTTGCACACTTAGTATATATATACTTTGTGTCTTTGAATATATCCCTATGTGATTTTGCACACTTAGTATATATACTTTGTGTCTTTGAATAGATCTTATGTGATCTTGATTCTATCTTACCTTAAGTGAAGCAGAAGATTTTCCTCTAATAAAGCCTGTATGCTGATTCTGTAACTTCTGACCTTTGAATTCCTCTTGCTTTTTGAATAGCTCTGCCTTTAAGTCAATCAGCTGATAGTAGAAAACATATGAGATTAGTGATACAACATATATATAGGAAGACAGACGTGCTTTAAAAAAAAAAGAAGAAGGAAAGAAGCCTGGATTAGTATTAATACTGTGCTTAAAATGATTGTTTGCTGGTACAATCTATCTCCAGTATTCAAATTTATTGATAACTTTTGTTTGTGCAAAGAAATTCATATTTGCAATTGCATTACCTTATGCAGTGCCCACGATACAACAATGCTCGTCGCCTACGTCTGTCCAATATCCCTTACGCACTGACAACAAACAATATTTTGTATGGCGACGATCGTTTACCATTCAAAAACAACAAATCCATATTTCTAACTGTCCAGGCAGCCACAAAGAGGTTTGATGCATGATCCGACTACCGGGTGGGTATTCCAGGTCCATCCTTCCTTTCCTGTGTGTCACAGCAACCCATTTCATTTCATCCCATTTACTAACTTTCCCATTTTATCCAATTCAGTTCACCACCAATTAGTGCACACATGATGACAAAACTTGTTACAATTTGCCCCACAAATCACAAGTACGCATGCAAGCACCCAGGACCAATCGGGGCTAAAGAACTTAAGACAATGCCCGTCATGTCTCACCTCCCGCTCTCAATGCTAACAACTGTATATTGTAACATCCTCATGGAAAGGAATTTACATAAGCTCTCAGCTTGTGTTCCAATCCATTTCAGATAGCCCGTGTACATAGCCACGACTACAAAACCATTGTACGTAAGAAAAAGAAATTGAGTGAAATTAAGAAGTTAGCTGATATTGAAAGGCTAAAATCTTCAAAACCGAAAGAATTTTGGAAATATTTTAAGAAAAACAAACGAAAAGCTAGTTCCAACATATCTGTAGATGATTTTAAAAAATATTTTGCAAATCTGAGCAACGATATACGTGTGACCCCACTGGGGAATTGGTTCCGGGTCGTTGTACCCTAGAAAGTAGTTTTTACAATCAAGCAGACCATAATTTGATGATGTTTTACTGTAGAACCAGAGACTGTTTGCATTTCTTACTGTGATTGTGGTGCATCTGTGGCATTTGTGCTCATCTAAAGAAGACTTTTTGTGCATTTATTTCAGTACTACTTGCTCCAGCGCATTGATGAGTAAACAGCCCTACATGACAGCTAGGATTCCTACGTGCTCCATTTTTAACCGGTGTTTGTTTACATTTGAAAATTGTGAAAAACTTTGATGGTGATGCCATGACTTACTTGTGTCTAACAGCAAGCAGCAGCCCTGGAGTTTACAGAACTGCATGTGGTAAATGTCGATTCTTGTTTGGAACTGAGTATTTGACTGTGAAAGTTGATCGATTTACTATAGCGCGAAGAAGGAGAAAATACAGTGGTGTGCATCCATATAGGCAATTGTTTTAATGTAGATGCTGAGGAGTTTTGTACCGAAAACAATTTTAATGACAATAATTGTTCATTCGAAGAATTAGACCAGCCGATCATCGTTGGGGAAGTTTTGTCTGCTGTTAAATTATTAAAGGCTGGTAAAGCTCTAGGTACTGACTGTTTAATGAATGAATATTTTATTGAATGTATCGATATTATATCTGCCCATGTATGCGACATTTTTAATTCTATATTAAATTCGGGTTATTTTCCGGATAAGTGGACAGAGGGTGTTATTATACCTGTACACAAAAAAGGTGAAATTAGTGACCTAAATAATTATCGTGGAATTACTCTCGTTAGCTGCTTATCTAAATTGTTTACTACCATACTTAATAAGCGGATAGAATCATTTTGTGAACAAAACGATATTATTTCGGACGCACAGTTCGGCTTTCGTAAAGGACGTTCTACTGTTGATGCTGTATTTGTTTTAATGTCATTAATACAAAAATATCTTAATGAAAACAAAAGGCTGTACGTTGTGTTTGTTGATATGATGAAATGTTTTGACAGCATATATAGAAATGCCTTAAGGCTTAAGCTATATAAAATTGGTATACAAGGTAAATTACTTCGTATTATTAGAGATATGTACCAAAAGGTGAACTGATGCGTCAAAGCATGTAGTACGTATTCTGATTATTTTCAATATGCTATAGGATTAAGACAAGGGGAGGTAATTTCTCCTGTGCTATTTTCTCTCTTTGTTGAAGATTTGGAACTTTATTTACAAAATGATGTCACGTCAGGAATACATATTGATGATATAGTCCTAATATTACTATGGCCATATTAGCTAAAACACCCGAGGAATTGCAATATCATTTAAATCTCCTGAAAACTTATTGTGATACATGGGGGCTAAAGGTTAACAACTCCAAAACTAAAATTGTCGTTTTTCGCAAAAGAGGCGGCTTGTTGCCAAATGAAGTTTGGAGCTACAATGGCCATAACATCGAAGTTGTCAATGACTTTAATTATTTGGGAACTGTATTCAATTATACTGGCAATTTTGCTTTGAATCAAGAACATTTGCATGGTAAAGCTTTAAAAGCTCTTAACACACTATTATTTAATTGCAAAAAGTTTGATTTAAAACCGAAAATATTATGCCAGTTATTTGATGCATTTGTTGGATCTATACTGAATTACGCAGCAGAGATATGGGGCTATACCAAATCCAAGGAAATCGAAAGAATTCATTTGAAGTTCTGTAAACGTATATTGAATGTTAGATTAAATACATGTACAGCCGGAGTATATGGCGAACTCGGTCGTTATCCTTTGTATAGTTCGCGCGCTATGTTAAAATAATAAAATATTGGTGTAAAATTAAAGATTCGAACAATATTTTAATCAGAATATTGTACCAACAAGGATTATATGACTGTAATAGAGGTTGTAAAAACTGGGTGTACAATGTAATGTCTCTGCTGAACAACTATGGATTTCCCAATGTGTTTTGTAATAATAGTGATATTGATATGAAAGCATTTTGTTATATATTCAAACATCGAGTCATTGATGCGTTCACCCAGGAATGGTTTGGGACTTTAGATAGAAGTTCAGTCCTTCATAATTATATATTGTTTAAAAATACTCTCTGTTATGAGAGATACCTCGACGTTGTGCCACGAAACCTTAGGTTGTTTATTAGTAGATTGAGCTTATCTGTTCATCCTTTAAGAATCCAAACTGGCCGATACGCAATAAATAGAATACCGAGAGATCAAAGACACTGTAACTGCTGTAATACATTAGACATAGAAGACGAATATCATTTTATATGTATATGTTCATGCTTTAGCAATATACGTAAACAGTACTTACATAAATATTACCATTCTAAACCATCGATGTATAAGTATTTAGAATTGGTAACGTCAACTGATAAAAAATCTATATGTAACTTGTCCAAATATGTTAAAGAAGCAATATCCATAAGAAACACGTTGTTGAATAACCAAACTCTTATTTAGTATACTATATGTTCACCCTCTTTACCGTAATTGTAATCAGTAATATACTGATTAACTTTCTTATTAGAATGATAGAAATTAAATTAATATTATTGTACTATTAACTATTGTTATACACCATCCTTACATCACATGACAATAACTATGCATAATATATTGTATACCTTTCGATGATGTACTATGTACAAGTCTTGAAAATAAAAAAAAATAAAAAAAAAATCTGTTC
>CM026387.1:71141997-71171308 GCA_014843695.1 Archivesica marissinica | reverse complement strand
GGTCACTTCCTCACAATGGTCACTTCCTCACAATGGTCACTTCCTCACAATGGTCACTTCCTCACAATGGTCACTTCCTCACAATGGTCACTTCCTCACAATGGTCACTTCCTCACAATGGTCACTTCCTCACAATGGTCACTTCCTCACAATGGTCACTTCCTCACAATGGTCACTTCCTCACAATGGTCACTTCCTCACAATGGTCACTTCCTCACAATGGTCACTTCCTCACAATGGTCACTTCCTCACAATGGTCACTTCCTCACAATGGTCACTTCCTCACAATGGTCACTTCCTCACAATGGTCACTTCCTCACAATGGTCATTTCCTCACAATGGTCACTTCCTCACAATGGTCACTTCCTCACAATGGTCACTTCCTCACAATGACTTCCTCACAATGGTCACTTCCTCACAATGGTCACTTCCTCACAATGGTCACTTCCTCACCATGGTCACTTCCTCACAATGGTCACTTCCTCACAATGGTCACTTCCTCACAATGGTCACTTCCTCACAATGGTCACTTCCTCACAATGGTCACTTCCTCACAATGGTCACTTCCTCACAATGGTCACTTCCTCACAATGGTCACTTCCTCACCATGGTCACTTCCTCACAATGGTCACTTCCTCACCATGGTCACTTCCTCACAATGGTCACTTCCTCACAATGGTCACTTCCTCACAATGGTCACTTCCTCACAATGGTCACTTCCTCACAATGGTCACTTCCTCACAATGGTCACTTCCTCACAATGGTCACTTCCTCACAATGGTCACTTCCTCACAATGGTCACTTCCTCACAATGGTCACTTCCTCACAATGGTCACTTCCTCACAATGGTCACTTCCTCACAATGGTCACTTCCTCACAATGGTCACTTCCTCACAATGGTCACTTCCTCACAATGGTCACTTCCTCACAGTGGTCACTTCCTCACCATGGTCACTTCCTCACAATGGTCACTTCCTCACAATGGTCACTTCCTCACAATGGTCACTTCCTCACAATGGTCACTTCCTCACAATGGTCACTTCCTCACAATGGTCACTTCCTCACAATGGTCACTTCCTCACAATGGTCACTTCCTCACAATGGTCACTTCCTCACAATGGTCATTTCCTCACAATGGTCACTTCCTCACAATGGTCACTTCCTCACAATGGTCACTTCCTCACAATGGTCACTTCCTCACAATGGTCACTTCCTCACAATGGTCACTTCCTCACAATGGTCACTTCCTCACAATGGTCACTTCCTCACAATGGTCACTTCCTCACAATGGTCACTTCCTCACCATGGTCACTTCCTCACCATGGTCACTTCCTCACCATGGTCACTTCCTCACAATGGTCACTTCCTCACAATGGTCACTTCCTCACAATGGTCACTTCCTCACAATGGTCACTTCCTCACCATGGTCACTTCCTCACAATGGTCACTTCCTCACAATGGTCACTTCCTCACAATGGTCACTTCCTCACAATGGTCACTTCCTCACAATGGTCACTTCCTCACAATGGTCACTTCCTCACAATGGTCACTTCCTCACAATGGTCACTTCCTCACAATGGTCACTTCCTCACAATGGTCACTTCCTCACAATGGTCACTTCCTCACAATGGTCACTTCCTCACAATGGTCACTTCCTCACAATGACTTCCTCACAATGGTCACTTCCTCACAATGGTCACTTCCTCACAATGGTCACTTCCTCACAATGGTCACTTCCTCACAATGGTCACTTCCTCACAATGGTCACTTCCTCACAATGGTCACTTCCTCACAATGGTCACTTCCTCACAATGGTCACTTCCTCACAATGGTCACTTCCTCACAATGGTCACTTCCTCACAATGGTCACTTCCTCACAATGGTCACTTCCTCACAATGGTCACTTCCTCACAATGGTCACTTCCTCACCATGGTCACTTCCTCACCATGGTCACTTCCTCACCATGGTCACTTCCTCACCATGGTCACTTCTTCACAATGGTCACTTCCTCACAATGGTCACTTCCTCACAATGGTCACTTCCTCACCATGGTCACTTCCTCACAATGACTTCCTCACAATGGTCACTTCCTCACAATGGTCACTTCCTCACAATGGTCATTTCCTCGCAATGGTCACTTCCTCACAGTGGTCCTTTCCTCACCATGGTCACTTCCTCACAATGGTCACTTCCTCACAATGGTCACTTCCTCACAATGGTCACTTCCTCACAATGGTCACTTCCTCACAATGGTCACTTCCTCACAATGGTCACTTCCTCACAATGGTCACTTCCTCACAATGGTCACTTCCTCACAATGGTCACTTCCTCACAATGGTCACTTCCTCACAATGGTCACTTCCTCACAATGGTCACTTCCTCACAATGGTCACTTCCTCACAATGGTCACTTCCTCACAATGGTCACTTCCTCACAATGGTCACTTCCTCACAATGGTCACTTCCTCACAATGGTCACTTCCTCACAATGGTCACTTCCTCACAATGGTCACTTCCTCACAATGGTCATTTCCTCACAATGGTCACTTCCTCACAATGGTCACTTCCTCACAATGGTCACTTCCTCACAATGGTCACTTCCTCACAATGGTCACTTCCTCACAATGGTCACTTCCTCACCATGGTCACTTCCTCACAATGGTCACTTCCTCACAATGGTCACTTCCTCACAATGGTCATTCCTCACAATGGTCACTTCCTCACAATGGTCACTTCCTCACAATGGTCACTTCCTCACAATGGTCACTTCCTCACAATGGTCACTTCCTCACAATGGTCACTTCCTCACAATGGTCACTTCCTCACAATGGTCACTTCCTCACAATGGTCACTTCCTCACAATGGTCACTTCCTCACAATGGTCACTTCCTCACAATGGTCACTTCCTCACAATGGTCACTTCCTCACAATGGTCACTTCCTCACAATGGTCACTTCCTCACAATGGTCACTTCCTCACAATGGTCACTTCCTCACAATGGTCACTTCCTCACAATGGTCACTTCCTCACAATGGTCACTTCCTCACAATGGTCACTTCCTCACAATGGTCACTTCCTCACAATGGTCACTTCCTCACAATGGTCACTTCCTCACAATGGTCACTTCCTCACAATGGTCACTTCCTCACAATGGTCACTTCCTCACCATGGTCACTTCCTCACCATGGTCACTTCCTCACAATGACTTCCTCACAATGGTCACTTCCTCACAATGGTCATTTCCTCACAATGGTCACTTCCTCACAGTGGTCCTTTCCTCACCATGGTCACTTCCTCACAATGGTCACTTCCTCACAATGGTCACTTCCTCACAATGGTCACTTCCTCACAATGGTCACTTCCTCACAATGGTCACTTCCTCACAATGGTCACTTCCTCACAATGGTCACTTCCTCACAATGGTCACTTCCTCACAATGGTCACTTCCTCACAATGGTCACTTCCTCACAATGGTCACTTCCTCACAATGGTCACTTCCTCACAATGGTCACTTCCTCACAATGGTCACTTCCTCACAATGGTCACTTCCTCACAATGGTCACTTCCTCACAGTGGTCACTTCCTCACAATGGTCACTTCCTCACAATGGTCACTTCCTCACAATGGTCACTTCCTCACAATGGTCACTTCCTCACAATGGTCACTTCCTCACAATGGTCACTTCCTCACAATGGTCACTTCCTCACAATGGTCACTTCCTCACAATGGTCACTTCCTCACAATGGTCACTTCCTCACAATGGTCACTTCCTCACAATGGTCACTTCCTCACAATGGTCACTTCCTCACAATGGTCACTTCCTCACAATGGTCACTTCCTCACAATGGTCACTTCCTCACAATGGTCACTTCCTCACAATGGTCACTTCCTCACAATGGTCACTTCCTCACCATGGTCACTTCCTCACAATGGTCACTTCCTCACAATGGTCACTTCCTCACAATGGTCACTTCCTCACAATGGTCACTTCCTCACAATGGTCACTTCCTCACAATGGTCACTTCCTCACAATGGTCACTTCCTCACCATGGTCACTTCCTCACAATGGTCACTTCCTCACCATGGTCACTTCCTCACAGTGGTCACTTCCTCACATGTATGATTATTTTTACATCAATATTTGACCGGAGTCATTTTTCGACATCTAATAAGGTCAGGGAGATATATTTCTGAAAGGTCAAACATTTCTGTTACAACGGAACAAACACATAACAGATTTAATAAAATATCTACACTCAACTCGTAAAACGCTCGCTTAGTAGGAAAAATTCAAAGCTCCAAAACTCGTTTCATAAAAGGCTCGCTTAGTAGCAAAAATTCAAAACTCGTTTCATAAAAGGCTCGCTTAGTAGCAAAAATCCAAAACTCGTTTAATAAAAGTCTCGCTTAATAGCAAAAATCCCAAACTCGTTTACTAAAAGTCTCGCTTAATAGCAAAAATCCAAAACTCGTTTCATAAAAGTCTCGCTTAGTAGCAAATATCCCAAAACTCGTTTCATAAAAGGCTTGCTTAGTAGCAAAAATCCAAAACTCGTTTCATAAAAGTCTCGCTTAGTAGCAAAAATCCAAAAACTCGTTTCATGAAAGGCTCGCTTAATAGTAAAAATCCAAAACTCGTTTACTAAAAGTCTCGCTTAATAGCAAAAATCCCAAACTCGTTTACTAAAGGTCTCGCTTAATAGCAAAAATCCCAAACTCGTTTACTAAAAGTCTCGCTTAATAGCAAAAATCCAAAACTCGTTTCATAAAAGTCTCGCTTAGTAGCAAAAATCCAAAACTCGTTTCATAAAAGTCTCGCTTAGTAGCAAAAATCCAAAACTCGTTTCATAAAAGTCTCGCTTAGTAGCAAAAATCAAAAACTTGTTTCATAAAAGGCTCGCTTAGTAGCAAAAATCCAAAACTCGTTTCATAAAATATGGTATGATATCACCACGAATGTAAGATACTTTTTATCACATTACCATAGTAACAATTAACAACAATATATTTGAAGACAAAATACGTTTCTGTTTGCCAGTAGATTGTTCAGCACTATCGCATTAGCGCATTACAAACATATAATTATGTAGTCCAGTGGTAACACGCTGGACTGGTAATCCATGGATCGCAGGTTCTATCCCCCGTCTGACCCTAATAAAATTAACAGTCTTTCAGATGGGACTTTAAACCGAGATCTCGTGTTGGTGCTGTACATCGTGCACGTAAAAGAACCAGAGGATAGTCTGGAATGGGCCTCTGTCTGTATCATTGCACTATCCTCCAACAATCTAAAATGACTAATTTCTTCAGGAGGTGTCGTTCATATGGACAACCGGTAGCGACTATAAATAAATGTAAAACACACACAACGCATCCGCACGCCTTTGTAAATAATCCCTGATAATCGAACAACTTCACAAAAATAGTCACTCCATCCACTGGTGCATAGTTAGCATTGTATTGGTTTAAGCAGTTGATTTCCAAGAAATAAAGCATGAACACAAACAACATGTATACTGTATGTGGACTGTGTATTGTAAGCTGTCAATGTCATGCCGCGACCAATCACAATCCGTTCAAGTGTTATTACACGCGTGGACATATAAGAACATATGTGATGGCTGTATTACACTGAATACAAGCACACGTATGTGATATTGATATTATATGGTTATTAATTAGCTCAACATACTGTAAAACACCAGGCCACCGAGTAGGAAGTCTGCTTTAGCATATCTACAAATCTCATTAAATGCCTACAATGCAATGCTTTTTTCCCCTCGGCCTCCGATATTTTATGCCCAACAAAGAGTTGAATTAAAGTATACAGTGAAGTAAAGGTGTGTAATAGATTTCCAATTAGGGGCGGCTTAGTTGTCCAGTAGTTAGCTGCTGCTGCTGAGCAGCTGCTGCTGCTGCTGCTGCTGCTGCTGATGATGATGATGATGATGATGATGATGATTTCGACGGCATTTGTCACAGACATTACATATAATTGTATACGTTACTTACTACATATCGACGGCATTTGTCACATACATTACATGTATACGCTACTTACTACATATCAACAGCATATGTTACAAACATTACATGTATACGTTACTTACTACATATCGACAGCATATGTCACAAACATTACATATAATTGTATACGTTACTTACTACATATCGACAGCATTTGTCAGAAACATTACATATAATTGTATACGTTACTTACTATATATCGACAGCATTTGTCACATACATTACATATCATTGTATACGTTACTTACTATATATAGACAGCATTTGTCACATACATTACATATAATTGTATACGTTACTTACTACATATCGACAGCATTTGTCACAAACATTTCATATAATTGTATACGTTACTTACTACATATCGACACCATTTGTCACAGACATTACGTATAATTGTATACGTTACTTACAACATATCGACAGCATATGTTACAAACATTACATGTATACGTTACTTACTACATATCGACAGCATATGTCACAAACATTACATATAATTGTATACGTTACTTACTACATATCGACAGCATATGTCACAGACATTACATATAATTGTATACGTTACTTAATACATATCGACAGCATTTGTCACAAACATTACATGTATATGCTACTTACTACATATCGACAGCATGTGTCACATACATTACATGTATACGCTACTTACTACATATCAACAGCATTTGTCACAAACATTACATGTATACGCTACTTACTACATATCGACAGCATGTGTCACATACATTACATATAATTGTATACGTTACTTACTACATATCGACGGCATTTGTCACATACATTACATGTATACGCTACTTACTACATATCAACAGCATTTGTCACAAACATTACATGTATACGCTACTTACTACATATCGACAGCATGTGTCACATACATTACATATAATTGTATACGTTACTTACTACATATCGACGGCATTTGTCACATACATTACATGTATACGCTACTTACTACATATCAACAGCATTTGTCACAAACATTACATGTATACGCTACTTACTACATATCGACAGCATGTGTCACATACATTACATATAATTGTATACGTTACTTACTACATATCGACAGCATTTGTCAGAAACATTACATATAATTGTATACGTTACTTACTATATATCGACAGCATTTGTCACATACGTTACATATCATTGTATACGTTACTTACTATATATAGACAGCATTTGTCACATACATTACATATCATTGTATACGTTACTTACTACATATCGACACCATTTGTCACATACATTACATATAATTGTATACGTTACTTACTACATATCGACAGCATTTATCACATACATTACGTATAATTGTATACGTTACTTACAACATATCGACAGCATATGTTACAAACATTACATGTATACGTTACTTACTACATATCGACAGCATATGTCACAAACATTACATATAATTGTATACGTTACTTACTACATATCGACAGCATATGTCACAGACATTACATATAATTGTATACGTTACTTAATACATATCGACAGCATTTGTCACAAACATTACATATAATTATATACGTTACCTACTACATATCGACAGCATTTGTCACATACATTACATATAATTGTATACGTTACTTACTATATATCGACAGCATATGTTACAAACATTACATGTATACGTTACTTACTACATATCGACAGCATTTGTCACAAACATTACATATAATTGTATATGTTACTTACTACAATTCGACAGCATTTGTCACAGACATTACATATAATTGTATACGTTACTTAATACATATCGACAGCATTTGTCACATACATTACATATAATTGTATACGTTACTTACTATATATCGACAGCATATGTTACAAACATTACATGTATACGTTACTTACTACAATTCGATAGCATTTGTCACAGACATTACATATAATTGTATACGTTACTTACTACATATCGACACCAGTTGTCACAAACATTACATATAATTGTATACGTTACTTACTACATATCGACACCAGTTGTCACATACATTACATATACTTGTATACGTTACTTACTACATATCGACACCAGTTGTCACAGACATTACATATAATTGTATACGTTACTTACTACATATCGATAGTATATGTTACAAACATTACATGTAAACGTTACTTACTACATATCGACAGCATTTGTCACAAACATTACATATAATTGTATATGTTACTTACTACATTTCGACAGCATTTGTCACAGACATTACATATAATTGTATACGTTACTTACTACATATCGACAGCATTTGTCACAGACATTACATATAATTGTATACGTTACTTACTACATATTGACAGTATATGTTACAAACATTACATGTAAACGTTCACAAACATTACATGTAATTGTATACGTTACTTACTACATATTTACAGCATATGTCACAAACATTACATATAATTATATACGTTACCTACTACATATCGACAGCATTTGTCACATACATTACATATAATTGTATACGTTACTTACTATATATCGACAGCATATGTTACAAACATTACATGTATACGTTACTTACTACATATCGACAGCATTTGTCACAAACATTACATATAATTGTATATGTTACTTACTACAATTCGACAGCATTTGTCACAGACATTACATATAATTGTATACGTTACTTAATACATATCGACAGCATTTGTCACATACATTACATATAATTGTATACGTTACTTACTATATATCGACAGCATATGTTACAAACATTACATGTATACGTTACTTACTACATATCGACAGCATTTGTCACAAACATTACATATAATTGTATATGTTACTTACTACAATTCGATAGCATTTGTCACAGACATTACATATAATTGTATACGTTACTTACTACATATCGACACCAGTTGTCACAAACATTACATATAATTGTATACGTTACTTACTACATATCGACACCAGTTGTCACATACATTACATATACTTGTATACGTTACTTACTACATATCGACACCAGTTGTCACAGACATTACATATAATTGTATACGTTACTTACTACATATCGATAGTATATGTTACAAACATTACATGTAAACGTTACTTACTACATATCGACAGCATTTGTCACAAACATTACATATAATTGTATATGTTACTTACTACATTTCGACAGCATTTGTCACAGACATTACATATAATTGTATACGTTACTTACTACATATCGACAGCATTTGTCACAGACATTACATATAATTGTATACGTTACTTACTACATATTGACAGTATATGTTACAAACATTACATGTAAACGTTCACAAACATTACATGTAATTGTATACGTTACTTACTACATATTTACAGCATATGTCACAAACATTACATATAATTGTATACGTTACTTACTACATATCGACACCAGTTGTCACAGACATTACATATAATTGTATACGTTACTTACTACATATCGACAGCATTTGTCACAGACATTACATATAATTGTATACGTTACTTACTACATATTGACAGTATATGTTACAAACATTACATGTAAACGTTACTTACTACATATCTACAACATATGTCACAAACATTACATATAATTGTATACGTTACTTACTACATATCGACACCATTTGTCACATACATTACATATAATTGTATACGTTACTTACTACATATCCACAGCATATGTTACAAACATTACATGTATACGTTACTTACTACATATCGACAGCATTTGTCACATACATTACATATAATTGTATACGTTTCTTACTACATATCGATAGCATATGTTATAAACATTACATGCAAACGTTACTTACTACATATCGACAGCATATGTCACAAACATTACATGTAAATATTACTTACTACAGATCGACAGCATATGTTACAAACATTACATGTAAACGTTACTTACTACAGAGTTACAGCATATGTTACAAACATTACATGTATACGTTACTTACTACAGATTGACAGCATATGTTACAAACATTACATGTAAACGTTACTTACTACAGATTGACAGCATATGTTACAAACAGTACATGTATACATTACTTACTACATATCGACAGCGAATATTACGGTTGCATCAGTCGCCCACAATACCTATGAACGATATATGTTGCCTGGTGGTTACACCAGTTAAATGTAACTTTATTTGCCGATTAGCATCTAGTACGTAAGTATATTATATGATATGGTAATATGCTAAATTAGCAACGCCCCGTGTGTATTGACATGTGTACAACATATACAGCGTAACTTCACGTGCCTGACTGTTACTACGATCAGCGCGCGATATTTTACGAACGCTGTCAAATCTTGCGACTCAGTTCCATTCTGTCTTGAAATGGCAGCGTTTCAAATCTGGTCTGGTATAACCAATATAATTATTCATTGTTACTGTCGTTGAACCTAACCATGTTAATTTGGAAGACATATTGCGTAATCTTTGAATCCATTAGTACTAATACGTATTTACAGTATAGCTCACTGAATCGCCGCCATTTTGTTGATGAGATTCTGCGATATTTTGAACGACTTTAATTGGCTCACTAGGTTGACGAATTATTCATGTTAACCGTTAGTGCAGCAGATAAATGTATTTTCTCAGGGGAATCTTTCAAAATGTGATACAAGCACCAAAGTTGGCACAAATACTCCTTGGGGGTTACTTGTTTGAAAAAAAACGCTGGCCACCTGAAATTCAAGATGGCCGCCATTTTTCAAGATGGCCGCCATAATCAATACCATATATTGCTTTTTGCAATAAATATGCACAGACTTGCCCAATATGGACGATTTTGGTATCGAATCCTACATTTTAGACCACGCAGAATCTGATTCTTGAACTTCTGAATCACTAAGATTCTTTATGTTATCATATTTGGGACTTCGGATCAAAATTACAGAACTATGGTCAACCTTCATAATGAACAGACCTGTGGTCAACCTACATAGTACAGTAGGTATTCGATGTATATAGTATGTACACCATTCCCTATCTACATGGGGATGTCTGTCTATGCCAAGACTAGAAAGAGGACACTAGTCGAAATGCTTCATGAGCATGGTGTCAGCATTTCGTACGACAGTGAACAAGTATGTGGATGATGGTGTGGTCTGTCCACCAGTTAGGATAATTTGAATTGCAGACCCTTAGTTACTGGCTAAGATTATGTATACGTTGACAGAATTTTATTTAGAAAATAATTAGGCAGCTCACATGTTGTTTCCAAACTCGGAGTTATATACACGGAAGATGCTTGGCATTAATTGAAGCTTCGGGCCAACGATCCTCGGGGCTTCAATCTTTTTCAAGCTCCCTTCCCGGGTATTTACCTGTGAAGTTTGATACATCCTGTGTGCTGATAACAAATGAGAGTGTACTATTATAAAACTATGATATGTAATCGGCAGGCGCGGTTCCAGGATTGTGTGGTTATGTGTGTGTGTGTGGGGGGGGGGTCGAACACGGAATGTGCGAGTTTTGTAGGGGCGTCTGGGGTATCTCACCTAGTTTATACAAATTTATTTTAGCTCGATTGCGAAACAAGTTCATTCAACTTATATAAATCGCTCTCGAGACCTCATTCCTGATGGAATCCATCGCCACGAGGGAGAGAAGAGGCAACATGGAATTTAAATGCCTTGCCTAAGGACACAATCGTAACGGCTCCAGCGGGGCTCGAACTCCGGACCTTTCGCTCCTGAAGCGAACGCGCATCCACTGCGCTATCACGACTTCCACATATCTCACATAGAATGTTTTTTTGCAACATAGATGTCAAATGGTGAATTCTGATGGCCTTGGCGTCCTACTCGTAGAATAGTAGTCAATATTATGTGAGAAGTGAGATTAATATAGAAATGAAGTATCCGCGTATTATGCAAATCTGGACTAAAACATTTTAAGTGTAAACTATGTTAACTGCGGGGGTATGAACTACATTGGGCGTGATTAAGATGTGTGAAAGGCATCCATGCTAACATTAACCACGCCCAATGTAGTTCATACCCAGATGGAAACTATTAACCCGTGATTCATTTCTTATGTTTACATTAATTATTCTTTTCAATGACGCAAAGTAAACATAGCACACTTTGCACGTAAAATGTTTTAGTCCAGATGTGCAACCTTCCGTGTGCCGGAATAGGTAAATAGATTATCCTTGGAACACAGTAAGCTGTCCTTCTATCGGTACTTCGTGAATGGAACAGCTTACCTGCCGAGGTTAGAGATATCCAGACACTGGATTCTTTCAGTCATTCTTAATATTAACAAAGTTAAAATGGGAAAACTATTCTATTACGGGAAAAGAAGACCCCAGATTCTATCTACACGGCTTAGAACTAAATGTAGTTCACTGAACCACCATCTTTACCTAAATAACATTGTAGAATCACCATTATGCAGATGTGGTTCTATAGAAGACATTGTCCACTTCCTCTTTCAATGCAATCTCTACTATCAACTCCGTATAACTCTCTTCTTCTTTCAATGCAATCTCTACTATCAACTCCGTATAACGCTTTTCTTCTTTCAATGCAATCTCTACTATCAACTCCGTATAACGCTTTTCAATAAGTTATCCCCAATTTGTACTGTCAACCTAAACACACTTATTCTCGGTGACACTTCTAAGGATCCAGCAATGAACACCGTAATTTTCTCAGCTGTACACGAATACAGTATTGGCAGTGAACGGTTCTGAGAAGATGGATGCTTTCTAAACATGTTTATATGCGGATTCCAATTCAGATTATGTCGTCATTGCCAGATCAACCGAATTATTTATTTATTCAACTAACTAATCCTTATATTAATCTCTTCTTCTTTTCGTGCTCAGATTGGATATGTTATGTTCTTGGACTTACTTCAACTATTCATTTAGGTGTTAACCGTTTTCTTGTTAACAACCTCAACTATTTACACATTAATATTATCAATAGTGTATCGTAAACATTTGAAATTGTTTAGCATATATCGTGATTAGGATTCACGTATTTTCAGTGTTAACTATATTATGCTCCGGCCTATTATATAACAACCAATTGTTAGGGAGAAGAACTATATACGTTTCTTTCGTTCTAATCCCTTTCAGTCTATTGCTGTTAATTTATATGTAAACTGTTAATTATGTTATGTACATGTAAAATACTGAAATAAATAATGTTTAAACTAAGCTGTAAGACACGCCGTTTCTCGCGTCGAACGCTGCCACCACTGCGAATGCGCATGCCCGTAACTTCGAGTGCGCATGTCAGCTGCATATCATTGGTTGGGAACCCTCATACGAACATGAATACAATCAGTGCGAATACATTCATCGAAGGAAATGTAATAACAATGTAAATATTGCTACTTAACGGCAGTACGCAGTACCGTAGTCAGAGGAAAATTTCAACCAAGGCTATCTAGGGGCTGGGCTGGGGCCGGGGGTGTGTTCCCCCTTAAAATTGTTGCGGTAGAGAGGCTTTCCTGCGTTTTCTGATTTAATGAGTTTAGTCGTATAATTATGTACTGACCTTTCAGCTCTCTAGCAATCAACATTTTATACAGCCAAGGGATATTATTGCATTTTATTTATTTAATTTAAATTTTATTTCTTTCTTTTGGCATCGGACATTTTACACGAGGCAACTTCCTCGGTGTGCCTCAGTGTGGCTACGGGCCTGACAAGGTATAATCCCAAGTATTACTCACATATCTTGATTGATGCCGTAACTGTAAATCATAATTGTGGTGAAATGGTAGTACTTGCCACAAACAAATACCCGCAAATCTTGATGTATGGCACTTCTAGACAGGAATATTACAGGGGTCCATGTATTCGCGTTCGTAGGGGGGGGGGTATTATTTGGCTATTGGGTATGGGGGCATGCCAAGGCAATGGTGGGGAAGAATTTGGATCATTCTGGTGTATTTTTCAGTGCGTTTTGTTTGTGCCAAATATCAGCGAAATATATATAATAATATCAATAAGTCAAGACCGAAAGCATAAAATATTAAACAATAATATAGATTCTAATAATACCAGATATAATGTACATATGAACATTCTTGGTTTTACTGTAATTAAGGTTGTATATACGTAAATAGGCAGAAGTGCATCCGCGGTCGAATGTAGTCCCAATAACTAATATAGTAAATTTTTCTTTTTGGTAAACATGCATTTTCATGACAGGCAGTTTATAGTTTTTGTGTTTTTTGAGAAATTATGTGACTTGAGAAGACTTCAGACTAGTTGATGTGTAGACAAGATGTGGTATAAGAATTCAGGCCATTGCAAGGTTGGTATACTGTATTATTTGGCGAAGGAATACAGTGTGTAAACACAGTGACGTTATTCACAGGTGAGCACTGGCTATTTGAAACTTAAAATGTGAAATATTCTTGGTGTGTTTCAGGCTGATTTGAATACCTCTTCACAGTGGATGTGGTATCATCAGAAGAAATGAAAGATTGGAAATATAAATAGTTTAGTTTATACAAATGTATTTTAGCTCGATTGCGAAACAAGTTCTTACAACTTATATTAATCACTCTCGAGACCTCATTCCTGATGGAATCCATCGCAACGAGGGAGAGATAAGAGGCAACGTGGAATTTAATTGCCTTGCCTAAGGGCACAATCGTAAAGGCTCCAGCGGGGTTCGAACTCCGGACCGTTCGCACCTGAAGCGAACGCGCATCGACTGCGCTATCACGACTTCCACTAGTGGGGGGGGGATATAAATGAACAGACTGTATGTTTTTACTTTTTACTATGTATTTAATAGGCAATTTATTTGTTGTTTTACAACCTTAACGAACGAGCGGAGAGTTGTCCGGACGTTCATGGACCACATTGGCTAGCAGAACAGCAGTCACGTTTGGCTTCCAATTACATTTGTGTCGACATTTCTTTTCTCTGTACTTTACCATGTTGCCGTAAATAGTAAAACACCATTGATGTAGTGCTTGGTACACAGTCGTGCATGGTACACAGTCGTGCATGGTACACAGTCGTGCATGGTACACAGTCGTGCATGGTACACAGTCGTGCATGGTACACAGTCGTGCATGGTACACAGTCGTGCTTGGTACCAGTCGTGCTTGGTACACAGTCGTGCTTGGTACACAGTCGTGCTGGTACACAGTCGTGCTTGGTACACAGTCGTGCATGGTACCAGTCGTGCATGGTACACAGTCGTGCTTGGTACACAGTCGTGCATGGTACACAGTCGTGCATGGTACACAGTCGTGCATGGTACACAGTCGTGCTTGGTACACAGTCGTGCATGGTACACAGTCGTGCATGGTACACAGTCGTACATGGTACACAGTCGTGCATGGTACACAGTCGTACATGGTACACAGTCGTGCTTGGTACACAGTCGTGCTTGGTACACAGTCGTGCTTGGTACACAGTCGTGCTTGGTACACAGTCGTGCATGGTACACAGTCGTGCTTGGTACACAGTCGTGCATGGTACACAGTCGTGCATGGTACACAGTCGTGCTTGGTACACAGTCGTGCTTACAGTCGTGCTTGGTACACAGTCTTGCGAGGTTCACGACGGGATTATGCATCTACAGTATAGTGACCTTTGGTCGTGCACTTACAATACCTTCGTGTCGGCAGACAATTGCCTGCCTTAAACATGTTTAGATTTCAAATTACATAGCACATGCTAATCTCCTATAAACAATCGTATCATTGGACAGAAAGCTAACGTGAGAGCTTACCATTGTATTCTACTATATATTTACAAAACATATTAATGACGGACTAATTACAGAAATGCATGTCTTGCAATGGAAGGATCTGATATGAGGAAGAAATACATTTATTATCAACGGGAAAAAACTGCCCATGTGTATGAATCTTTTAAAGAGATTTCCGGTGATAAACATTTATTATTTACAATTTCTAACATGGCTCAACATTTTGTCTATTTACGCAAAGAATGAATTTACCGTGTTTAAATCTCCAATAAACCATGATTTAGTGAGTGTACGTAGTCAAACATGACGTCAATTTACAAGCATTTTATTAATTTTGCGACGTCATTTACGCTTTCTAATGAATAACACCAACTATTTGTGTGCTTTTTTTTCGATATTTTGGTCATGCTAGAATCGAAATAATAGTCTTGACTTGTCCGATTAGCGCAGTAGTTAGCGCGCTCGCTTCTCACCAATGCGACCCGGGTTCGATCCTCGGACAGGGAAGTATGTGAGATGGTACGTTGGTCGCCATATCGGACAGGTGGGTTTTCTCCGGGTACTCCAGTTTCCTCCCACATGAATGACCACACATACGCTTTCATCCGAGCCAACGAGAGTGATTAATAATATAAGTTGTTAAAACTTGCTTCGCAATCGTTGTAAAATAAATAAAGTTTAAAAAAAAAGATTTAAAAAAAAAGAGTTGTCTTTCAGTTATTTCTCGGTGAATAAAACATGGCTTGGAGTTCTGACGCGTACGAATTAGCCACCAGGCCGTAAGCCTACGTACATATAGTACGTTTATAAGTCTATGCAAATTAGTGTTAGCGGGGTTGCGGAACAAGTTCTTACACCATTAGTTGTCGCTCTCGTGACATCAATTCTGATGAAATTCATCGCCACGAGGAGAGAAAAGAGGCACTGTGGAAGTTAAGTTCCTTGCCCAAGGCAGCAGCTGGGCGCGAACTCCGGGCCTCTCACATCTGTAATAGGTAGCTAACTATGAGTAATAGAACTAACTACATGCATCTAGCAATTTTAAGAAACAGACACTTTTGAGAAAGCACTATGTGTGTTCAATGTTTATATATCGTCATTACCGGTTGCCCATATAAGCGACGCCTCCTGAAGAGATTAGTTATTTTAGATTGTTGGAGGATAGTGCACTGATACCGACAGAGACCCATTGCAGAGTCTCCGCTGGTTCTTTTACGTGCACAGTGTACAGCACCAACACGAGACCTCGGTTTAAAGTCCCAACTGAAAGACTGTTAATTTTATTAGGGTCAGACGCGGGCTCGAAAGCACTCTTTATAGTTGTTCCTTTATATACCCGAACACACACATACATACATTCGCTATGCACGGGAAGGTTGTGGCACTTTGGGCGATAGATAGTGGAACGACGACATCAGCTAGACAACTATGTGGGATTACTGTTGACACTTGTTTGCATAGTCGGTTCAAAAGTTCCGCAGGGACTTATGTTAAATTGCTAAATGTGTCCTGTCCACTGAACATAAATCTTGTATTTAAGTGTTATCTAACTGGTGTATTTAAGTGTTATCTAACTGGTGTATTTAAGTGTTATCTAACTGGTGTATTTAACTGTTATCTAACTGGTGTATTTAAGTGTTATCTAACTGGTGTATTTAAGTGTTATCTAGCTGGTGTATTTAAGTGTTATCTAACTGGTGTATTTAAGTGTTATCTAACTGGTGTATTTAAGTGTTATCTAGCTGGTGTATTTAAGTGTTATCTAACTGGTGTATTTAAGTGTTATCTAACTGGTGTATTTCAGCACGTTTAGTGATGGGCAAATCCTAGGTGAAGTGTCAATTAAATACATTAAGTGTGACTGTGATTACCGAGATGTGAACTTGCACGCACAACTTCAACATATGGTGTGACGCAATCGTAAAAACGAGTGAGAGAATGGCAGAGCGCGCCTTCTTCAGCTGATACTCGATGGTTTTGAAACATATCGCTTTCCAATTAAACAAGTTCCAAGACTCGTGGTTCGGTAATTATAAGTTATAACCCAAATGTGGTGACCTGTTGCTTGAATACGATCTTGACCTCTGGCGGCCATTTGTTAGCATGCTGAAAGAAGGCACTCAGAAGTGAATGTGTGAAGCTAGGCGATTGACGGCCAACTCATTGGTTGTGAGATATCACACCAAGACCGGGGAGAGACGTACACACACCGCCACTACAATTGCTAGTTATTTCAGACCACATCGTATGACATATACACTGTATCTTGAGCACACATGCAACCCAGTATAGTAGATAAGGGATGCGTATCAATTGTCCAGTGATTAACACGTGTTTCTTTTACGTTTATGTATCGTCGCTACCGGTTCCCCATATGAGTTGCGCCTTCTGAAGAGATTAGTCATTTTAGATTTTGGAGGATAGTGCAATGATACAGACCAATTCCAGAGTCTCCCCTGGTTCTTTTACGTACATGATGTAAAGCACCGACACGAGACTTTGGGCTAAAGTCCCATCTAAAAGACTGTTAATATTATTATTATCAGACGGGAGATCGAATCTGTGATCCCTGGATTCCCAGTCCAACGTGTTAACAACTGGACTATGATTAACTCGCTGGGCTGCGAACCGTGTTCCATATCCCCGCAATAACAATATTAACGGAGGTAACGTGCATGGTTGTTATATATATATATATATATATATATATATATTCAGTCTTTCGAATGTGCTGAATGGAAAGTCTGTAGTCAATCGTTCATTTTCCACATCTTTGGTATTTATAGACCACCATATTCAGCGAGACATCCAGTGACTCAGGCTATGTACATGACAGAATTCATAGAGTTCCTCGAACACATGACGAATAGATCTGATTCTCGTGTGCTGCTAGGTGACGTTAACATCCATATTGACAATAAGTCTGACTGCTACACGAAACAATTCCAGCAGTGTTTGAAATCATATGGGCTGGTCCAACATGTGAATACTCCAACTCATTCTGGTTGTCACATTCTTGACTTGATAATTACACAGTTAGAAGACAAACGTGTCAGACTATTACATCTCTGACCAGTTGTAACATTGAACAGTGTCGACCGCCTTTGGTACGAAAAGAAATCAAATATCGCAATTGGAAATCGGTATCCAGAGACATGTTACAATCAGATCTTGGAGAATTAAACAGCATCGCTGAGAAATCGTTGTAGAAGTGTGTAAAATGCAATATGCCCTGTACGTTTAGTTTGACAATAAATGTAAAATGCAATATGCCCTGTACGTTTAGTTTGACAATAAATGTAAAATGCAATATGCCCTGTACGTTTAGTTTGACAATAAATGTAAAATGCAATATGCCCTGTACGTTTAGTTTGACAATAAATGTAAAATGCAATATGCCCTGTACGTTTAGTTTGACAATAAATGTAAAATGCAATATGCCCTGTACGTTTAGTTTGACAATAAATGTAAAATGCAATATGCCCTGTACGTTTAGTTTGACAATAAATGTAAAATGCAATATGCCCTGTACGTTTAGTTTGACAATAAATGTAAAATGCAATATGCCCTGTACGTTTAGTTTGACAATAAATGTAAAATGCAATATGCCCTGTACGTTTAGTTTGACAATAAATGTAAAATGCAATATGCCCTGTACGTTTAGTTTGACAATAGAAGTAAAATGCAATATGCCCTGTACGTTTAGTTTGACAATAGAAGTAAACTGCAATATGCCCTGTACGTTTAGTTTGACAATAGAAGTAAAATGCAATATGCCCTGTACGTTTAGTTTGACAATAGAAGTAAAATGCAATATGCCCTGTACGTTTAGTTTGACAATAGAAGTAAAATGCAATATGCCCTGTACATTTAGTTTGACAATATAAGTAAAATGCAATATGCCCTGTACGTTTAGTTTGACAATAGAAGTAAAATGTAAATAGCAATGTCATGCAGTTGGGTAATATTTCAACAACATATAAAGGGAAATTACCCACACAGCGTGGATCTTGTTTCCTTCCCAACTTCTGTTTCTTTAGACATTTGTATCTGTTGTGTGCGATTCTATTCAGTGGTGTTCAGTATCTGGTTACTATAGTTTTCGCATACATATTCCATTGTTACTCAGCGTGGTTGTGGATGCAGGGACCGGGAATGAAACTCACGACCTCCTTTGGTTGCAGACCAACATGCTAACACTTGAATACTGCATCATCCCACGTGATCAATGGTATACGATGGTGGCAATTTAAAAAAATTGCTATTTGCGAGTGCTTGAGTGTGCTTTTTTTAAATAATATTTTATTGCATTTTTTCATACAATACATTACATATATACATACAATACTAAGAACAAATCAGAGATTAATATATAATTATATGATTGCAGTATACGATACATTTGTTTTGTCAAGGAAAAAAAGCAAATGGGTTGGGCTACAAGTTTTTTTATAAATAATATTGAGTGTGCTAAACGGTACACACGACATGTAACGCGATACAACAATTCGGTGTATTGTGAATGTTGATACACTGTAACACGGTACTCGATTGAAAGAACTGGTCGGCAACTCGCCATTAGTTGTTTCAATCGAGTTTCGTGTTTTGCTGTGTCAATTATTCACAGTGAATGCGAGTTGTTGTATCGGTTTCGTAGTGTGTTAAAATAATAATATGAAACCGCGTACACCATTTCTCTAGGGTGCAGGTAAATGTTCACAGAAACAACAACACCTATGTATGATACAGCAATAATTAATTAAATATTTTTAAATCAAAATAAATTCTAAACTAACTCGTTGGCTCGTCAAACCTGAGAATAGAAATGAAGTCATGTCTTAGTTAAAGGATCGCACTAACTAACTTAAAGTCCCTATATGCGTTTCTAACTAAATCTCCTTATGCATTTCTTGGTTAAAGCCCTTAAATGAGTTTCTAATTTAAAGCCCCATATATGAGTTTCTAATTTAAAGCCCTATATATGAGTTTCTAACATAAAGCCCCTTTTAAATCCCCATATTACGTTTCTAACTTAAAGCCAAATTATGCGTTTTGTTTCAAACTTAAAGCCCCGAGTGAAATTTCTAGATTGGATGTGTTTCTCCTTATGCATATTTAATTGCAACAATAATAATTAAGTGTGTATATGTTGGCTTAGTACAGTAAGTATTCGCTTGACGTATTTAGAATGCATACAGAATGCGTACTTCTGACATTCACAAACGTAAATGCCACTATTATTATATAAGGAAATCAGTTGCTTACAGTGACACAATATCTGTATAAATGATGTATTTTGGTAAAAAGTCTTAGTTAAAGACTTCCAATGACCTTATGTGTGCTTAAACGAAAAGATTCGAATAAATATTGCACCGTCTTATGCGCGAATTGTTTATCGTGAACAATGCTTAATGCGCATGTGTGACGCATTAACGGATGTTGAAAACGTTGTCATAGATGTTTATTCTGATCGCAGGTAGAGAGCGAAGAGAGCAATGCAATCCGAATGTAAGTAGGGCGTGGAGAACAGAATCAGGAAAGACCTCACAATCAGCCATGTGTATGTGATATTACCCTCACAATCAGCCATGTGTATGTGATATTACCCTCATAATCAGCAATGTGTATGTGATATTACCCTCACAATCAGCCATGTGTATGTGATATTACCCTCACAATCAGCAATGTGTATGCGATATTACCCTCACAATCAGCAATGTGTATGCGATATTACCCTCACAATCAGCAATGTGTATGTGATATTACCCTCACAATCAGCAATGTGTATGTGATATTACCCTCATAATCAGCAATGTGTATGTGATATTACCCTCACAATCAGCCATGTGTATGTGATATTACCCTCACAATCAGCAATGTGTATGCGATATTACCCTCACAATCAGCATGTGTATGCGATATTACCCTCACAATCAGCAATGTGTATGCGATATTACCCTCACAATCAGCAATGTGTATGCGATATTACCCTCACAATCAGCAATGTGTATGCGATATTACCCTCACAATCAGCCATGTGTATGCGATATTACCCTCACAATCAGCAATGTGTATGTGATATTACCCTCACAATCAGCCATGTGTATGCGATATTACCCTCACAATCAGCAATGTGTATGCGATATTACCCTCACAATCAGCAATGTGTATGCGATATTACCCTCACAATCAGCAATGTGTATGCGATATTACCCTCACAATCAGCAATGTGTATGCGATATTACCCTCATAATCAGCAATGTGTATGCGATATTACCCTCACAATCAGCAATGTGTATGCGATATTACCCTCACAATCAGCAATGTGTATGCGATATTACCCTCACAATCAGCAATGTGTATGCGATATTACCCTCATAATCAGCAATGTGTATGCGATATTACCCTCACAATCAGCAATGTGTATGCGATATTACCCTCACAATCAGCAATGTGTATGCGATATTACCCTCACAATCAGCGATGTGTATGCGATATTACTCACAATCAGCAATGTGTATGTGATATTACCCTCACAATCAGCAATGTGTATGTGATATTACCCTCACAATCAGCAATGTGTATGCGATATTACCCTCACAATCAGCAATGTGTATGCGATATTACCCTCACAATCAGCGATGTGTATGTGATATTACCCTCATAATCAGCAATGTGTATGTGATATTACCCTCATAATCAGCAATGTGTATGAGATATTACCCTCATAATCAGCGATGTGTATGAGATATTACTCACAATCAGCAATGTGTATGTGATATTACCCTCACAATCAGCAATGTGTATGTGATATTACCCTCACAATCAGCAATGTGTATGGATATTACCCTCACAATCAGCAATGTGTATGCGATATTACCTCACAATCAGCCATGTGTATGCGATATTACCCTCACAATCAGCATGTTATTGATATTACCCTCACAATCAGCAATGTGTATGTGATATTACCCTCACAATCAGCAATGTGTATGTGATATTACCCTCACAATCAGCAATGTGTATGCGATATTACCCTCACAATCAGCAATGTGTATGCGATATTACCCTCACAATCAGCAATGTGTATGCGATATTACCCTCACAATCAGCAATGTGTATGTGATATTACCCTCACAATCAGCAATGTGTATGCGATATTACCCTCACAATCAGCAATGTGTATGTGATATTACCCTCACAATCAGCAATGTGTATGCGATATTACCCTCACAATCAGCAATGTGTATGCGATATTACCCTCACAATCAGCAATGTGTATGCGATATTACCCTCACAATCAGCCATGTGTATGCGATATTACCCTCACAATCAGCCATGTGTATGCGATATTACCCTCACAATCAGCCATGTGTATGCGATATTACCCTCACAATCAGCAATGTGTATGTGATATTACCCTCACAATCAGCAATGTGTATGCGATATTACCCTCACAATCAGCAATGTGTATGCGATATTACCCTCACAATCAGCAATGTGTATGCGATATTACCCTCACAATCAGCAATGTGTATGTGATATTACCTTCACAATCAGCAATGTGTATGCGATATTACCCTCACAATCAGCAATGTGTATGCGATATTACCCTCACAATCAGCAATGTGTATGTGATATTACTCTCACAATCAGCAATGTGTATGCGATATTACCCTCACAATCAGCAATGTGTATGCGATATTACCCTCACAATCAGCAATGTGTATGCGATATTACCCTCACAATCAGCAATGTGTATGCGATATTACTCACAATCAGCCATGTGTATGCGATATTACCCTCACAATCAGCAATGTGTATGCGATATTACCCTCACAATCAGCAATGTGTATGCGATATTACCCTCACAATCAGCAATGTGTATGCGATATTACCCTCACAATCAGCAATGTGTATGTGATATTACCCTCACATCAGCAATGTGTATGCGTATACTCAATGCATGTATGGATATTACCCTCACAATCAGCATGTGTATGGATATTACCCTACATCAGCAATGTGTATGGATATTACCCTCACAATCAGCAATGTGTATGCGATATTACTCACAATCAGCAATGTGTATGCGATATTACCCTCACAATCAGCAATGTGTATGTGATATTACCACAATCAGCAATGTGTATGCGATATTACCCTCACAATCAGCAATGTGTATGCGATATTACCCTCACAATCAGCAATGTGTATGCGATATTACCCTCACAATCAGCCATGTGTATGCGATATTACCCTCACAATCAGCAATGTGTATGTGATATTACCCTCACAATCAGCAATGTGTATGCGATATTACCCTCACAATCAGCAATGTGTATGCGATATTACCCTCACAATCAGCAATGTGTATGTGATATTACCCTCACAATCAGCAATGTGTATGCGATATTACCCTCACAATCAGCAATGTGTATGCGATATTACCCTCACAATCAGCAATGTGTATGCGATATTACCCTCACAATCAGCAATGTGTATGTGATATTACCCTCACAATCAGCAATGTGTATGCGATATTACCCTCACAATCAGCAATGTGTATGCGATATTACCCTCACAATCAGCAATGTGTATGCGATATTACCCTCACAATCAGCCATGTGTATGCGATATTACCCTCACAATCAGCCATGTGTATGCGATATTACCCTCACAATCAGCCATGTGTATGCGATATTACCCTCACAATCAGCAATGTGTATGTGATATTACCCTCACAATCAGCCATGTGTATGCGATATTACCCTCACAATCAGCAATGTGTATGCGATATTACCCACAATCAGCAATGTGTATGCGATATTACCTCACAATCAGCATGTGTATGGATATTACCCTCACAATCAGCCATGTGTATGTGATATTACCCTCACAATCAGCAATGTGTATGCGATATTACCCTCACAATCAGCAATGTGTATGCGATATTACCCTCACAATCAGCAATGTGTATGCGATATTACCCTCACAATCAGCAATGTGTATGTGATATTACCCTCACAATCAGCAATGTGTATGCGATATTACCCTCATAATCAGCAATGTGTATGCGATATTACCCTCACAATCAGCAATGTGTATGCGATATTACCCTCACAATCAGCAATGTGTATGTGATATTACCCTCACAATCAGCAATGTGTATGCGATATTACCCTCACAATCAGCAATGTGTATGTGATATTACCCTCACAATCAGCAATGTGTATGTGATATTACCCTCACAATCAGCAATGTGTATGCGATATTACCCTCACAATCAGCAATGTGTATGCGATATTACCCTCACAATCAGCAATGTGTATGCGATATTACTCACAATCAGCAATGTGTATGTGATATTACCCTCACAATCAGCAATGTGTATGCGATATTACCCTCACAATCAGCAATGTGTATGCGATATTACCCTCACAATCAGCAATGTGTATGCGATATTACCCTCACAATCAGCAATGTGTATGCGATATTACCCTCACAATCAGCAATGTGTATGCGATATTACCCTCACAATCAGCAATGTGTATGCGATATTACCCTCACAATCAGCAATGTGTATGTGATATTACCCTCACAATCAGCAATGTGTATGATATTACCCTCACAATCAGCAATGTGTATGCGATATTACCCTCACAATCAGCAATGTGTATGCGATATTACCCTCACAATCAGCAATGTGTATGCGATATTACCCTCACAATCAGCCATGTGTATGCGATATTACCCTCACAATCAGCAATGTGTATGCGATATTACCCTCACAATCAGCAATGTGTATGCGATATTACCCTCACAATCAGCCATGTGTATGCGATATTACCCTCACAATCAGCAATGTGTATGCGATATTACCCTCACAATCAGCAATGTGTATGCGATATTACCCTCACAATCAGCAATGTGTATGCGATATTACCCTCACAATCAGCAATGTGTATGCGATATTACCCTCACAATCAGCCATGTGTATGCGATATTACCCTCACAATCAGCAATGTGTATGTGATATTACCCTCACAATCAGCAATGTGTATGCGATATTACCCTCACAATCAGCAATGTGTATGCGATATTACCCTCACAATCAGCAATGTGTATGTGATATTACCCTCACAATCAGCAATGTGTATGCGATATTACCCTCACAATCAGCAATGTGTATGCGATATTACCCTCACAATCAGCAATGTGTATGCGATATTACCCTCACAATCAGCAATGTGTATGCGATATTACCCTCACAATCAGCATGTGTATGGATATTACTCACAATCAGCAATGTGTATGTGATATTACCCTCATAATCAGCAATGTGTATGTGATATTACCCTCATAATCAGCAATGTGTATGAGATATTACCCTCACAATCAGCAATGTGTATGTGATATTACCCTCACAATCAGCAATGTGTATGTGATATTACCCTCATAATCAGCGATGTGTATGTGATATTACCCTCATAATCAGCAATGTGTATGAGATATTACCCTCACAATCAGCGATGTGTATGTGATATTACCCTCATAATCAGCAATGTGTATGTGATATTACCCTCACAATCAGCAATGTGTATGCGATATTACCCTCACAATCAGCAATGTGTATGCGATATTACTCACAATCAGCCATGTGTATGCGATATTACTCACAATCAGCCATGTGTATGTGATAATACCCTTACAATCAGCAATGTGTATGCGATATTACCCTCATAATCAGCAATGTGTATGCGATATTACTCACAATCAGCCATGTGTATGCGATATTACCCTCACAATCAGCAATGTGTATGCGATATTACCCTCACAATCAGCCATGTGTATGCGATATTACCCTCACAATCAGCAATGTGTATGTGATATTACCCTCACAATCAGCAATGTGCATGTGATATTACCCTCACAATCAGCCATGTGTATGCGATATTACTCACAATCAGCAATGTGTATGCGACATTACTCTCACAATCAGCAATGTGTATGCGATATTACCCTCACAATCAGCCATGTGTATGTGATATTACCTTCACAATCAGCAATGTGTATGCGATATTACCCTCACAATCAGCAATGTGTATGTGATATTACCCTCACAATCAGCAATGTGTATGTGATATTACTCTCACAATCAGCAATGTGTATGCGATATTACCCTCACAATCAGCAATGTGTATGTGATATTATCCTCACAATCAGCAATGTGTATGCGATATTACTCTCATAATCAGCAATGTGTATGCGATATTACCTCACAATCAGCAATGTGTATGCGATATTACCCTCACAATCAGCAATGTGTATGCGATATTACCCTCACAATCAGCCATGTGTATGTGATATTACCCTCACAATCAGCAATGTGTATGCGATATTACCCTCATAATCAGCAATGTGTATGCGATATTACCCTCACAATCAGCAATGTGTATGCGATATTACCCTCACAATCAGCAATGTGTATGTGATATTACCCTCACAATCAGCAATGTGTATGCGATATTACCCTCACAATCAGCAATGTGTATGCGATATTACCCTCACAATCAGCAATGTGTATGCGATATTACCCTCACAATCAGCAATGTGTATGCGATATTACCCTCACAATCAGCAATGTGTATGCGATATTACTCACAATCAGCATGTGTATGGATATTCCCTCACAATCAGCAATGTGTATGCGATATTACCCTCACAATCAGCCATGTGTATGCGATATTACCCTCACAATCAGCAATGTGTATGCGATATTACCCTCACAATCAGCATGTGTATGCGATATTACCCTCACAATCAGCATGTGTATGCGATATTACCCTCACAATCAGCAATGTGTATGTGATATTACCCTCACAATCAGCAATGTGTATGCGATATTACCCTCACAATCAGCAATGTGTATGCGATATTACCCTCACAATCAGCAATGTGTATGCGATATTACCCTCACAATCAGCAATGTGTATGCGATATTACCCTCACAATCAGCAATGTGTATGTGATATTACCCTCACAATCAGCAATGTGTATGTGATATTACCCTCACAATCAGCAATGTGTATGTGATATTACTCTCACAATCAGCAATGTGTATGCGATATTACCCTCACAATCAGCAATGTGTATGTGATATTACCTCACAATCAGCAATGTGTATGCGATATTACCCTCACAATCAGCAATGTGTATGCGATATTACCCTCACAATCAGCAATGTGTATGCGATATTACCCTCACAATCAGCAATGTGTATGCGATATTACCCTCACAATCAGCAATGTGTATGCGATATTACCCTCACAATCAGCAATGTGTATGCGATATTACCTCACAATCAGCAATGTGTATGCGATATTACCCTCACAATCAGCAATGTGTATGCGATATTACCCTCACAATCAGCAATGTGTATGTGATATTACTCACAATCAGCAATGTGTATGCGATATTACCCTCACAATCAGCAATGTGTATGCGATATTACCCTCACAATCAGCAATGTGTATGCGATATTACCCTCACAATCAGCAATGTGTATGCGATATTACCCTCATAATCAGCAATGTGTATGCGATATTACCCTCACAATCAGCAATGTGTATGCGATATTACCCTCATAATCAGCAATGTGTATGAGATATTACCCTCACAATCAGCAATGTGTATGTGATATTACCCTCACAATCAGCAATGTGTATGTGATATTACCCTCACAATCAGCAATGTGTATGCGATATTACCCTCACAATCAGCAATGTGTATGCGATATTACCCTCACAATCAGCAATGTGTATGAGATATTACCCTCACAATCAGCAATGTGTATGCGATATTACCCTCACAATCAGCAATGTGTATGCGATATTACCCTCACATCAGCAATGTGTATGTGATATTACCCTCACAATCAGCAATGTGTATGTGATATCTCCAACAATGTGTATGCGATATTACCCTCACAATCAGCAATGTGTATGCGATATTACCCTCACAATCAGCAATGTGTATGCGATATTACTCACAATCAGCCATGTGTATGCGATATTACTCACAATCAGCCATGTGTATGTGATATTACCCTCACAATCAGCAATGTGTATGCGATATTACCCTCACAATCAGCAATGTGTATGCGATATTACCCTCACAATCAGCAATGTGTATGCGATATTACCCTCACAATCAGCAATGTGTATGCGATATTACTCACAATCAGCCATGTGTATGCGATATTACCCTCACAATCAGCAATGTGTATGTGATATTACCCTCACAATCAGCAATGTGTATGTGATATTACCCTCACAATCAGCCATGTGTATGCGATATTACTCACAATCAGCAATGTGTATGCGATATTACCCTCACAATCAGCAATGTGTATGTGATATTACCCTCACAATCAGCAATGTGTATGCGATATTACCCTCACAATCAGCAATGTGTATGTGATATTACCCTCACAATCAGCAATGTGTATGCGATATTACCCTCACAATCAGCAATGTGTATGCGATATTACCCTCACAATCAGCAATGTGT
>CM026387.1:71087248-71140997 GCA_014843695.1 Archivesica marissinica | reverse complement strand
TATGTATTACATGCAAGATTATTTATTTATATGTATTACATGCAAGATTATTTATTTATATGTATTACATGCAAGATTATTTATATGTATTACATGCAAGATTATTTATATATATGTATTACATGCAAGATTATTTATTTATATGTATTACATGCAAGATTATTTATATATATGTATTACATGCAAGATTATTTATATGTATTACATCAAGATTATTTATATGTATTACATGCAAGATATTTATTATATGTATTACATGCAAGATTATTTATATGTATTACATGCAAGATTATTTATATATGTATTACATGCAAGATTATTTATATATATGTATTACATGCAAGATTATTTATATATATGTATTACATGCAAGATTATTTATATATATGTATTACATGCAAGATTATTTATTTATATGTATTACATGCAAGATTATTTATATGTATTACATGCAAGATTATTTATATATATGTATTACATGCAAGATTATTTATATATATGTATTACATGCAAGATTATTTATATATATGTATTACATGCAAGATTATTTATATGTATTACATGCAAGATTATTTATATGTATTACACCCAAGATATATTATTTATATGTATTACATGCAAGATTATTTATTTATATGTATTACATGCAAGATTATTTATATATATGTATTACATGCAAGATTATTTATTTATATGTATTACATGCAAGATTATTTATATATATGTATTACATGCAAGATTATTTATATATATGTATTACATGCAAGATTATTTATATATATGTATTACATGCAAGATTATTTATATATATGTATTACATGCAAGATTATTTATATATATGTATTACATGCAAGATTATTTATATATATGTATTACATGCAAGATTATTTATATATATGTATTACATGCAAGATTATTTATTTATATGTATTACATGCAAGATTATTTATTTATATGTATTACATGCAAGATTATTTATTTATATGTATTACATGCAAGATTATTTATATGTATTACATGCAAGATTATTTATATATATGTATTACATGCAAGATTATTTATTTATATGTATTACATGCAAGATTATTTATATATATGTATTACATGCAAGATTATTTATATATATGTATTACATGCAAGATTATTTATATGTATTACATGCAAGATTATTTATATGTATTACAACCCAAGATATTTATTATTTATATGTATTACATGCAAGATTATTTATATATGTATTACATGCAAGATTATTTATAATATGTATTACATGCAAGATTATTTATATATATGTATTACATGCAAGATTATTTATATATATGTATTACATGCAAGATTATTTATATATATGTATTACATGCAAGATTATTTATATATATGTATTACATGCAAGATTATTTATTTATATGTATTACATGCAAGATTATTTATATATATGTATTACATGCAAGATTATTTATATATATGTATTACATGCAAGATTATTTATATGTATTACATGCAAGATTATTTATATATATGTATTACATGCAAGATTATTTATATGTATTACATGCAAGATTATTTATTTATATGTATTACATGCAAGATTATTTATTTATATGTATTACATGCAAGATTATTTATTTATATGTATTACATGCAAGATTATTTATTTATATGTATTACATGCAAGATTATTTATATATATGTATTACATGCAAGATTATTTATATATATGTATTACATGCAAGATTATTTATATGTATTACATGCAAGATTATTTATATATATGTATTACATGCAAGATTATTTATATGTATTACATGCAAGATTATTTATTTATATGTATTACATGCAAGATTATTTATTTATATGTATTAAATGCAAGATTATTTATTTATATGTATTAAATGCAAGATTATTTATTTATATGTATTAAATGCAAGATTATTTATTTATATGTATTACATGCAAGATTATTTATATATATGTATTACATGCAAGATTATTTATATGTATTACATGCAAGATTATTTATATATATGTATTACATGCAAGATTATTTATATGTATTACATGCAAGATTATTTATATATATGTATTACATGCAAGATTATTTATATATATGTATTACATGCAAGATTATTTATTTATATGTATTACATGCAAGATTATTTATATATATGTATTACATGCAAGATTATTTATATGTATTACATGCAAGATTATTTATATATATGTATTACATGCAAGATTATTTATATGTATTACATGCAAGATTATTTATTTATATGTATTACATGCAAGATTATTTATTTATATGTATTAAATTCAAGATTATTTATTTATATGTATTAAATAAAAGATTATTTATTTATATGTATTAAATACAAGATTATTTATTTATATGTATTACATGCAAGATTATTTATATATATGTATTACATGCAAGATTATTTATATGTATTACATGCAAGATTATTTATATATATGTATTACATGCAAGATTATTTATATGTATTAAATGCAAGATTATTTATATATATGTATTACATGCAAGATTATTTATATATATGTATTACATGCAAGATTATTTATTTATATGTATTACATGCAAGATTATTTATCTACTATACCCCAACGATAACGTGATTCCCGCGAAAAAGATAGCACGGGCTAATATTATTATAACGGGTAAAAAGAAGTTTATTATTATTTATGTATGCATTACTTGGCACACAGGATTATTTATTACACCCTATGTATTGATTTGGCTTATTCCAAACCTATTTATAGTAGTTTGTAAATAACACGTTATCGTTGGGCCACTGTATATGTATTACATGCAAGATTATTTATTTATATGTATTAAATGCAAGATGATTTATTTATATGTATTAAATTCAAGATGATTTATTTATATGTATTAAATGCAAGATGATTTATTTATATGTATTAAATTCAAGATGATTTATTTATATGTATTAAATTCAAGATGATTTATTTATATGTATTAAATTCAAGATGATTTATTTATATGTATTAAATACAAGATGATTTATTTATATGTATTAAATTGAAGATGATTTATTTAGATGCATTACATGCAAGATTATTTATTACATGCATTATTACTCAATAACATTATTTATATTCAGGTTTTGAGTTTTTGGGCAATGTGTTGATGGCTGGTATTTTTGTTGAGTACTGTAGCCTAGCTTGGAAAGCACTGGGAGTTGTATATAAGCTTTAGCGGTAGCAAGAAGTTGGTGTATGGCACGCCGACCCTTCATCTGTATTTTGATTATAATATTATGGTGTTTCGATGTTTTTTCTCAACTTTCTCACGATGTATAAATTTAATTCCCATCGTAGTTAACCCTTTCAACACTACAGACCCTGTCTGAGCCGGTTCATCAGGATCTGCACTTTTTGCCAGTAATATTACTAGATTTTTAGACAAAATTTCCCATTTTGATAAATGAACTGGTCCAAATGTAAATTTTGTTATTAATTTAATGGTCTAAAAATATCCTGCACCTGTCCATGTCAGTTACTTGATGTTAATAGAATATATATCATTGTATTGTCATGACAAAACTATCCTGCACCTGTCCATGTCAGTTACTTGATGTTAATAGAATATATATCATTGTATTGTCATGACAAAACTATCCTGCACCTGTCCATGTCAGTTACTTGATGTTAATAGAATATATATCATTGTATTGTCATGACAAAACTATCCTGCACCTGTCCATGTCAGTTACTTGATGTTAATAGAATATATATCATTGTATTGTCATGACAAAACTATCCTGCACCTGTCCATGTCAGTTACTTGATGTTAATAGAATATATATCATTGTATTGTCATGACAAAAATATCATGCACCTGTCCATGTCAGTTACTTATGTTAATTAAGAAATAATAAGTATCAACCGTGGTATATCGCAGAATAACCCGAGTTTGAAGTTCTTATGCGTAGAAATATATCACGAAGGCCAAACGAGGGTTATTCTGCGATATACCACGGTTGATACTTATTATTTCGATTCTAACATGACTTACGTCTAATAATTTTAGACGAGAAAGGAGCTACTAAGCTGCATTTGGCTTTCGAAATGTCCTCCCGCGTAAGGGGTGATGACTTTATTTTTTATGGAAAATATCAATCTAGTGCATAAATGAACAAAAGTTGTAACTGATCAATAATTTTATTTATTTTGTCAAATAAAACTGTACAGAATAGTAACTGAAACGTTACTTAACAGAAAAACAAGACGAACAAGAGATTATCTGATTCTAAAAATAGCTCACTTCCGCGAATTCCCATGGTTGTATTTACAAACATCACGTGACTGTCATTCATAAAACTTTACACGCATTGTATAAATGGAATAGCCAGCATAGTTCAAGGTAGGTATATCGCAGAATAACCCGAGGTAGATTTTACTCTACAAGTATGTATGTTATTAGCTGGGTCGTGTTAGAATAGAATATATATCATTGTATTGTCATGACAAAAATATCATGCACCTTAGTTTATTCATAGTTTCTCAACACTCATGTGGTTTTTCAGTGATTGTACTATCCAGGTATACTACCGGAGACATATCATCCAGTGATTGTACTATCCAGGTATACTACCGGAGACATATCGTCCAGTGATTGTACTATCCAGGTATACTACCGGAGACATATCGTCCAGTGATTGTACTATCCAGGTACACTACCGGAGACATATCATCCAGTGATTGTACTATCCAGGTATACTACCGGAGACATATCATCCAGTGATTGTACTATCCAGGTATACTACCGGAGACATATCGTCCAGTGATTGCACTATCCAGGTATACTACCGGAAACATATCGTCCAGTGATTGCACTATCCAGGTATACTACCGGAGACATATCATCCAGTGATTGTACTATCCAGGTATACTACCGGAGACATATCGTCCAGTGATTGTACTATCCAGGTATACTACCGGAGACATATCATCCAGTGATTGTACTATCCAGGTATACTACCGGAGACATATCATCCAGTGATTGTACTATCCAGGTATACTACCGGAGACATATCGTCCAGTGATTGTACTATCCAGGTATACTACCGGAGACATATCATCCAGTGATTGTACTATCCAGGTATACTACCGGAGACATATCATCCAGTGATTGTACTATCCAGGTATACTACCGGAGACATATCGTCCAGTGATTGTACTATCCAGGTATACTACCGGAGACATATCATCCAGTGATTGTACTATCCAGGTATACTACCGGAGACATATCATCCAGTGATTGTACTATCCAGGTATACTACCGGAGACATATCGTCCAGTGATTGTACTATCCAGGTATACTACCGGAGACATATCATCCAGTCGGGGGGGGGGGTACATTCATACAATACCACCTGTGCTGGCCACACCTCCACATACTATTAAACATTTCTACAAATTTTTATTTAAATCAGCAAGACCATGTCCGAGATATTGTTCCGGTCCGGACACAAACAATATCTGACTGCCTTCAACCTTCAACTGGGCATAATAAAATGAACAATGTCCGACTGCCTTCAACCTTTAACGGGGGCATAACAAAATGAACAATGTCCAACTGCCTTCAACATTCAACGGGGCATAACAAAATGAACAATGTCCGACTGCCTTCAACCTTCAACGGGGCATAACAAAATGAACAATGTCCAACTGCCTTCAACATTCAACGGGGCATAACAAAATGAACAATGTCCGACTGCCTTCAACCTTCAACGGGGCATAACAAAATGACCAATGTCCGACTGCCTTCAACCTTCAACAGGGCATAACAAAATGAACAATGTCCGACTGCCTTCAACCTTCAACGGGGCATAACAAAATGACCAATGTCCGACTGCCTTCAACCTTCAACAGGGCATAACAAAATGAACAATGTCCGACTGCCTTCAACCTTCAACGGGGCATAACAAAATGAACAATGTCCGACTGCCTTCAACGGGGCATAACAAAATGAACAATGTCCGACTGCCTTCAACCTTCAACGGGGCATAACAAAATGACCAATGTCCGACTGCCTTCAACCTTCAACAGGGCATAACAAAATGAACAATGTCCGACTGCCTTCAACCTTCAACGGGGCATAACAAAATGACCAATGTCCGACTGCCTTCAACCTTCAACAGGGCATAACAAAATGAACAATGTCCGACTGCCTTCAACCTTCAACAGGGCATAACAAAATGAACAATGTCCGACTGCCTTCAACCTTCAACAGGGCATAACAAAATGAACAATGTCCGACTGCCTTCAACCTTCAACAGGGCATAACAAAATGAACAATGTCCGACTGCCTTCAACCTTCAACGGGGCATAACAAAATGAACAATGTCCGACTGCCTTCAACCTTCAACGGGGCATAACAAAATGAACGTTTTGAACTAGATTGAAGATGTTTATTACATTTTTTTTTCACAAGATCTAAAACATATGAGGATGATACATGTACAATACTAATATGAAATATGATGTTAATGTACAACATGTTAGATGAACTAATAGAGTAAATGGTTTTACATATGACTGTGTGTAAATTATAGTATGCCATTTCACATTGCTTACGTATAACCTATCAATTACATATTGTTTATCATTCACATAGTATCTATGCCACGCCAACCACCTTGTCACGATGTTAGGTTGAAACATAAAAGTTCCAGAGCATCATTGGATAATCCCTCGTACTACATAACATACCAGTAACGATTGACACCTCATAGCTACATGCCACTGTTGTTGACTAGATCAATGGTAAATCTATTAGCAGATTATAGTCAAAAATTATAAAAGTATTTGTGTACGTTATAGCAGATTAGTCTCATAAATTGTAAAAGTATTTGTGAACGTCATAGCAGATTAGTCTCAAAAATTGTAAAAGTATTTGTGAACCTCATAGCAGATTAGTCTCAAAAATTGTAAAAGTATTTGTGAACGTTATAATAGATTATAGTCAAAAATTATAAAAGTATTTGTGAACGTTATAGCAGATTATAGTGAAAAATTGTAAACATATTTGTGAACGTTATAGCAGATTAGTCTCAAAAATTGTAAACATATTTGTGAACGTTATAGCAGATTATAGTCAAAAATTGTAAAAGTATTTGTGAACGTTATAGCAGATTATAGTCAAATATTATAAAAGTATTTGTGAACGTTATAATAGATTATAGTCAAAAATTATAAAAGTATTTGTGAACGTTATAGCAGATTATAGTCAAAAATTGTAAAAGTATTTGTGAACAAGTTTGTGTTTCTTTACAAAAATTGCACGTATATTTTCAGTATCAAAAATTCTATGAACGTAATCCTACATATTAACATCGCTATTGCATTTCCTCCGATGAACGTATGTGCCATGTTTGTATTCAATTTCGTATGAATTTCCTCACTAATGATATGCAGCCGACATGCGCACTCGAAGATATGGGTATGCGCAGTGTTCTTTTGCTATTCCGGCTTATTGATATATGGACTCTTTTTATGAAAGAAATATTTGGAAAAGCCTGTCTATTTTTATAAAGAAACGTAAACCAAGATGAAACATATTACGGATACCGTAAACAATAACAAAGCAGACAAAACAAACTTCTTCATGATTTCCTTGAGTTTTGGAACTTTTGATTTAGATCTGGGCATGGATTTTTTATCGGAAGAACTTAATGATAGTGCTGATATAAAACTATTGACATAACTTTATTGGATTTTTGTAAGTTATATGTTATATTTCGGGTTTTACGCCTGCATCAGCACCATTTTGGGCTATATCGCCGGCGGGCAGTTTACCTAACAACACCTTTCGGAAAGTTTCCTGGGCAGGCTCCAGCGGTTAACCAGTACTTGGGTGCACCAACCTCCGTAAGAAACTGCCAAGTTTTTCATATAAATGAGACACGGCCTGAGGGATTTTTGTAAGACTGTAAATATCACTCTCAATACTAATGCCAAAATGCTTATGAAGAAAACAATAACCAGGTCCAGATCAAGTATTGTCAAGAAGTAGACAGGGGCTTCTGCTGAACCCCACAAAACTGAACATATATAGTAAGCAGGGCCTGTGTCACTTTTGTAGAACAACCAAAGCAAGAAAATGTCACTGGACTCAGCACTGACAGGTTTATCCACAAAGGACAAGTCAGAAATTGACAAAATGGAAGAAGCAAATCAAGTACAAAGAACTTAAAGAAATCACAAAGTGGGCTATAAAATTTCTTGAATGCAAAAAATGTAACATATGGTAATTTAAGAATATATGGTTGTTCCCAGTATATTTCACTTACATCGGTATATATGCTACAAGCAAAATAAAGTGAAATTCATCCTCGAGCGTACTGCAAACACTACAATTTCTATTATTGAACAAAGTTTCCATGTGATGGATATGATGGGATGACCCGAGCGTGATATCGCGTTGAAGCAAATAAAATGCATCTATTAATTGGGTAGAGAATAAATATGATATCTAGATCTGATAATACCAGTTCATGAAATGGAGAGAATCATACATGAATAGACTAGATATAGTACAAGTAGCTACGTATATGAAATATGGTTCCAATTTGGGAGAAAATATATGAATCGGTACTTGTATTGGTGTTTGCTGTGTACATGTACAAGAATGGTAACAAACTGTTCCCGCGTCACATATGTGCCATATTTAAAGCCAAGAATACCTTCCATCCAGAATTCTTGCTAAGAAATGCATTATAAAATCCAAGAGAATATGCTAGCTATGTAAATGAAAATGTATTGTTTTGGTATTTGAAATGCACATGAATAAGTAGTGTAATGAATATATCCCGACGGCACATATGTGCCACATTTAACCCATTCAACACCAAGTAACTCACATGGACTGGTCCATGATATTCATAAACCAATAAATGAATCAGAAAATCACATTTGGACAAGTTCATTTATCAAAATGGGTAATTATGTCTAAAAATAGTCATATCACTGGCAAAAAGTGCAGATCCTGATGAGACGGCTCGTCACGAGCCGGCTCATCTGGATCTACACTTTTTGTAAGCCTATTTAGAGGTCTGTGGTGCTGAAAGGGTTAAAGCCAAGAATAAAGTTCTTGCTAAACAATACATTATTATATCTAAGAGAACACATCTATGCTTAAAGAATTGAATAATCATTTTTAACACTTAAAATGTGAATCCATTGGCCGACTGCTTAACACAGGTTTGATTGTAAATCCATCCAGATCAGCCACGGTGTCTGATCAGGATCTATGTTGTTTGCTATTCAGCGAAATACTTTAGCTCCACTATCCATATAGCAAACAGGATAGAGCCTGATCTTGTTGCTCTATGCTGTTAGCAAAAGCGACTTTAGTTGCGAATAATATTTAAAGGGTTTACACTAATTGTACTTTACCAATAATTATGCTTATGTAGTATCATCTTTATCTGTTATCACATTGAAACATCTGAAGTGCTGCAATGGAACATGCTGCCTATACCATTCATAATGAATGTAATCATTCTGCTTCTGAACAACTAACATTTACAAAATTGTACATTAACGCTTTCTAATGCCTGCACTTGCAAAACCCCATACCTCACATCCATATTTTATAATCAATGTCACAAAACTACAATGTGTACTCAATAACACACCAAGATATCTTATAATCAATGTCACAATACTTCAATATGTACTCAATAACACAAGATATCTTATAATCAATGTCACAAAACTAGTATGTACTCAATAACACAACACAATATATTATAATCAATGTCACAAAACTAGTGTGTACTCAATAACACAACACAATATATTATAATCAATGTCACAAAACTATAGTGTGTACTCAATAACACAAGATATCTTATAATCAATGTCACAAAACTAGTATGTACTCAATAACACAAGATATCTTATAATCAATGTCACAATACTGCAATATGTACTCAATAACACAAGATATCTTATAATCAATGTCACAATACTTCAATATGTACTCAATAACACAAGATATCTTATAATCAATGTCACAAAACTAGTATGTACTCAATAACACAACACAATATATTATAATCAATGTCGCAAATCTACAAGACATGACTGTGTAGTCTATACAAGACATGGCTGTGTAGTCTATACAAGACATGACTGTGTAGTCTATACAAGACATGACTGTGTAGTCTATACAAGACATGACTGTGTAGTCAATACAAAACATGACTGTGTAGTCTATACAAGACATGACTGTGTAGTCTATACAAGACATGACTGTATAGTCTATACAAGACATGACTGTGTAGTCTATACAAGACATGACTGTGTAGTCTATACAATACATGACTGTGTAGTCTATACAATACATGGCTGTGTAGTCTATACAAGACATGACTGTGTAGTCTATACAAGACATGGCTGTGTAGTCTATACAAGACATGACTGTGTAGTCTATACAAGACATGGCTGTGTAGTCTATACAAGACATGGCTGTGTAGTCTATACAAGACATGGCTGTGTAGTCTATACAAGACATGGCTGTGTAGTCTATACAAGACATGGCTGTGTAGTCTATACAAGACATGATTGTGTAGTCTATACAAGACATGGCTGTGTAGTCAATACAAGACATGACTGTGTAGTCAATACAAGACATGACTATGTAGTCTATACAAGACATGACTGTGTAGTCTATACAAGACATGACTGTATATTCTATACAAGACATGACTGTGTAGTCAAAACAAGACATGACTGTGTAGTCAAAACAAGACATGACTGTGTAGTCTATACAAGACATGACTGTGTAGTCTATACAATATATGACTGTGTAGTATATACAAGACATGACTGTGTAGTCAATTCAAGACATGACTGTGTAGTCAATACAAGACATGACTGTGTAGTCTATACAAGACATGACTGTGTAGTCTATACAAGACATGACTGTGTAGTCTATACAAGACATGACTGTGTAGTCAATACAAGACATGACTGTGTAGTCTATACAAGACATGACTGTGTAGTCTATACAAGACATGACTGTGTAGTCTATACAAGACATGACTGTGTAGTCTATACAAGACATGACTGTGTAGTCAATACAAGACATGACTGTGTAGTCAATACAAGACATGACTGTGTAGTCAATGTGACAAATATACAAGACATGACTGTGTAGTCTATACAATACATGACTGTGTAGTCTATGTGACAAATATACAAGACATGACTGTGTAGTCTATACAAGACATGACTGTGTAGTCTATACAAGACATGACTGTGTAGTCAATGTGACAAATATACAAGACATGACTGTGTAGTCTATACAAGACATGACTGTGTAGTCTATACAAGACATGACTGTGTAGTCTATACAAGACATGACTGTGTAGTCTATACAAGACATGACTGTGTAGTCAATACAAGACATGACTGTGTAGTCAATACAAGACATGACTGTGTAGTCTATACAAGACATGACTGTGTAGTCTATACAAGACATGACTGTGTAGTCAATACAAGACATGACTGTGTAGTCAATACAAGGCATGACTGTGTAGTCTATACAAGACATGACTGTGTAGTCTATACAAGACATGACTGTGTAGTCAATGTGACAAACATACAAGGCATAGAAGATATTTGTGTTTATTAGTGCAAGATTGGAATTTCATTTACTAATCGCCAAACTTTCAATTTCCAAGAGTGGGGGTTGGCGTTCGCCACAAGTGCAAAACATATTTCGGTGATCACGAGTTGAAAGAAAATACATCTTACACTAATAAACACAAATCTTCTTTTTCTTTTATGATTTCCAATGATTTTGGCTAATAATGTATTTGTGATTCAGTTTTTATTCATATTAACTGTCTGCATAAAGCTTCATTTCACTACAATACACAAATACACAACCACTGAAAACTTAAAGTGTGAACGTTCGCAATAAAAAATAGGTCCGGTATAATTTTCAAATGTCTGTTGTCAATATTGAAGAGACAAAACAAATTGATTAGAAAATACTGTACATATTCGCCTATAAGACTAAGTTATTTACCACCAGAATACGGCCTCAAAGTGGCTTCCCATCTTATGAGTGCTAAAAACCCATCTTTTTTAACAACTGTGTTAACCCTTTCAACCCCACAGGCCTCTAAATAGGCTTATGAAAAGTGTAGATCCAGATGAGCCGGCTCGTGACGAGCCGTCTCATCAGGATCTACACGTTTTTGCCAGTAATAATTATTACTATTTTTAGATAAAATTACCCATTTTGATAAATGAACTGGTCCAAAGGTAATTTTCGTATTAATTTATTGGTCTGAAAATATCACGCACCAGTCCATGTCAGTTACTTGGGGTTGAATGGGTTAAATGGTATCCATAATAACGTTTTAGAAAAGAAAGCACTCTGACACTGAACATTTCTTCAACTTGCACTGGCCAAACTTGCAATCTATGCTTGGCCTGGTGTACATTTTATCAACCCGTCTTATATGCGAGTGCATGCCAAAACCCACAGATTTCAGGACACAAGTAGAGGGGTCGTCTTATAGGAGAGATCGTCTTATAGGCAATTATGAACTGTACTAATTTATAACTAACTGTTTATGATTGTCAGAAAATAGTCAAAATACAAAAGTACATGCAACCGTGGAGGAATGCGAAACACAAGAAGTGGGAAAGAAAATGCCATATTCCGCTACCTCAAAATGGTGAGAGAGCATTTGATTTCACTAAGAAATCTCAATCATTCATTGGGAAGCATAAAACAATTGTGAATTCAATGTCATAAATCTACGAGGATTATGTAATGAATGTCATAAATCTACGAGGATTATGTAATAAATGTCATAAATCTACAAGGATTATGTAATGAATGTCACAAATCTACGAGGATTGTGTAATGAATGTCACAAATATACGAGGATTATGTAATGAATGTCATAAATCTATGAGGATTATGTAATGAATGTCACAAATCTACGAGGAGTATGTAATGAATGTCACAAATCTACAAGGATTATGTAATGAATGTCATAAATCTACGAGGATTATGTAATGAATGTCACAAATCTACGAGGAGTATGTAATGAATGTCATAAATCTACGAGGATTATGTAATGAATGTCACATATCTACGAGGAGTATGTAATAAATGTCATAAATCTACGTGGATTATGTAATGAATGTCATAAATCTACGAGGATTATAATAATGAACGTCACAAATCTACGAGGATTATGTAATGAATGTCAAAAATCTACGAGGATTATGTAATGAATGTCATAAATCTACAAGGATTATGTAATGAATGTCACAAATCTACGAGGATTATGTAATGAATGTCACCTATCTACGAGGATTATGTAATGAATGTCATAAATCTACGAGGATTATGTAATGAATGTCACAACTCTACGAGGATTGTGTAATGAATGTCACATATCTACGAGGATTATGTAATGAATGTCACAAATCTATGAGGATTATGTAATGAATGTCACAAATCTACAAGAAATATGTAATGAATGTCAGAAATCTACAAGAATTATGTAATGAATGTCACAAATCTACAAGAATTATGTAATGAATGTCACAAATCTACAATGATTATATAATGAATGTCACAAATCTACAAGAAGTATGTAATGAATGTCACAAATCTACAATGATTATGTAATGAATGTCACAAATCTACAAGAAATATGTAATGAATGTCACAAATCTACAAGAAATATGTAATGAATGTCACAAATCTACGAGGATTATGTAATGAATGTCACAAATCTACAAGAAATATGTAATGAATGTCACAAATCTACAAGAATTATGTAATGAATGTCACAAATCTACAAGAAATATGTAATGAATGTCACAAATCTACACGAAACATTAAATCAAGGTATAAAATCTATAAGAAAGATGTCACAACCCTATAAAGACATATGGATTAAAATGCCACAAACATACCCCCAAAAACTGCAATCATTGTCACAAATTTACAAGACATCTGCAATCAATGTCACAACTCTACAAGACATCTGCAATCAATGTCACAACTCTACAAGACATCTGCAATCAATGTCACAACTCTACAAAACATCTGCAATCAATGTCACAACTCTACAAGACATCTGCAATCAATGTCACAACTCTACAAGACATCTGCAATCAATGTCACAACTCTACAAAACATCTGCAATCAATGTCACAACTCTACAAGAGATCTGCAATCAATGTCACAACTCTACAAGAAATATGCAGTCAATGTCACAAATATAGAAGAAATATGCAGTCAATGTCATAAATCTACAAGAAACATGCAGTCAATGTCACAAATCTACCATAAATATGCAGTCAATGTCACAAATCTAGAAGAAATATGCAGTCAATGTCATAAATCTACAAGAAACATGCAGTCAATGTTACAAATCTACAAGAAACATGCAGTCAATGTCACAAATCTACAATAAATATGCAGTCAATGTCACACATCTACAAGAAACATGCAGTCAATGACACAAATCTTACAATAAATATGCAATCAATGTCACAAATCTAGAAGACATAAGCAGTCAATGTCACAAATCTACAAGAAACATGTAGTCAATATTATAAATCTACAAGAAGCATGCACTCAATGTTACAAATCTACTAGAAACATGCAGTCAATGTCACAAATCTACAAGAAACATGCAGTCAATATTATAAATCTACAAGAAGCATGCACTCAATGTTACAAATCTACTAGAAACATGCAGTCAATGTCACAAATATACAAGAAACATGCAGTCAATGTCACAAATATACAAGAAACATGCAGTCAATGTCACAAATATACAAGAAACATGCAGTCAATGTCACAAATATACAAGAAACATGCAGTCAATGTCACAAATCTACAAGAGACATGCAGTCAATGTCACAAATCTACAAGAGACAGGCACTCAATGTTACAAATCTACAAGAAACATACATTCAATGTCACATATCTATCAACAAACATGCATCAACAAACATGCAATCAATGCCACATATCTACATAAAACAAGAGGGCCATGATGGCGCTATATCGCTCACCTGACTCATTTACCCCAGGGGTCACCATTTTAACAACTTTGAAAGAGCATTGTACATCGATCATTCCTACCAAAAGTTGCCAAAATATGACCGTCGTCGGTTTGTTAGATGTTATTGAAGAATATGTGTTAATTTTATTTGTGACAACCTCCATTTTAACAAATCTGACAAGGCTATATCCATGGATTATAACTGTGAAACTTAGCTACCATTGGCCAAGTGCTTTGGACGAAGAAGTTTTTGAAATCTATGATAAAGGAAAGATCTTTCTGGCAACCACTGTACCATCTCACATACTTCCCGCTTTGAGGATCAAACCCGGTATGCATTGGTGAGCAGTTAGTGCGCTAACCACTGCACTAATCGGACAGCTATACCTTCAACTTGATATATGACATGACCATATTCGCTCAAAAATAATATTTAACCCCTACTTGACCTCCTGGGCCACACAACCGGGGGTTCGTCATTTGAACAACTTGGAAACAACATCGACCATTCCTACCAAGATTCGACAAAACCCAGCTTGTGGTTCGTGAGAGGATTCTTTAAGAATTTGTGTCAAATTTAGACGGCGGTCATGTAATCCAATCACGCTGATTATGTAATGACGTGAATTGAACAATTATTTAAATGGTGGCTATAGACCCAATGGATACTGAGGGGAAGACGTTTGAAACTGTTCGTGTACAACGTCAGACAGACACATTGTGGTAACAACACCGCACATGAGCTTTGCTCAGGTGAGCTAAAAAACATGTAATGCTAAATCAATGTCACAACTACACATACAATTAATGTCCTAATATAATTTCGGCGGTTCTCAAAATAACCAGTTTGTAAACTACAAGACACATGTAGTAGTCAATGTCATAAATGTTATATTTCGGGTTTTACACCTGCATCAGCATCATTTTGGGCTATATCGCCGGCGGGAAGTTTACCTAACAACACCTTTCCTGGGCAGGCTCCAGCGGTTAACCAGTACTTGGGTGCACCAACCTCCGTAAGAAATTGCCAACTTTTTCATATAAATGAGACACGGCCTGAGCGGGGCTCGAACCCGTGACCATCAGTGATGATAAGGTTACAGTGGTATACAAGTCAGCGACCGTAACCACTCGCCCAAAGAGTAGGACCAATGTCATAAATGAATCTACAAGGCATGTGTAGTAGTCAATGTCATAAATGAATCTACAAGACACATGTAGTAGTCAATGTCATAAATGAATCTACAAGACACATGTAGTAGTCAATGTCATAAATGAATCTACAAGACATGGGTAGTAGTCAATGTCATAATTAAACTAGAAGACACATGCAGTCAATGTCATAAATGAATCTAAAATACATATGCAGTCAATGGCATAAATGAATCTACACGACATGTGTAGACACACTTGTAGTCAATGTCATAATTAAACTAAAGACACATGCAGTCAATGTCATAAATTAAACTAGAAGACACATGCAGTCAATGTCATAAATGAATCTACAAGATGTGTGTAGTAGTCAATGTCATAAATTAATCTACAAGATGTGTAGTCACTTATAGTCAATGTCATAATTAAACTAGAAGAAACATGCAGTCAATGTCATAAATGAATCTACAAGACATATGTGGTCAATGCAGTCTTCATGAAACTTTGTCAGAATATGTCCGACATCGGCAAGACAATTGATTAAAATTCACATAAAAGTGCAATTTATTTTGTCTGACATGTCATACAGTCCTACAGTTTTTGGGATGAGTGGTCAGACTCGTTGGCGCGAATGAAAGCGTAAATGTGGTCATTTGTGTGGGAAGAAACCAGGGTACCCGGAGAAAACCCACCTGTCCGATCTGGCGACCACTGTACCATCTCACATACCTCCAGGTCCGAGCCCGGGTTGCATTGGTGAGAAGCGAGCGCGCTAACCACTGCGCTAATCGGACAGCCAGTGTAATTCATATGTACAGTTATTCAAGTGTTAGCCTTACTGACCAATCACTATTTACAAATAGGGCCTCCGCGGTCCAGTGGTTAAGATCGTTGATTTCAAATCGCTTGCCTACATGACATTAAAATGGGGCGTAATTGTATGACATGGTGTAATGGATGTATAGATCATGTGTATTACAAGTCAATATACTACACATGGCATGACATTAAAATGGGGCGTAATTGTATGACATGGTGTAATATGAGTAAAGATCATGTGTATTACAAGTCAATATACTACACATGCCATGACATTAAAATGGGGCGTAATTGTATGACATGGTGTAATATGAGTAAAGATCATGTGTATTACAAGACAATATACCACACATGGCATGACATTAAAATGGGGCGTAATTGTATGACATGTGCAAGGAGGTAGGCTATATACAAATAATATTTGCTTCTCATGTAGTAGACAGCTTATTAAGTATCTTAACCCTTTCAACACCACAGACCTCTCAATAGGCTTATAAAAAGTGTAGATCCAGATGAGCCGGCTCATCACGAGCCGTCTCATCAGGATCGGCACTTTTTGCCAGTAATATTATTATTTTTAGACAAAAATTACCTATTTTGATAAATGAACTGGTCCAAATGTAATTTCCTTATTAATTTATTGGTCTGAAAATATCATGCACCAGTCCATGTCAGTTACTTGGTGTTGAATGGGGTTAATTCCAAAAAATATTTATTTCTTTGCATAAGCATAGTCAAGTATTTATAATATGTTCATACAGTGTAGTACTGAGGAGAAAGCAACCTGCTTGCATGGTTACCTCCTATTAACCTTTAGCACACTATAGCACTGGTGAAATGAGCAGATAACAAATGTGCAATAGTTTTCTTATTTTTCATAGACAGCAGGGTCCAATGCGAAGATGTGAATGAAATGTCGAGCCCTAATTTCTAGGAAAAATAATACACATTTGTTATCGGCTCATTTCGCCAACAGCGTGCAAAAGGGTAAGCATCTTCCAGAGACAGATTGTGTCATAGAAAGGACCGTGCGTCCGAGACAAGATCGGGAGGGGTTTTGTTGATAATTGGTTACAATAATTGTTATGGCATTTTAATAATAAAATAAATACATGGATGAAGCTTATTAATTATAATTAAGTTAAAAAAGTTGGCGTTAATATATATATATATATTGTTTCATAAACGTTATATATGACCATGTATACAGAGCTGGACACTAACAGTGGTCCATTAGATTATACAAATTTATTATAGCTTGATTGCGAAACAAGTTCTTTCAACTTCACTCTCGAGACCTCATTCCTGATGGAATCCATCACCACGATGGTCCGTCCTAATTTCCCTAAGGATTCCAAGCTGAGTATCCCATTAGGCTAACCCCGAAATTGTCAGAATACATTAAAAATAATCGCGTCAAATTAAAAAAATAAAATTACTATTTATAATATATATGCAACACGAAAGCGGACACGCCATATTTAACATGTTAACTGACTGGTTTCAGAATTTTCTTAACGGTATACCGGTATGTATTTTGTGTCAATTGTGATCATAAGCCCGCATCGTAAGCATCTTATCGAATTTTGACGGAAGGTATACATTTTTTGTGATCCGTATGAAAACGAGGACTACATAGATTTGGTAAGGACCACACTATTTCAAATATGGTCGTCCTGCTGGCTACCTCTTAAAAATGTTAGTGTAGATCTCTGGTATATGATATAAAATGGACAATGGTACATTACTCGGATAATGATACAACATTACTAGGTACAAAGTGTATTGGACCACAAAGTTCTATAACATCACAGCCACTCACAATCAGCTACAACCCAACATTCGTCATAGTCTGCAAGACCAGGATTGTAGGCTACAAAACTGTTCTCCGATATTACAAATCTCAGCCTTAAGTTTCTGATTGGTTCAAACTTAACCAAATCAAATCACTTGAGCTTGAGTTTGAGATCTGAGGAAAGTTCTATAACATCATGCCATGGGCATCATTGGACATTCAAACTGACTATGTAAACATCATGCCATGGACATCAGTGGACATTCAAACTGACTATGTAAACATCATGCCATGGGCATCATTGGACATTCAAACTGACTATGTAAACATCATGCCATGGACATCAGTGGACATTCAAACTGACTATGTAAACATCATGCCATGGGCATCAGTGGACATTCAAACTGACTATGTAAACATCATGCCATGGGCATCAGTGGACATTCAAACTGACTATGTAAACATCATGCCATGGACATCAGTGGACATTCAAACTGACTATGTAAATATCATGCCATGGGCATCAGTGGACATTCAAACTGACTATGTAAACATCATGCCATGGGCATCATTGGACATTCAAACTGACTATGTAAACATCATGCCATGGGCATCAGTGGACATTCAAACTGACTATGTAAACATCATGCCATGGGCATCATTGGACATACAAACTGACTATGTAAACATCATGCCATGGGCATCAGTGGACATTCAAACTGACTATGTAAACATCATGCCATGGGCATCATTGGACATTCAAACTGACTATGTAAACATCATGCCATGGGCATCAGTGGACATTCAAACTGACTATGTAAACATCATGCCATGGGCATCATTGGACATTCAAACTGACTATGTAAACATCATGCCATGGGCATCAGTGGACATTCAAACTGACTATGTAAACACCATGCCATGGGCATCATTAGACATTCAAACTGACTATGTAAACACCATGCCATGGGCATCAGTGGACATTCAAGCTGACTATGTCACACTTACTCTTCCTTCAACCTTAATTCATCATATGGATCATGTGGTACCGGAAGAAACAGTCATTTTTCACACACAAGCGTATTCCACATTGCTTGCAGCCCAAGAGTACTTCACACCGTCGCTGTTCTACTGCACACTGCTTACATCTTCCACGCTTTGGATAGATCATTGGCCAGTGTCCATTTCCAAAACTGTCAAGAACAGACAATACTGTCTTGGATGAACATCGGTAAGAGCCTATTAACTGCTGAGCAAGAGCGATGCGAAATTCAGCCTGTGTTCTTTTTCTTTTCTTCAGCGTCTGGTGGTTGGGCGATTCTTGCATACAGGTCAGGGCATTGGCAATAGCAACATCGAAACAAAACCAAAATACGTGTTTCCACCAATCATGTGCTTTCCGGCATGTTGAATAAACAGTTCGCTTTTGTTCTGCAAGACTAACTCCCATTTTGAACCTGTTGTACGAATCCACAACAATGGGTTCCAGCATATCTTGATATGAGCCATCCTTTTGACGCTTCCGGACAACCTTAGTATGATGTGGATTCTCACAAGACGTTAGAAAATAAACGAGTGCCCTATCATTATACCCAATGACAGAGAGTCCATTATTTTGCATGACAACATGGTCACCTTTGTTCTTTAGTTTTGTGGTCTTGATGGCCTCAGGCATGCCTTTGCTGTTGATCTTGACTGTTCCAGTACAGAATAAATCATTAGTCAACATGTCATTGAACAACTGTGTGCTTGAAAAGAAGCTGTCCATATAGATCCTATGAGCTTTTCCAGAAAGTTTTGCCGTTAGGTCTTTAACAACACGTGAAGCCAGATTTTTTGTGCGTGGTTCACCAGTAGCAGGTCTGCCAGTGTACACCTGGAACTCATGCACATATCCGTTGTGGGGATCAGCCCTTTCCCAAATCTTTATTCCAGTTTTTGTTTTCGCAGATGATTTTGATTGTTGCTTAAAGGATAGCTGTCCTTTATATGGGAGGAATGCTTCATCAACAGTCTGCTCCCTGTGTGGTCTATAATTGATCAGACATGCTTTTGATACTTCATCTAACACAGGTCTAACAACACATAGTTTGTCATGTCCGTCACAACCTCTAGGTGGATTATTCTTTGTAGAATTTGCAGAAAAATACTTTGTTAATTTCTCAAACCTATTCCTACTAATAATCTGACCTATGGCTGGAGTTTCAAAAGGCCACTGTGTAATCCATCCTAGACTGTATGAAGTAAGTCCAAGGATGCTAAACACAACATGCAATCCTAGAAATGCCGATAATTCAGGAACATTCGTTTCTTTCCATTTGCTATCTGGTTTCTCGGAACAACAGCTACGTGCATATTCATTTGTTTCCAAGACCAGCCTTTCTATTAGTTGACCTGAGAAGAACTGCAGAAAGAAATCAATTTCATTTTCACAACTCTCCAATTTAAAGGTTGAACCAACCTCCTCCTCAAATGCAGGAATATCAGGTGGAACTATTTTTCTTGTCCAGACATTTCCAAACGAATCCGCATCCTCTATGTAAGCGACCAATGAATCATCTGACACATCCGGAGTTGAAACATCACTTACATCAGATGAATGAAAGGAAATATCACTCCTAATACTCCCTGGTAACGACTCAACTTCTGAAAAGCCATCATTGGAAGCCTCACTCTCGGAGTCCATACCAAGCAACCTCAGAGTTCTCAGATTCACTGAAATAACAAAGTAAGATGATTTAGCTACATCTACAAAGAGTTTACCACAACGAGAATCAAAATTGATTGAACTCAAAGCCTCTTCAATTTACTAGATGGCGATTCCTGCTGGTCTTAGACATATACATGTACAAACTAATATATATATATTTGCTATATTTCGGGTTTACGCCTGCATCAGCACCATTTTGGGCTATATCGCCGGTGGGCAGTTTACCTAACAACACCTTTCCTGGACAGGCTCCAGCAGTTTACCAGTACTTGGGTGCACCAACCTCCGTAAGAAACTGCCAACTTTTTCATATAAATGAGAACTAATATATAAATGAAGCCAAGAGAGGTATTTGACGACATCACACTGGAAATAATATGTATGCGAAACAACACAAATATAACCAGTACTTTCTGTAATAGTATTTTCAGATTCTGTGCCTGCATTGGTTATCATTGTTTAAAATGCATTTTGCAAATGTCTAGTAGGAAAGCAGTCTGAAGACAGGAGAGCATGCATTACAAATTTTGCTTTATCATGAATTGACTTTTATCATTCATGTCCATATAAATTCATATTAGTTTTACCAATTAAGTTATTGTTTACTAGTTTAATATTCTTTATGGCTAACAAGCACATTGGTCTTACCTACAAAACTTAGTTATGTTTTAACATTTTTCAACATTTATCACAGAATTGTTTTTAAATAAATATGCATATTATTCATTATCAATGATTCTAATTGTATAGCTATTGTACAATTGTTATCATTATACTGTATGTTATATAGTCGGTTCAAAAGCTCACTCAGAGCTTGTGTTGTACTGTTGATATATTGCCGACTAAAATTTATCTTATCCTATGTCTTATTGTATCAACAAAATTTATAAAGCGTCTTCGGAAATGTTGAAAACATTCTGGGAAATAGAGATGCCCAGAAGTACCAGTATACGGTAAGTAAGTCTCAACATCGGTAGCCATTTTGTTGACAGAAGACTGATAGCATCATCGAAGTACATGTATCAATTTCAAACATTATATTCCACAGATTTTTACTGTTCCTTAACCCATTTCATTCTGGATACCGTTCAAACAGTATTTGCAAAGAACATAGAGCCAGATCAGCCACCATGGAATGTGCCGCCTGATCAGGCTCTATGCTGTTTGCTATTCAGATGATCTTGCTAAGACACTTGGATATGTAGCAAACAATATAGATCCTGATCAGCACGCAGCGATCTATGTTGTTTGCAAAAGCCTTTAAATGTATCCAGAATGAAATGGGTTACGTCATATTGGGAAACTGAATCCAGCCCATTGTCGGCCATGATCCGATGTGACCTGCATAAACATTGCGTACGGTCACACGAACATAATGTGTGTGAACTTATTTGTGATCAGCCGAGAGGTTTCAGATACACAACTAGTATTTTAAAAGCTCAATCTAATTTCCTAATTTCCAGAAATGCAATAGTTGTTCACACAAACATCATTGAAATTGGAACCACATTTTTTTTTACAAGACTTAAACTTTGTTGCTATTATCGTTGCTTTAATGTTTAACCCATTCAACCCCAAGTAACTGACATGGACTGGTGCGTGATATTTTCAGACCAATAAATTAATAAGAAAATTACCTTTGGACCAGTTCATTTATCAAAATGGGTAATTTTATCTAAAAATAGTAATAATTATTACTGGCAAAAACGTGCAGATCCTGATGAGACGGCTCGTCCCGAGCCGGCTCATCTGGATCTACACTTTTCATAAGCCTATTTAGAGGCCTGTGGGGTTGAAAGGATTAAATTAAGGCCCTTATTGGGTAACACCGTTTATATTCTATAGCATATATGATATTATTATTATATTTCGGGTTTTACGCCTGCATCAGCACCATTTTGGGCTATATCGCCGGCGGGCAGTTTACCTAACATCACCTTTCCTGGGCAGGCTCCAACGGTTAACCAGTACTTGGGTGCACCAACCTCCGTAAGAAACTGCCAACTTTTTCATATAAATGAGATATGGCCTGAGCGGGGCTCGAACCCGTGACCATCAGTGATGATAGGTTACAGTGGTATACAAGTCAGCGACCTTAACCACTCGACCACGGAGGCGGACCTATAGCATATATACATTGTATTAATGCAAAATGCATATCATACAAACACTATATATCTGTTATGAAAATATATTAATGTTATTTTTTGGAAACTGTTAAAGTCCCTAAGAGTATAGAGTATCCGTCTTTCTATGAAATTGTTACAGATAATTAACATACAAGTGCAATGCAATAGTACTTGAAATAGAATGTAAGCATATATAATTAAATGTTCCTACCTCCATTGGATATTGTGACTACAAGGCACAAAGGTTAAGAATGGGGATGGTTCGTTTCCATTCATATTATTCTTTCAATCATTTATTTGTCAGAGATGCCAACCACAAAATGCCGTTGTCGGGAACATCAGAGATATTTTTCAGGAATCTGAGGACTTGTTCAGGAATCATCAAAGTTGAGTTAGAATATCAATGTATTTCAACAGTTATAAAACTTCTATAGAACACTTGTCTTCATACAAGCGAGAGCTCCATTTTAAGCTGCAAATTTTGCATGTTTTGGGGAGAAGTAAACAGAAACGCTTCAGAATATTATGGCCCAGCATAATAAAAACAGGCTAGTGGGGGAGGCTGTGAATAAGATGGCTGTAAATAACGTGTCTACACGTATTTCGGACAAGTTTAGTTGCCTGCTTGAAGAATGATGTCACCGGTTTTGTTTCTGATTTTAACTTTGAAAAATCAATGTGTTTCTTAGAATTAACATGTCTACTACAGTCATATCTTCCCTGAGTGAGAGATAAAGAAATTGTTGTTACACATTGAACTATAAACATGATTTTCATCCAGTATCGAGTGTTTCAACATGGGCCACAGTTGAGCATATTCATACCTAAACTTTTGTAACCTGCGCGGTTTCTTCACTGAAGAAGCCATCTTGAATCATGTGATGAATAAGTAGAATAGTTACGCATATTATTGCCAAAATTATTGCAATTCCAAACAGTGATTTGAAGTAGAGATAAAATGTGCGGTGTCTTGGTAAATTATGATGGGTGTTTATATAAAAAATAGTTACCCAGAATTTTATCCAGACAAATTTTTTTTTTTTCGATGTCGTATTTTCACCGGAATTATGATCTTACAAATTTGAATGCGAAATTTGGAAAACAAATCTGGGATAATACTGCAAAATCAGGAAATTGTTGGCATCTCTATTATATTATAGTGTGTGTGTGGGGGGGGGGGGGCGGGCGTGTGTGTGCGTGGGTGGGTGCGTGCATTAACTCTACAAGTCGCCACCTGTGTATCAAACTCAGGGTTCCAACAAATCATAAAAAATAAAATTCCCTGACTTTTCCAGGACCAATTCCAATTTTCCTATTTATGTAATTTGTAACATTTGTTTTGTGTTATACATGTAAATTTATTGGAATAAATACTGTTTAAACCAATTCCAATTTTCCCTGCCAAAACTATCGGTTTTCACAGAAGTTTAATTGGTCCTCTATGAGCATGATTCGTAAATGTTGGCCTCCATCCTCCCCATCAGCCAACCCGGCCTCCATCCTCCCCATCAGCCACCCGTATCACCTCTATATACAAACATGTTGCTATAAATGATAACTGCAGTGAGTAGTAGTGTAACGGCTAACCTTATTGCAATTATAGATGGTACTATGACGCTAAATGTGTCCTAACATCAACCCTAAGTATCAATTTTATTTGCATATTTATTTTACCACCCTTATTTTTTTAGTTCTTCTCTAAGACACAGTCTTAGCAAAATGCACAACTAATAGCTTTTTAATGTATTTGACACGGAACTTTAATGAAAATTCTTCACTTTTTGCACTGGAAGCTAATTTTGACTTTACAGAGAAGACCAAATCAAAAGTTATAATTAATAATACTAGATACTGAGGATTGCTAGGGAATGAAATTTTAAATGTAGATGTAATCAAGCTGATACATGATCAATCATCAGTCCATATACAGTGCAAACAACAATATTATAAGCAATTATGTTACAATTTATAAACAGTAAACGAAAATGATAAAGAGGCAAAAATGGTGCAACTTATATTTGATAGAGTAGAACAGTTGAAGCTTATTTGAGAAAACTATAATCGATTCAAAAATGAGTGAGAAAGCGGGGGAAAATGTCAATGTTAATGTCAATAAATGATTATTTTCACTACAGACAAACTCATTAAATGATCTTGTTTAAAAAACAGACAAATTGACAACTAAACTTGTGGAGTGCTTGTAATCATATGGTTATATGGGCTGAGAGTTTGAATCCCACTGGAGCTGCCTTTGTCCATAGTTGCTTAAGTACTGGTGGTCCCAGGAAGCGGACTCAAAGAGTAATTCAATAAGCTGTCAGCTTTCGTCGCTAAAACAAATTAATTAAACTTGTAAACTTTGGCTGTGAAATACAGAATTTAAAAGTGCTAACACAAGAATGGTAAAAATATGTGTTTAAACCAAAAATGAAGCAACTGCCGTAGCCTTTTTTCATTATTTATGATGTATTTACAAGGTTGATTCCTCTGGTTCCAAAATTCACTGACATTTCCCTGACTTTTGCCAAATTTTAAATTTCCCTCACTAATTACAAAATGTCCTGACCTTGAAAAAATATGTTCACCCTGACTTCCCTGAAACTATTCAATATCAGATATTTAACATACTCTCAACATATGAAATGTTAATTCTCTTATTGAATAACTGTAATTCATTGATATAATACAATTTCAAATGTCTCCAAAATATTTTATAAAATTCAGTTGATTTTTATTGTTCTTCATTTGCAGAAATGTTTCCGAGCATTCCAGTTAATGAACCATCACATGATAAGAGACTTAGAGATTCTTCTGATTTAACTTTATTGATGGAATTGTTAAGAAAGTAGATCGTTGCTGGTAATGAATATATATATCATATGACATTGTACTGTATAAGGTTTTATAAAATCGTCCTGCTCAATATCCAAAAGTTAATTATGTTCAGGGATGCCATTGCCACAAGATTAATGACATTTTTCGTTTCTACAAATGTGTTTCTACAAATGTAAATGTCTTTGTTCTTTTTGAGATTTGCAAACAAACTTTGAATATTTGTTGTTGATTCAGCTGCTATGGCAACTGTTCTGGGTGGAGCATGACCATTTGTGACCAACCATGACAAAATCAGTATGTACAGTGTGGCTGTTTAAACTCCTACAGGCAGCTTTGGTCAAATACAGTTAGCAACTCTTCAACTGTTATTGGTGGAGGAAGAACCTGGCTACCTCTCCGAGTTGTATTTCAGGCACGGCTATCCGGAACACACCATCTACCTGTCAGCTGGACAGCTTCATCATATGAAAGAATTGTAAACACCCAGTGGGATTTAAACCATTAGTGGGGAGGGACAAGTGATTCGATGCCAATGGATGACCATAACAACATGCCCCTTATAAACTGATGTTGATCACACACACCATTGCTAAGAATTTCACATTTAATTATCAATATCATATTTTCATTCAAGCTCTTAAATACTAAAAACATTAATAGGATACTATATAAGTATGTATGCTTCTTGTATTTATTACGTTACAAAATTTGCAAAAAATAAATTGATTCTCGCACGTTAAATCGCCATCTCAGCACCTGTAAATCAAAATTAATGAGATTTAAAAAAAATAGCAAATTGACAAAAATAATACATGTATCTATGCATAACCACGAAGCTTCACTTGTCATTTTACACTCTACATTGTACTGTCTGCATCCGTTACATGTATATCAAAGTCGGTTATGTCAAATTCGCCGGTTATTTCAAAGTCGGGTCAACGTCCAATTTGAAATACTATCATTTTGCATTATAACTGACTACATTTATGTCAAATTTCGGTAAATCCAATTTCCCGTTATATCGATTTCCTTTTCTGGTCCCTTCAGTCTAAATGTGCAGTACTTCACACTTATTCTGTGAAAGTGCCAGTTTGTCACCGAAGTACGACTTTGATTCGACAAATTTACTTGATCAAAGGCGTACCTCCGTGTCTGTGCAAACAATCAATAAAGACAGCTGAAGGCGCTTAGAATGCTGTGACAGTAATTAGAATGTGGTCACTCTGCAGGTTACACACTACCATTGTCGTACTGGTAATCGGCCGTCTAAGGCTTTTCGGTGAATGGCTTCTTGTGAGTCTGTTTTACAGCAGGTGAAATAATATTACTGAGTAATAGGCCAGTTTATTTGGTAGACCTCACGATATTGCCCTTGAATGGTATATTTAGTAAATTTCAACAAAATAGAGTTAATCTACACAGTATGACCGCTAAAGAGATATGCGGCAGAAAATTCTAATGTGCATATTTTATGCCGACACAAATTTTACTGTAATAATAAAATGTAACGGTTGATTTGTATCATCGAAACAATTTTTAAAAAGAAATGGTAGCAGAATGGCGCAGTGGTACATTTACACCTACATGTACAACACCGGATTCTCCCGGATTTACAGCAGATTCAAGCATCGAATCGAAACAGAACAATGTCACAGTGTCCGGACAATCATTTTCGGATATTGAACAATGTTCGCTTTATCATTTATAAGATATCATATTGTGAAAGTACAGCATTCAGACAATAAACTCTAATAGATTTTCTAATGTATCTAAAATATGCTATTTTTTCATGAAAAGTGACAATTTTGTGGGGTCCAGAGTATGATAAAACGCCATATCGAGCTCGACTGATAAGACACCAATTTCTTTTATTATGTTTGTTTGGGCGTTACCCATTCAACAACACCATTTTCCACAACAAGATATCCCATTATTTTAAGTAGTTATCTTGTAATGATCTACCAAACGAATATTCCCTAATTGGAGCCATAATCAGGACAACTTTTCACACATCCCTCCAGGCCTGCATGGGGCCATTCTTTTGTATTTGAATGTTACTTGATTGAAAATTAAACTGAAATATATTAAAATTGTATTCGAAATAAAATTATAAAATTGCAAGCTTCGAATACGATTTTAACATTCGAAAATTCAAACATTTGTTGGCATCCCTACTTGTAATTATCAATAAACAAGGAATGAATGCTGAATAGTCGTACCAAGATTTAGTTTAAATTTTATTTATTTTGCACTGATTGCAAAACAAGCGTTAATAACTTATATTAATCATTCTCGTTGTCGCTGATGAAAGTGTAAATGTGGTGAGAAGCGACAGCGTCTGCGCTAATTGGACCAATATTTTAAACCAATTTCTTTTCATTTGAAATATCTTCATTAGGCACAGTGGATATACAGGTCTTCTTTTATACTTTCCAATGAATGATTGGCTTTTCTCAGTGATATAGTTTTGAAACAGTGGAAGATGGCATTTTCTTTTTCACTGCTTACATTTCGTATTCCTCCATGTTTTTGTATTTAAAGGCCTGCAGTTTGACCCCGTCCAATTGTAAAGATTTATACTTTACTACCTGTTCCATGTGATTAGTGGCTTGTATCAACATTCAGTATAATTTGGCGTATGTAGGTATTTTCTAACGGTTAATATGCACGATCACTCTGTGAGCTGAGAATTAGTCAAAATGAGGCCCTGACAAGTTAAGTAAACGTATATTATTGATTGTAAAGAAAATTGATAGTTATGAGTATTCAAACTACATAATCCAGATCAGCCCAGGGACATAGATTACATGTTATGTAGGTGCCTCATCAGCCGTAGCGTAATCACTGAGACTGATAATTTGTATGCATGTATATAATATGTATGTATTTATATGAATAAACTATATGTGTTCGTTATATGGTAACCTTCATACTTCATTTAATTATATATCTACAGTATTATTCGCAAGTTTTCTGTTATATTTTAAATATTTCTCTGTGTCAGTGTGTGTTTACCGATATTGATGCTACATAATAATCACAGTGAATGCTATGAGTACATGTATAATATTATAATTATAATCTCTTGAACATACGAGTATTACACATATTCTGCCGATTTCTACAAGATGCCATTGAGTAAAATAACAATGTATGTAACTGATGAGCAGAGAAAAGAATTGCTGACTTTCTTGCAAAATAAGAACTGGGACGTAGAGATGGAAATAGAAGAAACAGCCACCGCCATGCCCGTTGCAGAGGCTGCTTACGTACCTCCCCCTATGCCTCAGCATGCTGAAGGTGTTGCTGAGTGTCCACTGTGCTTGTGTTCCCCTTGCATGAGAGAAAGCTTCTATACAGGAGGTTTTGGGCAATGCTATATAATTGTGGCGCATGGAAAGATGTCAGATATATAGAGAGAAAAGTAGCGGCTAGAAGAGGAGACTGTACTTGGCATAAGAGGGAATTGATGCCTGAATGTGTGGTACAGCAATGCAGGAACTGGCTGCCTAACCCGCGCAACCAGCCTTATTTGGGCCATAAGTGGAGTTGAATTGTTTATACCAGTTGTAAGTACTATAAAAATACAGAACTTCAATTTCAGCAATTTATAACCTCTGATATGTACGTGGGTCATAATAGATATAAGTGGTTCTCATGTATTAGATGTATACCATGCAGGGCCTCGCATGTGGCAAATACGATGTGCGCCGACCGTCAGATTTGTACCGCTATTCCTCGTGTGTTTAGTGCGTCGACCGTCAGATTTGTACCGCTATTCCTCGTGTGTTTAAGGTCAAATATAGGTCAACCTGCAGGCCTTTAACTATTTTCTGACAATCAAATTTGATTTGTCTGTCGTTTTTAATTTTGACAGCAAACAGTTACTAAATTGAAAAGTAACCGGAACTATTTTTTATTGCAAACGTTACACTAACATAATTGGTTGTGCGGCTAAGTATTGTAGTCAAATGAGGCAGATAAAATTAGACTTAAAACAAATCTCATTTTAGCCAAGATCATTGGAAATGATAAAAGTAAAATAAGATTGATGTAAGAAGATTTTATTTCACTGAAATATGTTTTCCACTTGTGGCTTAGAAAATTCCAATCTTACATTAGTCAACACAAATAGTCATTAGATTATAGCATTTCATTCATGAAGTCAGTTTGTAACAAAATGAAAGTGACCATTTTAACTAATGTGTAGTTGGGGGCCTCTTTATCAATGGATTTCAGAGCATTTTGCCGTACCATTGAAACATTTATTCAGTGATTTATCATAAATTGGGACGAATGTATCTATACCAGAGAAAGGACAGTGGTGTATTATTATATATCACTTATAAGGGAAATTCCCGTTTATTTGATATAAATCCGACTAGTATTAGCAGATTTGGGTTTATTCTTTTCAAATCACTGTTCCCTTTATCAGTGAAATTAACCTGATAAGAACGCGCAGTCAATATGATATGTTTCATATCGGCTGATAAAATTCATGGAAAAAGCGTGCGGAGTCTCAGAGAAGGTGATATAAATTCGGCCCCACACGGTGCACTGACATTGCTTTCGGAACATCACACTTTACTGTTGTGAAATTGTACATGCGACAGATTTGGGTATATAACTATATATTATATTGTTCGTAGTTGTCATTAGGTTATTTTATCTGAAACGTCGTCTAAAGCAACTGTCTGAGACGTTACCAGAAACATGTTGTAGTAAATCGTTATTAAATGTGGTTCTAGTGATTTACGACGATGGATATCTACTGTTCATTACATACATAATAATTAACTAATAACTACTGTTGAATCCAGTGTTGAATATATGGCTGGGGCAGCGTTGTGATCAGCTGTTGTTGAAAGGGGTGTCATGTATGCTCAAATTACAGGAGTGGAGTAAGAGGTCTCGAGTGGTTCTAAGTTTGTGTATATATATATATATATATAGACATACCATATGAGTACGTTGTATATTGAGACCGTGAAGGTCACCATGTGTATTGATTCTACATACACGTGTGTGTATCTATGTCTAAGCATTATGGTAACTATTGTCTTGTTGTTGTACCACAATGCTATAATATAAGGTGGTAAGACAAGCCGAGTAGATTGACGTAGCACAAGGGTTTTATATTTGTTATTGTTGTAGTCGCTTCATGCCTGAACCAGGAGCCGTGAGAGGTGTAGCTCAGGGGCCGTGAGAGGTGTAGCTCAGGGGCGTAGATCCTGTTCGGAACGATCAAGATAACAAGCTGGGGCACGAGCCGACTGGGATAGTTTGCCGGCGTGAGCTGGTGACGTCCATATACTGGAGAGTGTCAGCGGTTAGCGGTAGCTGTACAGCATCAAGTCCGCCGTCAGTGGACAGGGTCCTTAGGACGCAGGGAGTTAATGATCTTGTGTATTGTAAATCTTTAAAGTGTGCATTATAGCACTGTGACGGCAATACTTGCCAAGCTTTTAAAGTGTGCATTATAGCACTGTGATGGCCATACGTGCCAATGTTTAAATAGGTGTATTATAGCCTAAAGTTAAAGCCGAGTGTGGAACGGCAGAGATATTTAGATCTCGGAACTGTGACATAAATTAACGGCATTACCAGCCGAAGACCGGGCTCTATACCAGAAGTGAGGCCATCATCTGTGAAGAGCCAAACTACGGACAAACATACGTCTCTTACCATCCATTGTCTGTGTTGCAAGTGTTGTTTGATGTATATTAAAAATTGTAAATCTACTTAGTCTTTATGCATACACTTGATCCTGGTATCCGTGACCCTGAGATAAGCTGGCCCTCGTGTCATTCTGTGACACAGTTCTTAGTAGGGATGGCAACAAATAGCGATTTTGGTATTCAAATATTGGGTTGGGAAGGTATTCGAATATTCAGTTAAATTCTATCAAAACTCAAAATCACTCGAACTCTTACAAAAATTGCCACATTAACCTACTTTCTGTTTTACGCGTAAACGTCATCTTCTTCCTGTAAGGCCATGCAAATATGACGACGTCTCATTCAGTTATTGTTATCAGTCACTGTACAGTACAATCACAAATGAAACCCTTGTCACTTGAATTAATTTCCGTTGAAGGGTGTTTGTTTTTCAAATGATTATTCAGATTGATGTTGTACCCGAATATGTTAAATCCAATAAGCATAGATTAATTACACCTAGCAGTTTTCTTATTCTCAGAGCAATTGAAGTCTTTCCAAACGTGTAACTGAGTGGGCGGCATTTTTGAGGACAATATGTTTATTTAACGTCGCTACCGGTTGCCGATTTGAACACCTTTCTTGGGCAACCAGCGGTTAACCACTACTTGGTGCACCAACCTCTGTAAGAAACGGTCAATTTGTTCATATAAATTAGACACGGCCCGAGCATAGCTTGAACCCGTGACCATCATAATTGTACTTTATATAGTACGTTTTGGTAATATTGAGCAGTTAATTAAAAAGATACGTGGGGGTGGATGTTGTTGCAAAGAGTCTGTAATATTTCAAAGGAATTTTCTCGTCTAAACAGTTTACACATCATAATTAAACACTACCTACCTTAGCACCTACTGTAATTATCCGAATACATGGCAGAATGTCAATGAACACCTGCCATGATTGCGACATCAACATGGTTTATTCACACATTCTGGGACGATTCCTAGTGTATTAGAAGGTTTTATGATGGTTTCAAAAGAAAACAACGTACATATGTATCTGATTTTATGACGGGTTTATTTCATTTTTGCAAATATCATATTTTTTCAGAATATTCAAATCCTGGAATAGTATTCGATATTCGGACGTCCGAGTGAATATTCGTTGCATCCCTATTTCTTTCACTTGCTCATCATGAAACTGTCCGTCAAATATTCGTCATGTCCGGGCTCATCCTAGGGCAGAATCTTTGGGAAAAGTGAGAAACAGCGCAATATGTGCCCTTAAATGGTCTTATTTAATCAATTTAAATAAAATAGTTTTAAAATACACAATATGACCATCAAATACATCATTGCTTTACACTTGCCAGTATAGTTTACTCGACAAATTTGCATAATGAAAATTATAAAAATAATAATCGGGACTATTTCACCCTTACTGCCCATTAGGATGAGCCCTGCATCACGTCACTGAGTACCGGTACATTGTCCACAGGTCTTTCTTGCGTCGTAACTCCAGCCTTTTTAACTTTGTCCTTTCGTCGCAGGCGTTCGTTGATGCGTAGCACTATTCCGTTCCAAGATTCTTGTGATTTTGTTTCTGGGTAACAGTAATTTACATATTTTCTGACAACATTCTTTTTGCTCGGGTTCAGTTCCAACTTCATCAATTGTCCATTGCCATGCCAATTGTAGTTGAAACGGAGGTTCTCACTGCCGAACAGTTCCGGGAATACACGTGCAGTCACGTTGCAAGCAAAATGCCCAACATTCTTGGACTCTCTCTTAATAACGTTGAGATCATCATCTCCAATGGCAAACTGCGGGGGAATGTCATCCAAGCCAGTGGTGGTTTCTTCTGTCATGTGAGGTGGTGGTGATGTGGGTGTGTCAGTGTGCATCTGAACATGTTCTGTCATTGCATACATAAGTGTTTCGATTCTGCCCAGCTCATGTTGGATGTTTCCGAGTACACCAGTGTTGGCTTCAGCTACTTTTCCCCAATTGTCACATGTTATGTTCATGTTGGACACCTGCTGTGCCAGTACTTGGATAGCGATCACGATGGCGTTGTTGCTGCTGAATGGTGTTAAGGGACTATATAAGGGACAGCTTGTCGTTGTGCTGCTGACTGGTGGCTGTTGATTCCATGCAGGTTCAGCAGTGGGTGCAACAGTGTCTGGGCCAGATTCGGCGGTGGGTGTAACAGTGTCTGGGCCAGATTCTGCGGTGGGTGCAACAGTGTCTGGTTCAGATTCGGCAGTGGCTGCAACTATATCTGTGTCTGCCTCGTCACAGCTGCTACTGCTGTACAAATCTGGCGGCATGATTTTCTTTACCTTTCTTGACATTTTCTGAAACACAATATATAAGAGGAAATAATTTTCTGTGTAACTGAACAGGAACAGTTGGGTAACAATAGTAGTCAGTAAATACAAATTTCAGTTACAGCCATTTATTTATAATTGTGCAGAACGGTTTGTGAACCACAAGCCAATGGTACTATTATGGGGATTTAATATTGATCTAACTAACTAACGTCCATTTAATGGCTGGCATATGGGACGGAAGCCTGAAGAGAACTGAATTTATATTTAAGAGGGAATTTATTTGGAGATCGGGCATTCCGGTTCCAAACTAGCTAAGAACTTCATGATTGAAAATGGGATAAACTAGATTTCCCTGGTCTGCAGGTATCTTGTTCTGCCAGTGTAGATCATCCATACAATGCCTAAGATGACATTTGTATATTTGCAGATAACACCCGATACAACAAGATGCAAGTTTGTCTACTGAGCACACATTGTGCTCAGTAGACAAACTTCCAAACACCCGATACAACAAGATACATCGCACACATTGTGCTCAGTAGACAAACCTCCAAACACCCGATACAACAAGATGCATGCACACATTGTGCTCAGTAGACAAACTTCCAAACACCCGATACAACAAGATACATCGCACACATTGTGCTCAGTAGACAAACTTCCAAACACCCGATACAACAACATACATTGCACACATTGGGCTCAGTAGACAAACTTCCAAACACCCGATACAACAAGACCCATTGCACACATTGTGCTCAGTAGACAAACCTCCAAACACCCGATACAACAAGATACATCGCACACATTGTGCTCAATAGACAAACTTCCAAACACCCGATACAACAAGATACATTGCACACATTGTGCTCAGTAGACAAACTTCCAAACACCCGATACAACAAGATGCATGCACACATTGTGCTCAGTAGACAAACTTCCAAACACCCGATACAACAAGACCCATTGCACACATTGTGCTCAGTAGACAAACCTCCAAACACCCAATACAACAAGATACATAGCACACATTGTGCTCAATAGACAAACCTCCAAACACCCGATACAACAAGATGCATTGCACACATTGTGCTCAGTAGACAAACCTCCAAACACCCGATACAACAAGATACATCGCACACATTGTGCTCAGTAGACAAACTTCCAAACACCCGATACAACAAGATACATCGCACACATTGTGCTCAGTAGACAAACCTCCAAACACCCGATACAACAAGACTTATTGCACACATTGTGCTCAGTAGACAAACTTCCAAACACCCGATACAACAAGATACATCGCACACATTGTGCTCAGTAGACAAACCTCCAAACACCCGATACAACAAGATACATCGCACACATTGTGCTCAGTAGACAAACTTCCAAACACCCGATACAACAAGATACATCGCACACATTGTGCTCAGTAGACAAACTTCCAAACACCCGATACAACAATATGCATTGCACACATTGGGCTCAGTAGACAAACCTCCAAACACCCGATACAACAAGATACATCGCACACATTGTGCTCAGTAGACAAACCTCCAAACACCCGATACAACAAGATACATCGCACACATTGTGCTCAGTAGACAAACCTCCAAACACCCGATACAACAAGATACATCGCACACATTGTGCTCAGTAGACAAACTTCCAAACACCCGATACAACAAGATACATTGCACACATTGTGCTGAAATGCTTATGCAAAAATCAGCATTATCGGGAAAGGGTGACGACATGTTACAAAGACTGTACAACGCATTCATTGTTGCAACTTCCAATTTTACCAGTGAATTCAGACACTGAATTGATGCATCAGTGTGAAGATGATTTAGATGATCAGTATTAAGCAATGTGTGTAAGGTGCCTTGCTCAATGACACTACATGCGTGCCGTGACCCAGTATCGATAACAGGACCCCTCTTACCACTGGACCGCTGACGCCATTGACATGTTGATGCAATAAATATTCTAAGGAATAAATGCAGAAACTTAGCCACGAGTTACATTTTTGAGGTTTTCAATGTCTGGCAACTTTTGCACAATTTCGAGAAGCCAGTTGACTACATGTTCAAGGCTGTGCTAGTGTGTGTGATGATGGATGGAGCCTTTACTGAGGATGCACCAAACAAAATCTTCCAACGAGCGACAAGATCATCGCTTATAGAGAAGCTGTATTCAGACACTACGTCATGAAGAGGGAGGACAGTTTTAAATGAGCCGTAAACATTTACTGAAACAAAATCTTGTTACATTTACCTTAGTAGTTGTAGGGGATTTTGGTGCCTGTTGTCTAGTGGCCGGTTTGGTTCTGGATGTACTCTTCTGTAATAAATCATGCATCTGATTGTCGCTGCCCACTCCAAGGACCATCGCTCTGTCAATCTGACTAGAATCCCCCCATTGGAATTCATGAATTGCAGACAGATAAATCTGAAAAAAGAAAGAGGTTGTATTTACTAACAATACAAGGTTTCTAAATTAACAGTGTTACTTACGTCAATAAAACTTGCCAAGAAGAGTTGAAAATTAGTGGCATTTTAAGGAAATAGACTAATTAATGTACTTTATGTGAACAATGTTATCAATTATTTCAATATATATCATACGCTAATCACATAATTTTAATATGCAATATAAAGCTTAATTTAATCCTTAATTTTCAGTAAAGATTCAACTTTTGTTCTTGTTTTTATTATACTTGTACTATCATAAAATGCAAAGATGTCAGTTTATTTTAATTCACACAACTGACACATTTCTGCTCAGTTTGCAGCTAGCACTTTACAACTAGGCTGCCAACCTATCCCTCAAAACATTTGAATTGATCATGACAAAGTCGGGTGATTCTTGGAAGCCGTAGAACACCTCTATGGTACTACCATACAAATTTATCGCGAACAGGATTTGTGATACAGTTTGTTCATCTGTGTAACAGACTATGACAAAATGGTCACAGTAAATGACACAAACGTCACCTACATGTAGCACACGCATAAGCGTTACTTAACATACATCAGGGATCATTCTAGAGGGCGATGTGGGCGAAATTGTCGCCCTAGGGACCCTGACTTCGCCCTCTGGGGACCCCACTTCTCCTCCAAAAAAATGTTTTTGTCTAGTAAGATACACTGGCCCATTATAAAGCACTCCTTCTATTCAAATGTTGTATTTAATGGTTGTACTGTGCATTTTAACCCTATTTTGCAGAAGTATATTAAAGAACACCATTTAAGGAAGCGATCATGCGCTTGCGCTTTCTCACTTCTCCCAAAAATTCTGATCTAGAATGAACCCTGCATGATACATAGGGACACATCTATAGACACAAAATATGTAAACATGCATGACTGCCGGCATGACCAGTACTGCTGAGCGATCAACAAGGATAGAGACATAATAACATCATTGATAGAACTAAATATTGTTTCCTAGTCCTAATGTGGGATGAGTTGTCTCCATGTTACGTTTTGTTAATATTCATGGAAAAATAAGAAATATTAGTGAATGAAACAGTCATGAACAAATCAACAAGGCTGTACATTTCACTCATCACACTAGAATTTCCTAATTGGCAAAGCAGACAATTGCCAACACAAGTTGCGGAAACCTTATGGACTTCGCTCTATTCTATGTAATCTTTCTTTGATACATGTAACTAACTTATTACACATTCGACTAGGACAAAAACCAAGTTCAACAAAGCTCTTCTCGACATTACATGTACATGTATGCTGGTTCGAGCATACCATTTGGATGAACAAATATTGCACAACAACATTCGGATACAAAGTCTCCATGGACACACTTTGCGTCTGAATCTGATTGTAATTTTTAAGATGAACGGTTACCAATGTTTACAACATATCAATACCAGCACATTTCATCCAAACCATCCGAAATAAGGACTTGATTTGGAAAGCGTATTCAACATCTAAGATCATTTACAGTATAATAAGAAATTTATAAAAGAAAGACCAGGAATGTGGCTGACAATGTGGGGTTTGTGGGACGGGTGGTGAATGGTACATGTTGCTGGTACTGACAACACGGATACACCGAATGTGGTTGAGTTACGTTGCGCGAAATTTTATACATGTTTGGGTTTGTTGGCCGCAATAAAACAGACATGGATGACACTGTTGTTCTATTATCGGAGAATATGAGTGAGTATTACATCAACATAAGTATGTGAGTTTGATTTCGTTGAGTTAGCCCCTAGAAAACGTTGCTAAATTATGGTGATTGATCAGAGGCAGGAAGGCAGTATATATTGGTGAATTGGACGAGTTCTAAGTTATATATGTCTGCCTGCCCGAAAGGCACCTGCTGTAGTCTTATATAAAAAAGAGAGTTAAAAACAAAATTGTTCTGATATTTCTGTGCCAAATAGTGCCAAAAGTTTGAAAATCCCATGCACTGTAGATATCCGATAGCCTGAGTAACGTAGTTACATTGTAACATGGTAATTGAGGTCAACACATTCATAAATAAAAATGTCACCATACCTGATCTGTCGTCTTCACATGGTTGCGACTACAGACTTGCATCTTGTCGTCGCACAGATATTTCACAAGGAAATGCGTATCTGCCTTCATCAGCGCACCTAAAGCCATTACGAATATAATAAACGGACACGATTTGGAAGGAGAATGTTGCAGCTAGGTGTCATGTATATATATACACTTGTCATGTATACCGGTATACAATGTATATATATATATATATATATATATATATATATATATACGAACGTGATTGAAAGCAATTAATTTCACTGTACGTTTGATAATCACATTCGCCGACAGATTATCTGCTGAACCTTGTATATTTTCGGACACGATCATAATAATTAAAAATTTATAAGACAGTAACCTATTATTCTATTTATTCTATCTTCTGATAAAAAAATAAGTTTTAGAGCGGAAAGATTACCGAATATTCACGACATGAAGCTTATCACACAATTTGTGAACATATGACGTCATACATGCAGCGTTATGATGTCACAGAAGGTTTATTAGGCCGGCCGTTTTTTACCATTATAATGCATGAAGGTAGGATAAAAGTGCATTTAGGTATGCCTAATTCATTTAAAACTAGAAATTGGTTTTGCAAAAAAAACCGTATGTCTCCCCACTAAATGTTGGGAAATATGATGTTATTATATAATTATGTAGTATTATGAAATTTCAAAGATGAAGCACTAACAAGCTTTTTGTTATAACAAGGCCACCGCCCCAAGGGTGTACCGGGTGTCTCGCCATGAGCGATTGATTGTATACATGCAAGTGCTGGTTCACCAAAATAAAAGATGTCTTTTATGATTTCCAACAAATTGCCAAAATTCAACCTCAAGGTCAGTGGTAGGGTCGGACTTGCTGTTTGTGAAGAGAATTAGTCCTTGGATGTGCATGCAAAGTTTCAAAGCCATAACTTTGACTGTTTTTGAGAAATGTTTATGTTTTGAGCTTTTTATGCAAAAATAATTTCTGAAATTAAGACTTTTCTTGTATGTGAAGTTTCAAAAGCAATAAGTCTGGCCTTTTTTGAGAAATGATAATGTTTGGGTTATTTTTTAGCATAAATATTTCTTTTTATTTGGCATAAATTCAAGTTCACGGTCACTAATGGGGACTTTGATTGGTTTTGAGAAATGACAATGCTAAAAGTTGTTTTTGATGCATAATTATAATTATTTTCTGAAATCCGGACAATTTTTGGCCAAAATTCAGGTTCAAGGTCACTCTTGGGGGGGGATTGTAAGGGAGGCAAGGAACAACCCCAATACACAGTATGCAAGTTATCAAAGCATTACATTTGAAGTTTTTTGTTATATGCAATTATGTAATTGTTGATGGCGAAAATGTGACTGCATGCTTAGTCTCACTTCCACTAAAGTGGGCGAGGCAATGCCATAAATCTACAAATAAAATAACATCCAACCGCACCATGGACAGCTAGACATCATACTGATGCTTCATGTCAAATTTGGTGAAAATTCAACAAGGGGCTTTGGAGATGAAGTGTGGAAAATATAAAACCTTCCACTGTTGGGGGTGGGACATAATAATTGGCTTGCTCCTGAGGTTATTATTTTTACGAAAACAGTAAATAAATAAACAAAACAACAACAGATCAACAATAAATATATATATATTATAAATGAAGAAACATTCAATTAACGAATCTTAATTGTGTTCTGTATTTATAAAACCGTTCTGTAACGGGTTCTTCGACTTCATTAAAAAAGTTGCGTTAGTAACTTAAACGAAGTCTTCATCTGAAATACGTAATACACTGTACACAAGAGTGCTGCTGATCAGTAAAAACAAGTGCTTACAAGTCTCAGGGCTCATTCTAGAGGGCGACTGGGGCGAAATATACGCTCTAGGGATCCTGACTTCGCCCCCATGGGGACCCCACTTCTTCCTAAATTGTTGTACAATTTTCATACAAAACACTGGCCAACGCTCTCCATCTCTATTCAAAATTGACAAATCTTGACTTTTGGCTATATTTTGTTGAAATTTATTAAATAACACAATTTAAGGGTGCAATCGCGCGCTGTCGCACTTGCACATGTTTGTGTATTCCCGTGATAGAGAAACGCTGCGCTTCGTGAGGTTTGTTTCAAGACAGTATCATCGGCGGAACCAAAACAAAAAGAGGAACCAAACCAAAACTGCAAATTTCCTCATAGAAATTCTGCCTCGGAAGACATAATGTACGCGCTGTTTTTTTCACGATTCCGCATGCTGCCGAGGATAGATTAGCCAGTGTTCCGTAGCGAAATATTCGGCAGCAAGCGGAATCCGTGTGCAGCGAGGGGCTACCATCAATCAGTACTACAGTAGACATTCACTAGGTAATGCTACATGCCAAATGTCAAACATCAAAGCTGTGTGGTTTATTAGCCAATTTCTAGAGTTGTACTATATATAAGTTTATGTGAACTATGTGACCACACTGCGGGGTCGTTTGTTGACCCCAAGATCACCATTTGAGTAGTTTTAATAGTGTTCCACTAGATGATGGTACATGGAAAATATCAAAGTATTTGTGGTTTCTGAGATGATTTTTTTAAAAGTTTTATGAACATTACGGTATGTGACACCTACATGTATACATAATTATGTACATGTACATTTTTTCAAAGTCTAAACGCTAAACCTCAATTACGCGTAGCATATTTTATATTCTAAAAATTATAAAATTTTAAAACAAGATCAACACACATACCGTTGTTTGAATTCTGCACAGTCTACAACGTCTCTTGACACAATATTATACATGAAATGAACGTTTAAATTTCATGGCAGATTTTCGCCATTTCAAATCGGCCATTTTGAATATTTCATTATTGCGAAAAAACAAAAATAGAACTCGAAATAGACGAAAATAATTTATCTCCGTGCCATTACGGTGAACCAAATAAGATTTCGTTTAATGTCCAATTGTTCATACGCATGAAATGTACTAAATAATATATCATTTGGGTTTCTTTTGTGAAGTCTGCGCAGAAAAAATGGGAGAATTTCACCTGTCGACTTCAAACAACTAAATGACATGCACAACGGTAATACAATATATTTTTAACGTTCTTAATATCTATATTTATGATGATTCCATTTATTTACCCTCGCCGCCGGTAAACCATATGGGCGAGCAGATATTCTTAACACCAATGAACACATTTATAACCGTTCATGTCCGAAAGGCTTCAAAATATTGGTCAGAAATCCCTCCATCGGATCAGGGCGGAAAGTGCTATGCGAAAATGAGCTTTAACGATAAGACCTCGAAATAATAGAAGAAAAAAATGTATGTAGGTCTTATTTATAGGACTAGAGTGCAGTGCTAGGGTGCAGTGCTAGGGTGCAGTGCTAGAGTGCAGTGAGTTCCAATCGGTTAAAGTACAGATCATAAGATACATGTAGTGTCAGCTCAATTGCCAAAGCCTAGCAGATTGCCATGTTTACAATTTCAGTATACATGTACATGTATGGTGCATAGATTTAGAGGTACATGTAACATTGATCAATGTATCACCGATTCATGACTTGTCAATTTGATAACGATAATTATAGAGTGGTGGAGCCTATGCTCGGCGTAAATCCTACATATCATGGCCTATAAAAAAAAGTTAAATGCACTTGCCATATATTATTATTTTCTTAAGTCATGAACACAACTTTCAAAAAATTGTTGTTGAAAATCGTATCTTCATTACGCGACAATGCGCCTCAATACAGCTATCGCAACGGCACCTGTTTCCATGGGGAACTAGATACTTTAGGGCACCTATGCACGGCGTACATGGATTTTTTTATATTTATGCACAGGTAAATGTTTTATATATTATTTTGACTTAGTAACAACAATCACTAACAATATTGCAACTCACAAGAAACTTTTTTTTCTGGTTATTTGTACATTTTTTCCCAATTAGGATAGCTATCTGAAATGCTCATAAACCGCATCATTTCTGTGGGAAAATTTTCCCAACAAGTTGTCTGTTTATAAACCAGTCAGGTGACAGTTGCATTAGGTAAACGGTACGTACAACGGAATGCTCTTGTACCATGCTTCACCTGTCAGCGAAAATAAGTTAAAACTATTTAAATATTTTAAATACGGATATAAATGGAAAAAATACGCCGAGCATAGGAATACGCCGAGCATAGGAATATGCCTTACGCCGAGCATAGGAATACGCCGAGCATAGGTTCCACCACTCTAACACTTTCAAATATACATGTAGATAAATAATAATATTGTTGTTGTTTTTGTTACTTCAATTGATCTTTTATTACACAAACAAAGTCAGCTATAATGCTAATGTTATTTGTTTGTAAAAACTACAACAATACCGATATATAAAGAAGTCAGCTATAATGCAGGGTTCATTTTTGGTCCAAATTTTAGGGAGAAGTCACTTCTCCCTCCAGCCAAAATAGGGAGAAGTCACACCAACTCAAGGAGAAGTGAGGGAGAAGTGTTGATTTCCTCGCGACAACACAAATTTACAGTTATAATACTTGCCAAGTACTGGAAAGTTTTGTTGTCGTGAGGCAAGTCAATCAGGAACTGAACTATGCTATATGTTATAATTATATAAGGATATGACAAAGTAATTGACACAACACAGGAGATGGTAAATTAATTTGGCATAAAATTATTTAATGACATATATAGAGCCTAATTCAGTTGTTATATGTATCATGAAACCCAGGGGCGAGTAAAAAACTGTGGCCAGTAAAAAACAGTTTTTTACTCTACATTCTATATGAAATAGATATATATAGAATATAGGGGAAACAACTCTTTTTTTAGAAATATGAAAGAAAATACAAGCAATGGTTGAACAATATTTTATTTAGTATAAATGATAAATACCATACTCATGTTTATTACTAAACCTCATTAAAATAAATAAAAATTATCGGTCCACAAAACATAACATGTCGGGTAATTACGGTATTCGGACAGTAGTGCATAATCAAGCGAGACCCGATTAAATACACAATAGGCACCAATTTAATCCTATAAGCGCTTACGGGAGAGTAATGTTTATCACAGGTAGTTTGATCGGACCAATGACACACAACAAAACGGAGCAATATAAACATTTGTTTACCCCACAAACTATATATTGTTTATATTGCTAAGTTTTGTGTGTGCCATTGGTCCGATCAAACTACCTGTGATAAACATTACTCTCCCCTGCAGCTAATGACCTGTGTGGCCTTCGCGTGTAATCTGATAAGAGACGCGATCATGTTTTGATAGCATGATGAAAGACACGCGTGTCTATATTTAGCACAAATGCTGTCTGTTAACACTGGGCAGTATATTGATTTTCTGTGCACAAGAAAAACGGCACTAACAATTTGCTGATCGCGAAATTAGTCTGCAGTTTTTAAATATTGCATTACAAAAAAAACAACATAAAATGTACAGTCAATTTGCATGTTTAGACAGATGGCAATTCACGTTAAATTTTAAGTAGCCGAAACGACGGACAGAGTTATTTCCCATCCTAGGTGTCATGGCGGCTCCCAACGCGATCAAGCGAAAATGATAGATTTCTCGGCGAATTTTGATGGAAATTAACCAAATTTTGCCGAAAATCGGCAGGGCGACTTGCACTTCCCTATTTCCAAACGCCAAGGCGAAACGGAGCCAAAAGAGGCGACATTATCGCCCACGTCGCCCCCTAAACTGGTCCCTGTAATGCTAATGTTATTTGTAAAAACTACAACAATACCGATATATAGGAGAAGTCAGCTATAATGCTAATGTTATTTGTTTGTAAAAACTTCGACAATACCGATATATAGAGAAGTCAGCTATAATGCTAATGTTATTTGTTTGTAAAAACTTCGACAATACCGATATATAGAGAAGTCAGCTATAATGCTAATGTTATTTGTTTGTAAAAACTTCGACAATACCGATATATAGAGAAGTCAGCTATAATGCTAATGTTATTTGTTTGTAAAAACTTCGACAATACCGATATATAGAGAAGTCAGCTATAATGCTAATGTTATTTGTTTGTAAAAACTTCGACAATACCGATATATAGAGAAGTCAGCTATAATGCTAATGTTATTTGTTTGTAAAAACTTCGACAATACCGATATATAGAGAAGTCAGCTATAATGCTAATGTTATTTGTTTGTAAAAACTTCGACAATACCGATATATAGAGAAGTCAGCTATAATGCTAATGTTATTTGTTTGTAAAAACTTCGACAATACCGATATATAGAGAAGTCAGCTATAATGCTAATGTTATTTGTAAAAACTACGACAATACCGATATATAGAGAAGTCAGCTATAATGCTAATGTTATTTGTTTGTAAAAACTTCGACAATACCGATAAATAGAGAAGTGTTGAATAGAATTGAATATATCACAGGTTTCTATCCAGAACAAAATGCTATTAAACAGGTAATACAAGAAATAGAAAGAAAACACGGTCATGAGCATAGCATACTCAAGCATAACATATTACATTATTAATTGCTGCATCATTTATTTTCTCAGCAGCATTCACACAAATGTCAATCTTTATTTATAATTATCTTGATACGGAGAATTAGTGACCGTGCTGTAAAACTGGTAAATACTGTTTTCAGTTGCACAACCTTTTGGTAACTTCTGGTATTACTGAGTATTGTACATGTATATCTATTAACAATTTGCATGGTAGCAGTAGATAACATCATTTTTGCAAACAGCATAGAGCCATAGCGTCTGATTAGGATCTATGCTGTTTGCAATTCAGATAGTGGAGCTAAAACACCAGGCTGAATAGCAAACAATACTGAATAGCCAAGCCACAACTGATCGATCTATGTTGTTTGCAAAAGTGATTTTATTTACTCAGCAGGCAATGAGTTAAATTACAATCACAACATTTTTGGAAAGCTAATACTTGTATAACAATCTACCCCCCTCCCCCCGCGTGCACTTCATAGACTTGCACAAAGACAAGGTCAAATACAGGTACTGCACAAAGACAAGGTCAAATACAGGTAATGCACCAAGACAATGTCAAATATAGGTAATGCACCAAGACAAGGTCAAATACAGGTACTGCACCAAGACAAGGTCAAATACAGGTACTGCACCAAGACAAGGTCAAATACAGGTAATGCACGAAGACAAGGTTAAATACAGGTAATGCACCAAGACAAGGTCAAATACAGGTAATGCACCAAGACAAGGTCAAATACAGGTAATGCACGAAGACAATGTCAAATATAGATACTGCACCAAGACAAGGTCAAATACAGGTAATGCACCAAGACAAGGTCAAATACAGGTAATGCACGAAGACAATGTCAAATACAGGTAATGCACCAAGACAAGGTCAAATACAGGTAATGCACGAAGACAAGGTCAAATACAGGTACTGCACCAAGACAAGGTCAATTACAGGTAATGCACGAAGACAAGGTCAAATACAGGTAATGCATGAAGACAGGGTCAAATACAGGTAATGCACGAAGACAAGGTCAAATACAGGTACTGCACCAAGACAAGGTCAAATACAGGTAATGCACGAAGACAAGGTTAAATACAGGTAATGCACCAAGACAAGGTCAAATACAGGTAATGCACCAAGACACAGTCAAATATAGATACTGCACCAAGACAAGGTCAAATACAGGTAATGCACCAAGACAAGGTCAAATACAGGTAATGCACCAAGACAAGGTCAAATACAGGTAATGCACCAAGACAAGGTCAAATACAGGTACTGCACCAAGACAAGGTCAAATACAGGTAATGCACCAAGACAAGGTCAAATACAGGTAATGCATGAAGACAAGGTCAAATACAGGTAATGCACCAAGACAAGGTCAAATACAGGTACTGCACCAAGACAAGGTCAAATACAGGTAATGCACGAAGACAAGGTCAAATACAGGTAATACACTAAGACAAGGTCAAATACAGGTAATGCACAAAGACAATGTCAAATACAGGTAATGCACCAAGACAAGGTCAAATACAGGTAATGCACGAAGACAAGGTCAAATACAGGTAATACACCAAGACAAGGTCAAATACAGGTAATGCACGAAGACAAGGTCAAATACAGGTAATGCACAAAGACAAGGTCAAATACAGGTAATGCACCAAGACAAGGTCAAATACAGGTAATGCACCAAGACAAGGTCAAATACAGGTAATGCACCAAGACAAGGTCAAATACAGGTAATACACCAAGACAAGGTCAAATACAGGTACTGCACCAAGACAAGGTCAAATACAGGTAATGCACGAAGACAAGGTCAAATACAGGTAATGCACAAAGACAAGGTCAAATACAAGTAATGCACAAAGACAAGGTCAAATACAGGTAATGCATGAAGACAAGGTCAAATACAGGTAATGCACAAAGACAAGGTCAAATACAGGTAATGCACAAAGACAAGGTCAAATACAGGTAATACACCAAGACAAGGTCAAATACAGGTAATGCACGAAGACAAGGTCAAATACAGGTAATGCACAAAGACAAGGTCAAATACAGGTAATGCACCAAGATAAGGTCAAATACAGGTAATGCACCAAGACAAGGTCAAATACAGGTAATGCACCAAGACAAGGTCAAATACAGGTAATACACCAAGACAAGGTCAAATACAGGTACTGCACCAAGACAAGGTCAAATACAGGTAATGCATGAAGACAAGGTCAAATACAGGTAATGCACGAAGACAAGGTCAAATACAGGTAATGCACAAAGACAAGGTCAAATACAAGTAATGCACAAAGACAAGGTCAAATACAGGTAATGCATGAAGACAAGGTCAAATACAGGTAATGCACAAAGACAAGGTCAAATACAGGTAATGCACAAAGACAAGGTCAAATACAGGTAATGCATGAAGACAAGGTCAAATACAGGTACTGCACCAAGACAAGGTCAAATACAGGTAATGCACCAAGACAAGGTCAAATACAGGTAATGCATCAAGACAAGGTCAAATACAGGTAATGCACCAAGACAAGGTCAAATACAGGTAATGCACCAAGACAAGGTCAAATACAGGTAATGCACAAAGACAAGGTCAAATACAGGTAATACACCAAGACAAGGTCAAATACAGGTACTGCATGAAGACAAGGTCAAATACAGGTAATGCACGAAGACAAGGTCAAATATAGGTAATACACCAAGACAATGTCAAATACAGGTACTGCACCAAGACAATGTCAAATACAGGTAATGTACGAAGACAAAGTCAAATACAGGTAATACACGAAGACAAGGTCAAATACAGGTAATGCACCAAGACAATGTCAAATACAGGTAATGCACGAAGACAAGGTCAAATACAGGTAATGCACCAAGACAAGGTCAAATACTTGTAAAGCAATGTAGCATTTTCAGCCGAAAGTCTATAGCTGATTGGTTTAGTGTCGATGTTTGTAACTAATCTTACATCGGACACAGAGCTAAAAGAAATAAAAAATCTGACATACACAAATGTATGGCGGTGGAGCATCCAATATTGTTACACATATGAGGAAGCATCACCCTGCACATGCGTCCAGAAACTGGTCATTTCATCATGCTCCGTGCGAGTCAACAGAACTTCCATCAATGTAATTTACAAGCATGTGCAACAATACTCTCCGACAAACAACATTGATGAGTATCAACTATGAAGGCTGTCCGATTAGCGCAGTGGTTAGCGTGCTCGCTTCTCACCAACGTGACCCGGGTTCGATCCTCGGACCAGGAAGTATGTGAGATGGTACGATGGTCGCCAGATCGGACAGGTGGGTTTTCTCCCACATTTACGCTTTCATCCGAGCCAACGAGTGATTAATATAAGTTGTTAAAACTTGCTTCGCAATGGTTGTAAAATAAATAAAGTTAAAAAAAAAAGACTGTATGCACAAAACTTGCGATATAACACGACGGCTATATTATGCATTTGTATCGAGGAACAGCTTCCAAACACGGTACAGGGCGTTCACTAGACTTTGAAAGTCAAGAGTCAATGACCAATGAGGTCAAAATCTCAGAGTCAAGTTGGATTTTTCAAGAGTCAATATGCATATTGGTACTTTCTGTACAGATAACTTTTCCCCAACCATATAATAGCCTCTGGACCAAGGTGCGCCTTGGGTGCAACAGTAATTTTGCTATCATAATTAGAGAAAACATTGACTAGTTTGCTGAGCTTTGCATCTGGGTTTAGAACCTTTCAAGTATTTAAGTTTCATGTACTTGTGCAGTGGTATATGTAGAGCATCAGATTTGGAATAGAACTGTCCGGGTTTGATACTCGGTCAGGCCACGATGTGGGTAGTGTCATTGAGCAAGGCACCTCACACACATTGCTTAGTTCTGGATAGCCATTCACGTCGGCTACGCCTGCCCAGGAAAGCATGTCTAGGTCCCCGCAAGTGGCTTGACATAAATGGATCATACAGGTATATACATACATACATACATACATACAACTTGTATAATTCTACATTGTATCCCATTTTCAAAGGTCAACAAATGATCACGAGTAGTTGATTTCAACATGAGCCTTCTGGGGTCCTGCATCCAGATTAGCCTTGACAAACTACAAAATTGTTTAGCTGATCTGTACCAGTATTTAATTTTATTTTCAATGAAATTGGTACGAAACGGATCGAGTACGAAACGGATCAAGTACTGTTCCACTACATTGTAAAACATGAATTTCTTATATATATAGTTGATTCCTGTTGTATCGCAGGATAGCTTGTATTGCGGTATTTCCCATTTCGACAACCAGTCTGAAAAAGCGCCACCTATCGTCAATTTCCACGGTCCAGTTTTACGACGGAAGACTGCTTTTTTGTTTGTAAACAAAATGGACTAAATATCAACACAAAATGGTAAGTATCAGTTTATGTTTAGTATATACACCTGTATTTCACGAACCTAGTCATTTTGCCCCACCCCCTATCCTAAAAAGATGCCCATCAGCTGAAAACACAAAAACCGGAAATAAAAATGTACTACCAAAACGTCCGTCTGTTACTATATTTTATTAATGGAAGTAGTAAATCTCACAAAATGTGAATATTACGATGTCACCAGTTTCCAAATATGGGCATACAATTTTGAGGCTCTAACAGAATTTTTAAAAAATCACAAAATTATAATAATTTTATATTTGTCTTCAGTTGGACATAGTTTGCATAAATATATCCACTACTGCAATGGCATGGTATTTGCATACTGACTTAGAGTAAATGCAGCATCTGTGATCACTCTACACAGGTGACAGTGTGTTCAGATGTCCACACTGCCCACCACAAGAAGAATAAACTTAAAAAACAGTACACAGTTCAGTTAAAGTTGTTTTGTTGAACTGTTACAAGTTAAAATATGTGATACTCGTTTAAAACTGCTAAATATATTATTAAGTAGCATTTGTATAAAGAACACTTATCGAGACCTCGATATTTATGACAATACTTGGAAAAACCAGGATGACACGATACAACAGGAAGTAGTCTTTTGACCCAAGGTCAAACATGGCCTACGTAAATAACAAAATAAACAATTGAACAAATATGACAGAGTAATTGCTGTTGTGCGAACATGAAGACAAGATGTTAAAGTAACTGACAGGATAAAGATAATTTTGAGGTAAGTGTTTTATTGTACACATTATTGATATGATCGTTTTGTGCCGCGATACAAGGAAATACCAGCATAATTTAAAGGGGAAATATTTCAATAGCTATGCATTTTTTGAATTTAAGCAAATATGTATGTAGATTGTAATATGTATAAGTAGTATCATTTGCGAAATCAGCTACAATTCCGAGTTACATGTACCGCGGGTATTATGGCGAGTGAAATTTTTTGAACAGCTGTTCCCAAACTGGGACGAATTTTCATTATGTAAGATAAGGACGTGAAAACTCGGAAATACTATGAAAAGAAGTGATTTTCATAAAATATATTTAGTTACGTGTTGAAATAAATCAGAAAAACTCGTAAATTAAATAGTTTTTTGGCTACAAAGAAGTTTTTGGCGATGTATAATTTGCGTTAGCCCCAGCGTCAGTATATTCAAAATGGACGAACTTAGATTTATGACTGGAGTCACAGATTTAAAAACAAAATGCATGTGGCTTTTAGTTTGTTCCGGAAAATGATTTTGATATCAACAATAAGATAAAAGTATGACCTTTTAATAAATATACATTAAATCAGCAGAAAAGTCGTATTTTCATGTAAATTTGGCTCCAACTTTAGTCTTTACGAGAATATATTTAGGCTTATGGTTGTTGGCAAATTTAACAGACATCTTCGCTCATTGGCCGAAGCCGGAGTTTCAGCGTTTATTTTTAGATGGACTTGGTCCTCTCTGATTCCATTTGACAGGCAGATTAGGATAAATACTCTGTTGAGAAAATGTTCGATGACGCTTGACCACTCATCGTCCTGAGTCAAAGTTGACCCACTACGCATTTCCACCAAGAGTCAAACAAGCGTCTTTACTGATTTTTATGCGTCAAAACACGGGAGCTCGGGTTAATTGAATGCCCTGTGGTACCTACTACAGTTATGTTATATTTCGGGTTTTACGCCTGCATCAGCACCATTTTGGGCTATATCGCCGGCGGGCAGTTTACCTAACAACACCTTTCCTGGGCAGGCTCCAGCGGTTAACCAGTACTTGGGTGCACCAACCTCCGTAAGAAACTGCCAACTTTTTCATATAAATGAGACACGGTCTGAGTACCTACTACAGTAAAAACCCTCTATGAGACCACCCCAATTTTCAGAACGGAATATTTCACTATACATGTATGTCAATGGTCGTTGACCCCGATAACCAGATCACCCCGTTATTCCGTAATACGACCAGTTAATTCAGACAAATGCCATTAATCCTATGCTAATGGAACCCCCTAATACGACCGCGGGCGATTTTCTCACTTTTATTGATAAAATATTTTTAATTATGTCCCTGTTTTACGACAATTAAACGACCACTTTATGGTATCAATCAAGGTTAAGTGAGATAAACACAGAAGTGTTGATTGTAAATGATTGGTTTTGATTGCTTAAAATTAATCTTTTGTATATTGTCTGGAGTGGAGTATCGCAGCTAAAGTTGTATTGCATGTGTAAGGACTTGGGCACTCTGTCACAGGACTTAGCTAAAACATCCAAGATGAGATCGAGAAACAATCCGTGAAAGTGAAGTGTTTATATAAGCAGTCAACCCGTGAATGTTTTTTTTAAAATAATGAATGATTGATGATGATGATATGTACTTTTCAAGGAAACTACTGTGCTTGGTATACACACTATAATTAATGAAAACAAGAAAATAAATGTTGAAAATAAATGGATTAACTCATTTACATTGTTCTTTATTTAATTATTAATTAATTAATTGTGATATACAGTTGTCTATGAATGGATTTGAGAAGTACAATCCTAAACCATAGAAACAACCAACCCAAGAAATTGTCATAGGTGAAAGTACATTGTACATGTAGTAAAATTATCATAATTTGGTCTCCTTGACCAAACTCGATAAAGAGACCACCCCGCTAATAAGACCATTTTTTGGAAGTCCCATAGGTGGTCTTATTATAGGGGTTTTACTGTACTAGTGACAATGCGTAGTTGTTGTGAATATCAGCTAAACAGGGTACCTACTACTAGTGACAATGCGTAGTTGTTGTGAATATCAGCTAAACAGGGTACCTACTACTAGTGACAATGTGTAGTTGTTGTGAATATCAGCTAAACACGGTACCTACTACTAGTGACAATGCGTAGTTGTTGTGAATATCAGCTAAACACGGTACCTACTACTAGTGACAAGGCGTAGTTGTGAATATCAGCTAAACAGGGTACCTACTACTAGTGACAAGGCGTAGTTGTGAATATCAGCTAAACAGGGTACCTACTACTAGTGACAAGGCGTAGTTGTGAATATCAGCTAAACAGGGTACCTACTACTAGTGACAAGGCGTAGTTGTGGTGAATATCAGCTAAACAGGGTACCTACTACTAGTGACAAGGCGTAGTTGTGAATATCAGCTAAACAGGGTACCTACTACTAGTGACAAGGCGTAGTTGTGAATATCAGCATTATTCAGTAAGAGATGAAGATACATGTATGTATTATGGCTATAAAGTTTTGAGATGGACAGAGGTGACTGAGGTGTACATGTCCATACAGAGGAGATGGACAGAGGTGTACATGTCCATACAGAGGAGATGGACAGAGGTGTACATGTCCATACAGAGGAGATGGACAGATGTGTACATGTCCATACAGAGGAGATGGACAGATGTGTACATGTCCATACAGAGGAGATGGACAGAGGTGTACATGTCCATACAGAGGAGATGGACAGATGTGTACATGTCCATACAGAGGAGATGGACAGATGTGTACATGTCCATACAGAGGAGATGGACAGATGTGTACATGTCCATACAGAGGAGATAGACAGATGTGTACATGTCCATACAGAGGAGATGGACAGGGGTGTACATGTCCATACAGAGGAGATGGACAGATGTGTACATGTCCATACAGAGGAGATGGACAGAGGTGTACATGTCCATACAGAGGAGATGGACAGATGTGTACATGTCCATACAGAGGAGATGGACAGATGTGTACATGTCCATACAGAGGAGA
>CM026387.1:71070484-71086248 GCA_014843695.1 Archivesica marissinica | reverse complement strand
GTCGCTTTAAGCTAATTCAATACATGTAATTGGAACTGTCTAACAAAACTCAATACTTTGTATATACATATATGTGACAGGGGGCATTCATATGCAAGCCACTCGTAGTTCAAGTTCGATAACTTCTTTAATCCGTATAATTGGAAAGAGGCCTAAAATATATTAGTTAAATTACATATATCAGAGGACATAACACAAAGTATAAAACATTTCAATAATTGCACAAACTTACATTATTCAATCCATGTAGAAGTTATATTAACATAATATACAATCTTTCTTCTTCTCTATTAATGGCTAACAGTCAATAATTGAGCTATTATGGCCATGCTTGGGGGGTAGAAAAGTGAGCTACCAGGTCTCCTCAGCTACTATAATTCCACCAAAGAGGACACTGGTAGTGTGATAAAAAATAAAGGTGCAAAACCCTAACACTTTCATCCATACAAATACAACAAACAAAACGATTGGACACAGAACAAGACATTGACATGTGTTCACGAGACAAAACACGTGCACGACCATATTGCCCCGGGAAACATAGGCATTTAGGCTCCGACGTAGATTGTCGAGTACCCCGATTCAATAACGTTGCATAATACACAAAGAACGATGATGCACGAAGTGGAACGGCTATAAACGCATGCGTATTTATATATAAAAACCGTTACCGCTATATAACTGTAGCACCGAAGTACTCTTAAGTTCGACCAATGACATATATTAATATGAATAAGGCAATTCCTCATAGCGAGCTCAAGCAAATAATCATTTGGAAAGTATCAAACTATACAACAAAGAAGCGTCATTTAAGAGGTAATGTAATACTATGAGAGTCTGATCGCATTTAGTTTATACATATTTCTGAGTTCGAGCCCCGCTGGAGCCGTTACAAGTGTGCCCTTAGGCAAGGCATTTAAATTCCACGTTGCCTCTTCTCTCTCCCTCGTGGCGATGAATTCCATCAGGAATGAGGTCTCGAGAGTGATTTATATAAGTTGAAAGAACTTGTTTCGCAATCGAGCTAAAATAAATTTGTATAAAAAATACATATACCATAAGAATGATAGACCACAATATATCATTGTCAAAATGGATATCGGACTTGTACTTCTGATCACGCAAACCATCGTGGCATTGGCACAATGACGTACACTGTAGTCATGTATGGTGATATGCACATCTATGTCTGCATGCTTGCCTCTACCATTGAACTATCCGAATGAATCTATCATATTCCTTTTTCTAACATTTCTTCTTTCTTCTGAGTCAATCTCAATTTCAACCTTCTAAATTAGTTAATATATGTAATTATTTCACCATAATAATCTCTTAATCTTATTTATATTATAATTTACAGTTCGTGATTAAAACGTTTACCTGCCATTATTTCAAATTTAAATTAATAGTTTTAGAAAATAGTACAACACTGTCATATCGCAATTGCATTAAGTACCTTGCTATTATAGGAGAATACCTCTATAAGCTATACTAGCTTTCGGTTCTAACCCATTTTCATTCATGTATCTAAATTGTGTGTAAACTATGTTTGCATAAAGTGTTGCATCTATATGTGATAAGTTCATGACAGACTATGGCTGATTCTTGCTCCATTGACCTATAAGACTGATGTACACCTTCAACAATAATCCACCCCCGTTAATCTGTAGGATTGGGTAAATATTGCTGTGACTCTCGACCCATACACATACCTCATATCACGGTATTTTGATATAACGCCCTTCGTGCATACTGTGGGTGGAATGCTATCCAGAGATCTGCCTTGCCATGTAAACATGTCCGATTAGCGCAGTGGTTAGTGTGTTCGCTTCTCACCAATGCAACCCGGATTCAATCCTCGAACCGGGATATGCGATGGTACGGTGGTCGCCAGATCGGACATGTGTTTTTCTCCGGTTTCACCCTCGCAAACGAGAGTGATTAATATTTAAAACTTGCTTCGCAATCGTTGTAAAATAAATAAAGTTTAAACTTTTTTAATGTAAACACGTGTACTTCCTAGCATAAATTGCTCTGTTGATGGTAAACCGTTCCATATATTGGCCCAGTGTGGTTGGTCCGCTTGCAATGATTCATCAATTTCAGGCATTCATACCAACTGACGAGATTATCATATTCAGCACAGCATTCTCCTTTTAACTCTTTCAGCGCCGAATAAATTCAGAGCATGTGCAAACAACATAGATCCAGATCAGCCGCGGCGTAACGCCGCGTCTGATCAGGATCTATGTAGTTTGCTATTCGGACAGGTGCTTCAGCTCCACTGTCTGAAGAGCAATCAGCATATAGCCTGATCAGACGGCATGTTCTGTTCTGTCCGATCGGGTTCTCTACTTTTTACAAAGTCGCTTTTATGCGACACTGGCGGTGAAAAAGTTAAAGAGGCGCTAGCATTAGCACTGGACTGTTTGCAGATGATCATTGCCAATAGGATATAATGGCTGATCCAATTCAGGATTCAAAATAGGTAAATGTTTGTTTTGCAATGAATAGCGAATGTTTCATCATAGCAATTGAGTGTGCATAGGGATTGCTGTGGTACTCTTCAATAAGCTGGAGACAGGCAGCCAGACGAGAAGCGTGATCAGCAGCCCATGCTGTGTATCCTCCTTGACTTCTCTCTGTTAGTAATGTTTCCAAGCGTGATCAGCAGCCCACGATGTATATAAATCGTATAGACGCGACCTACTTATGTACGTTGTCTAAGTCAGATAGATCAACTCATTGGCCAATTGATATATCAACTCAATGACGACCTACGTATGTATGTTGTCCAAATCAGCTATTACCTAAGCTTCGCTCGGTGTATATTTCGTTAAGACGGGCCAATTCGTGATCTATCCTATACTTACCCATACGCATATCAAAATGATAGCGTGATAGTGATTTCCCTTCACTACATGTGTCGTTCTGTATGATAATATTGCCATATTTATTTATTCTGCTTAATTCTATAGTCATAATGAATAACGTACAGTATGATGTCTAGTCGACTCGTATGTTGAAAATGAATATGTTTACTAGTAAGGGACAGTATTCAAGCACATCAAGGGAGCAATACAAACATACCAATGGTTTACATCAATGAAATTGTATTTCTTAGTAATGTAAAATGGTATCCGAGAATACCCTTTAACCTGTACATGAAGGGTTTCCATGAAAATACGTGTTATATAGGCAGTTCTATGAGTCATCGTGGTGTAATGGCTACGGTGTTCGCCTTGTAGCCGAGAGGTTGTAAGTTCGAGCCGCGTCATAACCATTGTGCCGGTTCCTAATGCAAGTCGCTTAAATATACAGTGTCTCTTCTCTCTCCCTGATGTCGATTACGCTTAAATATACAATGCCTCTTCTCTCTCCCCGATGTCGATTACGTTTAAATATACAGTGCCTCTTCTCTCTCTCCCTGATGTCGATTACGCTTAAATATACAGTGCCTCTTCTCTCTCCCTCATGTCGATTACGTTTAAATATACAGTGCCTCTTCTCTCTCCCTCATGTCGATTACGTTTAAATATAGAGTGCCTCTTCTATTTCCCTCATGTCGATTACGTTTAAATATACAATGCCTCTTCTCTATCCCTCGTGTCGATTACGCTTACATATACAGTGTCTCTTCTCTTTCCTTCATGTCGATTACGTTTAAATATACAGTGCCTCTTCACTTCCCTCATGTCGATTACGCTTAACTATACAGTGCCTCCTCTCTCCCTCATGTCGATTACGCTTACATATACAGTTCCTCTTCACTCTCCCTCCTGTCGATTAATACATTTGCACTACCATCATTTCTGCGAGTTTCGTGAACAATGTGTCTAAAGTTGGTATATGCTCACCTTGAATCCGTTCCACTTTGATCATCCTGTCTGGATCCCCATCAGTAAATGCAATATGTCCGGACACCCCCGTAAGTGATGTGTTAGCCATACATTCGGCTATTATATCGTTAATCTCAGAATCATAGTACGTAAACATGTCAAGTGATTTTGGATATCCTATTGTGCAAAAGATAGAAAAAACAAACATCTATTTGCACGAATAAATTATTGTCATATATAAATAGAAATGTATTATATAAATACATTTATGTATTTATATATATGACACATTGTTAACCATGTAAGATTATGATTTTTATGTAATATGTATACTCGTCTGCTATTATGTTCGCGCCTAAATTATCAGTTCTCTGTTTGCGCTGGAACAATATATTTTGACACTACCGAGTGCAGGTCGGTCAGTTATGTAAGATAATCGCCGCTTTATTGATGACAGAGAAACATGTAATAATAGTGTATAACATCACAGATGTTTGGCGCCGTTATGTCTGTCATTGGTGTTAATTCTGCTATTTAAGAAATGAGAAATGATGAAGAAATTAGTGCATTTTTATCCAGCCAAGGAGGCATTAAGGAAATGATGTAACTCACTTTTAAGATATAAACTGTTTCTATGATAGTTAGAAAAATTAATATTTAAAGAAGTATTAACTCTTAAATATTAAAGTCGTATTAAATACGTGAACGGAAGATAATTAGGCCTTGTAAGAAACGATTCTTTTGGCTAATATATCTATTGGAATAGTTTGATAGAGGAAGGAAATTAATATAGTCATAGGACTATTATGAACACATTGAAATAGTGAGGCGAACAATAAGATACGAGATATCACGAAGATATGATACATGTATAGATATAAATTAAAGGCGATTGTTTTAAATTATATTATACAAAGGAAAATGATAGACTGTGTTGAGTTATAAATTATTGAAGGACCATAGAGAAACCACCAAGACAACGCCAGCGAGTCTACGATACGATAGACCCTGGTTAGAGCATTATTGAAGGACCGTAGAGAAACCCCCTAGACAACTCCAGCGAGTCTACGATAGGATAGACCCTGGTTAGAGCATTATTGAAGGACCGTAGAGAAACCCCCTAGACAACTCCAGCGAGTCTACGATAGGATAGACCCTGGTTAGAGCATTATTGAAGGACCGTAGAGAAACCCCCTAGACAACTCCAGCGAGTCTACGATAGGATAGACCCTGGTTAGAGCATTATTGAAGGACCGTAGAGAAACCCCCTAGACAACTCCAGCGAGTCTACGATAGGATAGACCCTGGTTAGAGCATTATTGAAGGACCGTAGAGAAACCCCCTAGACAACTCCAGCGAGTCTACGATAGGATAGACCCTGGTTAGAGCATTATTGAAGGACCGTAGAGAGAAACCCCCTAGACAACTCCAGCGAGTCTACGATAGGATAGACCCTGGTTAGAGCATTATTGAAGGACCGTAGAGAAACCCCCTAGACAACTCCAGCGAGTCTACGATAGGATAGACCCTGGTTAGAGCATTTATATCGAACATATACATAAGAAGAAAGAGAGGTTTGCGACAATTGGGACGCTCGACCGGGGTTGGATCAAAGTAAAGACGGAGTTTGGATCGAAATAAATTACGGATTGGATCGGAATAAAGAGTGGATTGGATCGGAATAAAGAGTGGATTGGATCGAAATAAATTACGGAGTTGGATCGGAAGAAAGACGATTCGGGATAACGAAATATCGTAACAGATCGGGACATATTGTGGAGGACACTAGAATACATTTTCGAAGACACCAGGAACTATTAATTAACGTGAAAATAGAAGTGTACAAAAACAGTGTTAAAATTGGAACTTAAATAAATGATGGACGCCATCGGATTATTAAATAGTGAACATTCTTAAAGTATTGGAACTATGTGAAATGAGATATATTTGGATTATTATTTGAACTATTTTAATTGTGATAAATTATTTATATTGGATTAACGGAGACGACACGAAATTCGGTAAGTACCAATTTCTTTTCATAGAGGCTGTTTAAGATATATAGTTAGACACATTATATTAGTGATCCACTGCCTTTCATGAAACACAATACACGGAAACACGGTTTGGCTTATTATATAGTGCGCACCGTTTTGACCTACTTTCGCCAAAACGAGACTAACAGGTAAATAAACGTAAATATGCATTACTCGTATAGGAATGACACACATAAGTGTCACATAATCTTGAAATTTACCAGTAGTTAGACGCAATATCTGTTCCTACGAATGTATATGGGTTATATGGTTCAGAGAAGTACTTAGTGTGTCGTCCACTATCCAGTGGTACAGTGGTAGAGTGTCTTATTTGGATTCAAAGGGTCCCGGGTTTGATACTAGTTTGGGGCACATATAGTGTAATTGAGTGAGGCATCTCGGTACTGGTTAGTGACTTAAGTCTGCTAAGCCTGTCCAAAAAACATGTCAAGGTCCCCACAAGGTACTTGGCATCAATAAAACATACAATGTACATACGTAATTGAATGCATTAGTAACATTTAGGTCACACACACCATATTAACTATAATAACGCATGACATTGGAATGGCCTCCCTCCCCTCAACGAAGGATCACTGCCGGCCCAATGGAAGTCAGCAAATGTTGCTCCCATTTACAAAAAAGGGGACAGGTCACACCCCGCCAACTATAGGCCCATCTCACTGACTATGCAAGGTTCTAGAACATATACTTAGTTATTAGTACTTTGTTACTCCTCGATAGTAAAACATTTAACTAACCACAGTATTATGTACCATTAGCAGCATAGTAATGATAATCAATGACTTGGTTACCTCTGTCTACAATAAGCATCAGGTAGATCTCATCATATTATACTTCAGTAAGACTTTCGATAAGGTCAATCACGAGAAAGTACTACTAAAAATGCATGACTATGGAGTCAGAGGTCAAACATTAAGGTGGATTAAGAGTTTTCTAGATAATAGACTCCAGTCAGTTGTCCTTAATGGTATTAGTTCAGATGCCATTCCTCTGGAGTCCCTTAGGGATCCGTACTTGGACCCCTGCTTTTCCTAGCCTATATAAACGACCTCCCACAAAACATCAGTTCCAAAGTCTGTATCTTTGCAGATGATACTGCAGTCTATCTATCATCTGCAAATGAATCGGTCACACTCCAAAACGATCTTAAAAGATTATAAGAGTGCGAGTTGGTGTGGGACATGGAATTTAACCCCTCCAAATATCAAGTTATCCACGTCACCAGAAGGAAGCATCCTATTCCCAGTCAATATGAACTCCACTTGAGTCGGTCACCTCAGCCAAATACCTTGGCGTGGATATCTCAAATAACCTGTCGTGGGACACTCACATAAAAAGGTCAACTAAGAAAGCAAACCAAACATTAGGATTCCTACGTAGAAACCTCCAGGTCAAATCCGAACCCCTTAAGTCCATGGCTTACCAGACACTAGTGAGACCCCAGCTTGAATATGGCTCCGAGATCTGGTTGCCCCATACCCAAACATTGATAGACCATATGAAGGTGTCCAGCGAAGAGCAGCCCGTTGGATAAAGGCTGACTTCTATCGTACCTCTAGTTTTACAGATATGTTACATTCCCTAAGTCTATGCATACTAGATCAACGGCATATTGACAATAGGTTATCCATTCTGTATAAAATTCATAATGATCGTGTTGCTATTCCCATTGAAAATTACCTAGTTCCCCTCTCCCGTCCTGCTCGCCATTGCCATTCCATAAGCTATAGGTTAATTACAGCAACTACAGACTACTACAAGTTTTCCTGTTGTCCACGAACAATCTACCATTGGAACCATATACCTCCTGACATTGTCCATCTCCCTACCACAGAGCAATTCAATACGACAGTTTGCCATATTGACCATGCCAGTCCCTAGTTGTTCTGCGCAGCTGCTTTTAAACTTTTACCACAACTTATTTTCATTACTTTCTTAAATTATGCTTTTAACTATTCATACTTTTAACTTCTTTGTGGTTTTTGACGCGCAACATGTCTACATTCCCGCAAGGGGTTCGACATTAAAGGAAGATATATAAAGGTAGGTAGACAGATAAAGGTAGGTAGGTAACGGTGGGTAGATAGGGATAGATAAGGATAGATAGATAGATATGATATGATATTACTCTCTAATATTCACTTCTGTTATCAGTAGTTATATAAATACGGATATAATACAGTTACAAAACAACCTACTAAAGTAAACAGAGTATGTCGAACGTAGTATATTGCCTAAATACGCTAAACCGGTGATTTTATAATGAACGGTTTTAATGTTTGTTTACCTGTTTATACGAATCTGGGTCAAGACGGTGTCCAAACCGTGTTTCCGTGTATTCTGTAATACATTTGGAGATACATTATTGGGAGTAAAACTTTTGGGAAATACAAAAACAAAAATGGCGACGACTAGGAGCGCTAATAAGGAAATTGAGGGACCGGTTCGCCCCGACCACAGGTGATGATATATGGGATAAGTTATTGAGACTACCCTACTTTAATCAAGCAAGCCTGGAACGCCAGGGTGAAATTTATGAGAAAGAGAGAGAACACTAGAGAATAGAGAGAGAGAAAGAGAGAGAACACGAGAGAGTAGAGAGAGAGAAAGAGAGAGAAAACAAGAGAGAGAGAGAGAGAGAGAGAGAGAGAAGAGAAACAAAGAGAGATGGACAGAGAAGAAAGGATGAATAGAGACAAGATTAATATGGAGATTCGCCTGAGAGAAATCCAGAGGGATCAGGAATCTCAGCAAAATAACCCCCTCCCTACAGATAATAGACCCCCTAAGACCAACATATCTGTTCCTAATTGGACCCCTACTATGAGGCCAGATCAATTCTTCTCAACATGTGAGAGACTGTTTGAAGCTAGCCAGAACTCCAAACAAATTTGGGTGGGGCATATTATAGACAAGTTATCTGACAAGGCCAGAAATATATATGCCACGCTTCCTGTCCAAGATGCTAATAACTATGATACTCTTAAGGCCGCCATCTTGGATGAATATCGACTCTCACCCACTGTATACAGAACACATTTCTTCTCTTGGGTAAAGAAACCTCAGCAGACCTATTCCGAATTCATTAAGGAATTAAGGGAGCAAATGACACTATGGACGGAGAACAATGGTCCGAACGAAGTCAACTGGGTCGAGCTGCTCTTGAGATATAGGTTCGATTCCCAGTTAAGTGATGAACTTAATTTGTTCATTCTGGATAAAAGAGCATCCACTCTCCAGGAATGTATTGCATTGACCGATGAATATAATCTCCATCGCAGAGTGGCGCCCAGAACGCGGATTAATTCGAATCCGAGTATGAAACCCAGAGATACGGAACACCGACCTCCAGCCCCAATGCCATGCACCCCCACACCCATGTATCGACCCAATATGAGGATTGATAATTCCCAAGCTACACACAGAAATCCCCGTGTAAAAAAATATTGTAACTATTGTCGGCGAAATGGCGCACATAACGAGTGTTGGGCAAATCCCAATTCACCTAGGTACCATTTACGAGAAATCTCGCTAACGGGCACAATATGTCAAACGCTAATCATAGCTCCGCCTTTATAACAAACGAACCAATCAACTCATCTGAGTATAAAGAAAGGGTAAATCCATTACTCGTCAAATATACAGGACAAGCTCGAATTAACAATAATGCTGCATACGTGACATATTTAAGAGGCACTGGTGCTACTATCAGTTTGTTGACTGCTAACGAACAAACGGCTAATCAGTTGGAATACACAGGTGAACACGTGACCATTAGAGGTGTCAATTATATACCTGGTAATTATCCCGTGGCAAAGATTAACGTTAACTGTCCAATATACCGAGGCATATTGACCGTGGCTATATTGACACATAGATGCGCCGCAGGGGTTAATCTGATAATAGGTAACGATTGTGAAACCGTCCCTGTCACTGATTTAATTACGTGTGGTGTTGTGACATGCTCCAATAAGAAAACGATCCCCTTTGATGAAACCGTCGCACCTATACCAGACTTAGAAAACACGCCCGATACTGAGGAATATGTATTACCTTTCCGGAATACTATTGAAATCAATTCCCCCTCTGAGAAAGCCAGTAAGGAGACACCCCAAGATAGTCCATCTATTGATGACTTGAGCCCTGATAGATTATTGCGAGAACAGAAAAATGACCCGTCAGTATTGCCATTATGGGAAATGGCGCATAAAGAAAAACCCATGAGGCAATGATATTACATCCAGCCCGAATCCCGCTTACTTATGAGGAGAGAACAACCTCAGGACTCATCCAAGGTTCGACCCTGGAAAATATATGATCAGGTGGTAGTTCCACGAGGATTCAGGTCTCATATAACGGGACTCGCACATGATAGTTTAAGTACGGGACACCTTGGACCTAGTAAAACCCTTAAGCGAATTAAGCGTCGCTTCTTTTGGCCAGGACTCCGAGCGGATGTTAAACGATTCTGCCATAGCTGTGGGCCGTGCCAGAGAGCTGGTAAGGGACAGAAATCCACAGTAGCCCCATTGAAACCTCTGCCCATTATATCCCAACCATTCAGATTCATATCAGCTGATTTCGTGGGACCCATAACAAAAACTATTAACGGAAACCAGTATATCTTGAATTTTATTGACCATGCCACTAAATATTCTGAATCTTTCCCATTCGCCGCCGCGACCGCTGATAATGTTCAGAAGGCACTAATCGAGACTATATCTCGACATGGAAAACCCGAAACTCTGTTGACTGACAGAGGAAGCGCATTTCTAGCGATTCCTAGCCGAGAACGATATACGCCACTTAACTAGTAGCAGTTATAGGCCTCAAACCAACGGAGCTATTGAGAAATATAATGGCACGTTAAAAACCATGTTGAAGATTCTGGGAGAAACCACAGCAGAGCCTTGGGATGAAATGCTACCCTGGCTATTATTTGCATACAGAAGTGCAGAACACTCTAGTACGGGATACTCCCCCTTCTATCTTATGTATGGGCGCGAACCTAGAGATAATCTAGATTCCACTTATGACCGGTGGGCTAGAAATGAGCGGACCGAGGGGATCCCTATAGAAAACTATGTACAAGAATTGTGTCATAGATTAGCTGAAGCGTTACGTGAAGCTACCGAGAATGCACAACAGGCCGCCGACGGTCGAAAAACGAAATATGACAGAAATAAAAAAGGCGAAAATGAGTGAATTCTAGCGTGGGGTATTCATATTAGTCCGATTACCGTTAAAAGGTATGAAACTGAAGAATGCCCTCCAGGGACCGTATTTAGTGCACGAAATCGTAGCTTCGCATACCTATATTATATACATGCCTGACAAAAGAGTCAAATACCGGGTTATGCATATAAATCAGTTGAAGCCCTGGACAGGTAGGGAGGATTGTGCCGCCATCGCTAAAAGTAGTCCGGCGTATGAATCCACAGATCCTTCCCTATTAGATTACCAAGCCCCTACTGACATAGAGAAGGAATTCGACCCTTGCAGTCCTCTTGAATCTGTGCCTAGGAAAGCTTGGCCGGATATCAGTCATTTACCCCCAGGCCACAGGGATGAGATTACTCAAATGTTAGACCATTACCCCCATCTGTTCTCTGAAAAACTGGGATGTTTCCATGGTGTTACCCATGATATTGATGTGCAAGGTGCCGCACCCGTAATCCAGCCATACTACCGCATGTCTCCAGAAAAGAAACAAATATTAAAAACCGAGCTAGATAAAATGTTGGAGTTAGGAATTATCCGTCCGAGCAGAAGCCCGTGGGCCTCCCCCATAATATTGGTAAGAACGTCTGACTCGGAATGGCGACCGTGTATTGATTATCGCAAAATTAATGACCTGACACGAGGAGAAGCCTTCCCCATCCCTAGATTAGACGATCTAATTGATCAAGTCGCAGGTTCGAGCCTGATATCCATTATCGATTTGAATCGGGGCTATTGGCAGATACCGCTTACCCCTCGGGCCAGTGAAATTGCAGCATTCATAACCCCCTGGGGCTTATTTGAACCATTAACTCTCCCATTTGGATTAAAAATGGTGGTGTTACATTCCAAAGGGCTATAAATGAGATCGTCGCTCAATCCCCGGGAGAACCCATCCGTGATAGATGTGCCGACGCATATTTGGATGATATTGCAATTCGATCCAATGTATGGTCACAGCATCTAAATCGCTTGGATTGGACATTTCATAATCTAGAGAAAAGTGGTGTTACTTTGAACCTAACGAAATGTAAAACTGGGTCAGGAACAGTCAGTTACTTGGGACACGAGTTAGGTTCGGGGAAAATCAAACCAATATCCAGTAAGGTCGAATGTATTGATAATATCTCTCCCCCACATACCAAGAAACAATTACGAGGATATCTGGGATCAGTGGGATTTTACAGAAAATTCATCCCCCAGTTTGCTGAAATAGCCGCCGCCCCCTGACAGACCTTTTAAAAGGCAAGAGATCAGGGAATATTCTTACTCAGTGGAACGATAAACATCAATTATTAAATGCTAGTGCTAGTGCTGAAATAGTATAGCCAGTATACTATTAGTGCATTTATAGCACGTGACTGTATAGGAACTTACATAGTATTTTCCATATGTTATATATATTTAAGCTTCATCCCCCGGACGTGTATTCCCAGCGTGGAACGTAATTCATCCCCCGGACGTGTATTCCCGGTGTGGAACGTGATTTATCGGTGCCAGGAAGTGAGTTCCCGGAGCTATCGTGACTGTGTTGGTCCCGGACGTGGTATATCCCCGGAGGCGAGATTGTGTTGGTCATTGGAGCGTGTGTCGCCACAACCCTCACTACGATGTTCTTGGTGCCCTTGAGATAGCTCAAGGAATCCAACACTACTAGGAGCCAGAACGGGAACATCGTAGTCAAGGATTGGATTTGTCTTGACCAATCATCACGGAACGTATTTTTCTTTATTTGTGTTTACGCCTAAGTAGACAATAGTGTATCAGTCAATCAAACGAACAGTGGTGCAATGCTTAACGTTAGTGAACGTTAAAGGAACGGTATAGATTGAAGTGAGGTGGTGTTTGTTAAGAGTGCATATTTCTAGTGCATTTTCATAGTATCATCCATCATTATATAAATAATTCATCATTGTTATTAAACTTATAACCAATTGTACTGAGTGTTGATTGTGTCTAGCTGAGTATTGTGATCAAGCTTTGCCGGTCCATCCTGTTACAATATGATCACAATACTCAGCTAGACACAATCAACACAGACTTACCCTGTGCTCCATTCATGGGCACTTGGGTCATCCTTTAAGAGCCTCCATGGCCATGTGGTCGAGCATACTGTTGGTCAGTTTCATCTATTATCGCCAGTGCTGTGCGCTTGCTCGCTCATTGGCTCAAAGCACTAAATATAGAGTTTGTATTACAATGCTACAGTACTTAGTGTCGTGGTGACTCAAAATAAACGTCCAATAGAAGTATTTAATTATTAATAGATAACTTGTAGATAACATATATTATCTTCTCTACATGTATTGCCATTCCGTCATTCTCTGCATGTATTGCCATTCTGTCATTCACTGTAGGTTACATCATTCTATCTTCCCTGCTGGTAACACCAAATTATATCCACACTGCACGCAACCTCATTCTATCTTTCCTGCAAGTAACCATTGTGTCAGTCTTCCATGCATGTACCACCATTCAGTCTTCCATGCATGTACCACCATTCAGTCCTCCATGCATGTACCACCATTCAGTCTTCCATGCATGTACCACCATTCAGTCCTCCATGCATGTACCAGCATTCAGTCTTCCATGCATGTACCACCATTCAGTCCTCCATGCATGTACCACCATTCAGTCCTCCATGCATGTACCACCATTCAGTCCTCCATGCATGTACCACCATTCAGTCTTCCATGCATGTACCACCATTCAGTCCTCCATGCATGTACCACCATTCAGTCCTCCATGCATGTACCACCATTCAGTCCTCCATGCATGTACCACCATTCAGTCTCCATGCATGTACCACCATTCAGTCTTCCATGCATGTACCACCATTCAGTCCTCCATGCATGTACCACCATTCAGTCCTCCATGCATGTACCACCATTCAGTCCTCCATGCATGTACCACCATTCAGTCCTCCATGCATGTACCACCATTCAGTCCTCCATGCATGTACCACCATTCAGTCCTCCATGCATGTACCACCATTCAGTCCTCCATGCATGTACCACCATTCAGTCCTCCATGCATGTACCACCATTCAGTCTTCCATGCATGTACCACTTCAGTCTTCCATGCATGTACCACCATTCAGTCCTCCATGCATGTACCACCATTCAGTCTTCCATGCATGTACCACCATTCAGTCCTCCATGCATGTACCACCATTCAGTCCTCCATGCATGTACCACCATTCAGTCCTCCATGCATGTACCACCATTCAGTCCTCCATGCATGTACCACCATTCAGTCTTCCATGCATGTACCACCATTCAGTCGTCCATGCATGTACCACCATTCAGTCGTCCATGCATGTACCACCATTCAGTCTTCCATGCATGTACCACCATTCAGTCTGCCATGCATGTACCAGCATTCAGTCTTCCATGCATGTACCACCATTCAGTCCTCCATGCATGTACCACCATTCAGTCTTCCATGCATGTACCACATTCAGTCCTCCATGCATGTACCACCATTCAGTCCATGCATGTACCACTTTCCTCAGTCACATTCAGTCTTCCATCATGTACCACCATTCAGATCTTCCATGCATGTAACACATTCAGTCTTCCCATGCATGTACCACGCATTCAGTCTTCATGCATGTACCACCATTCAGTCCTCCATGCAAGTACCACCATTCAGTCTTCCATGCATGTACCACCATTCAGTCTTCCATGCATGTACCACCATTCAGTCTTCCATGCATGTACCACCATTCAGTCCTCCATGCATGTACCACCATTCAGTCCTCCATGCATGTACCACCATTCAGTCTTCCATGCATGTACCACCATTCAGTCTTCCATGCATGTACCACCATTCAGTCTTCCATGCATGTACCACCATTCAGTCTTCCATGCATGTACCACCATTCAGTCCTCCATGCATGTACCACCATTCAGTCTCCATGCATGTACCACCATTCAGTCTTCCATGCATGTACCACCATTCAGTCTCCATGCAAGTACCACCATTCAGTCTTCCATGCAAGTAACATCATTCAGTCTTCCATACAAGTAACACCATTCAATCTTCCATGCATGTAACATCATTCAATCTTCCATGCATGTAACACCATTCAGTCTTCCATACAAGTACCATCATTCAATCTTCCATACAAGTACCATCATTCAATCTTCCATACAAGTAACACCATTCAATCTTCCATGCATGTAACACCATTCAATCCTCCATGCATGTAACACCATTCAATCTTCCATGCATGTAACATCATTGAATCTTCCATGCAAGTAACATCATTCAATCTTCCATACAAGTAACACCATTCAATCTTCCATGCATGTAACACCATTCAATCTCCTCCATGCATGTAACACCATTCAATCTTCCATGCATGTAACACCATTCAATCTTCCATGCATGTACCACCATTCAATCTTCCATACAAGTAACACCATTCAGTCTTCCATACAAGTACCACCATTCAATCTTCCATACAAGTAACACATTCAATCTTCCATACAAGTAACATCATTCAGTCTTCCATACAAGTAACATCATTCAATCTTCCATGCAAGTAACATCATTGAATCTTCCATACAAGTAACATCATTCAATCTTCCATGCAAGTACCATCATTGAATATTCCATGCAAGTACCACTATTCAGTCCT